>CM046876.1:478513376-479113376 GCA_025667525.1 Glebionis coronaria | reverse complement strand
ATCACCTACAGAAGAGTTAGAACACGATGGAGAATTTGCTAAATTGGATACCACAGTAGTTGTGATAGTAGAATCATTAGTGTCCTTATCAACATTTAAAGGCAAACTAACACTCGTTTTCACATTTTCTGTCCTAGCTTTCGGCATCCATTTATATCTTGGAGGACATTGATTAGCAAACCACCATTTCCAAGACTTGCTAGCAGACTCATATAATTCCTTAATTTTGCTTCTAGGGTTCTTAGTGGTGGAGTCTGATGCATTACTTTTCTTAGTGGGGGTTGCACCAGAATGGTTCACTTTGCGTTTGGGTTTACTAGCTCTAATAGGCATTGCAACTTGCTTCTTAGTTCTAGTATCTACGCCTTTGACTTTATTCATAGCACACATAGAATGATTAGCATTAGCACACTTTCCACATTTGACACAAACAAATTTCACATTCATAGCATTCAAATCATTCACAGCATTCAAATCGTCATTACATGCGATTACAGACTTTTTATTCTTAAAAACATTCAATTCCTAGGGTGTTCTTCTACTTCCTTCATCTTCCCTTGATTCTTGTGTTTCCAGACCTTATCATTCACTTGAGTGCGCTTAAGCTGAGGCCGGCTAACACTAGTAGTGGAAACTATTCCTGTAGTAGAAGACACACGAATATTAGTGTTTCTAGAAGTCTAAGGCGATTGAGTAACTTTGTTTGTGGGCTTATTGGACATTCTATACATCCCAGGTTTAATCACATTATTGTGCTTAACGCTTGGTGCTATAGTATTCCTTATGGGTTGATTCTGTGGTAACCTTTCCTTTCCATCCATCTTGGGGGCAAACACAGGTTTTGCAAACGAGGAATTTGATAAAGCAGATGGTTTTCCCAAGATAGAGGATCTATTCACTTTAGAGGCATTGGGTTGTCTAACAACAGGTTGCTTAATGCTAGGTTCCACAACTTTGCCACCCATCTTAGCAACGAGTTTCTGCAACTCTGCTATCGCTCTGTCCCTGTCTTGTAACTGAGCTTTCAACCCTTTAATTTCCAAATTTTGTTCATTCATTTCTCAAAACATTTGGGAAAGTTTTTCTTGCAATTTATTACCATGTGGAAAACTACCAACGTCTTTTTGTAAAGCAAGTTCAAGAGAATGACAATGTTTTTGAAGGAAATCAGTTTTGTGTTGAAGTAACTCAAAAGCCTTTTTATCAACATTTTCTTTACGTTTCGAAAGCTCAATTTCAAGACGCTCACATTCTTTGATCTTATCAAGATATTGGCATGCAACATCAGAATATTCATCAATATCAGCACAAGATGTAAAATAAGCACACATAAAATCTTGAGAAACGCATTCTTGCAAGAGTAAATCATATTCATCTAAAAAATCAGACTTCTCCATTTGAAGATCATCAATGTGTTTCTCAAGAGATTCAACATATTTTAAATCATCATACATTTCAGTCCGAATGAACTCCTCAAGTTGAAGAACAGTTTCTTTAATCAACGTCGTGTTTGGAATTAAGAGTTCTTTCACAAGCAAGGTAATATCTTGAGGAATCGGGCGTTGCCACTCAGCATTTTCACGTTTTGCCCAATCTCTTTCAACAATAGATTTAACATTATCTATGTGGTGTTTAAGGATACCTAATGTTTTCCTACTCTTGCTTTTGGACTCATCTAGAGGGAGGTAGTTTATGTATTTGTAAACATTAGATTTCTTAGGGGCAAATGCTTTCCTCCATTGAATTCTCTTTTGTTTGCATTCTAGAAACACTTCCTCACGAGTTTTCTGAGTTTGTTTGTTGAAAAGACCATAAAGACTATTCTCATAAGCATAATTATATGGTTTTACAAACTCCTTATTGACAATAGGTTGACTATCATCATCCCAAAGGGCAGTCTCTTCACTATCGGCACTAACAGGCATGCAATCAAAATCGGTCCTTTCAGTCTCATCAAGATAAAGACACGGGTTCGCAGCTTGAGCTTTGGCAAGGTACTCAGGACTTACAAAGCTAGCTTGACCCTTAAACATGGACGGAGATGCTAACATTCTTACGGATTGAATAAAATCATGCGTTTTATAAACAACTTTCTTCAAAAAATCGACTTGTTCTTCTAGTTTCCTTACTTTTTCGGTTTCTTTATCATATCTACTTTTGAAGTCTTGTTTTAACACATCTACCTCTTCTTTCTGAACATCAAGAATTTTAGCAGAATCGGTAGTGGTCATAGAGAGCTTTTCTTCAAGTTCATTAACTTTGGTATTGGCAAGGTACGTTTTTTGACGTTCATCCATTAAGAAAACATTATATTGACGCTTCTCTTTGGCTAATAACTCAAGAGTTGTATTATATTTGTTTTCAAAATCGTCATTTTGACTTCTTAACGCACTTCCCTTGTATCCCTCAAGCTCTTTGGTTTTCTGAAGGAGCTCATCTCTATAGCTTTCAGTCATCTCACTCGATTTGATAAGAGCAGCTTTGCATTCTTCAAAATTTTGAGTGAGCGTAGCGTTTGCCTTCTTTAATTGCTTTTGACTCTTTTTATTTTCAGTGACATCTTTTTGTAAAGTAGCAATTAAATTAGCAAGCGTAATACGTTCCTCTTCATCATACTCATTTGCATGTTGATCATCCTTAGACTCATTATTGCACATGTCTGATGAATCGGGTGTGGTATTGCTATCGACCGTTTCCATCGTACACGTGTCATTAATGGCATTGGGTAGATCACTATGCTCATGAATATCACCAAACACATTATATTCATCAGTAGTGTGTACCTTATCGATTGGCTCAGTGTCAAAGATAGGGCCATTGTCATCTTCAGTGACTTTGAGAACTTCTTCAACCTTTGCCATGTACGAGTAATGTGCATCGAGTTCTTGATCAGAATCTTCATCATCAGTGTCATCAAGCATTGCTCCTTCCTCAGCTGAAATTTAACCCTTGCTTCCATCTTCTTGCATAGCAGCATCTTTTCCTTGTGATAGCTGGAGTCTCTAACCCTTTTCAGCTTCCTGCATTCCTTTGCCATATGCCCATAACCTTGGCAATTAAAACACTGAATCCCACTTTGCTGAACCACTTGACTTCCAACAGTTTCCCTATTCCCAGTAGCAGCAGCAATCCTCTGAGTATCATACTTGGCAGTTTGTTGATCATACCTTGCAGAACCCTCAACATGTGTTGGATTATGTCAATCATACCTAGGAGGACTTTCACCACGTCGACGTGTGTCATACCTTGGAGGACTCTCAACATATCGGTTCTTTGTGTTAGATGATGTGCGAAGATTGTTGTTGGTGGGTTTGTAGATTTTCTTGTAAGTTTTCATTATGAAAGCAATTTGTTGTTTCATCTCTCGATTCTTTTGAGCTTGGTCTTCATCACTATCTTCTTCAAATGATGACTCAGATGGTGGTGATGGTGCTCTTGGTACTTTACCTCGAGATCTTGTAGATGATGAAGACTTAGATGATGTGGAATATCGTGGTGAAGATGATGTAGTGGAATATGGCTTAGGAGCACGAGAGGGATGATCTTGAACATGTTGAGTGGTAGTCACTAAAGCAAGTGGATTAGCCGTCTTTGCAACACGTTCAACTCGAATCTCATTAGCTTCATTCTGAAATTGCTTCAAGATATCAAAGAGTCGATGATATGAGACCTCGTCTAACTTTTCTTGTTGTTTCACTAAAGTGACGAATCGTGTCCACTCGGGTTGAAGTTGTTGAAGAAATTGAACATTGACTTGCATGGTGGAGACTTGCAGGTTATTTCTTGTCATGTCATTCATCATCTTATAAAACCTGGAGTAGTAAGAGTCAATTGATTCTCCATCCCTTGAAGTAAACTTGCCAAAATTCCAAAACAAGTTTGTTTTGACATCTTGTTTATTGAGTGATTCTCCTTGTTGCAAGCCTTCAATAGCAGTCCACATTTCATGTGCTGTAGGGCATGCATCAACCGTGGAGTAAATATCATCTTCAATCCCACTTAAAACCATATAGATGGCTTCCTTCTCCGCATCATGCCAAGCACAATTTTCAGGTGTGAGATCAGCTCTTGTTTCATCACGTTCACTTGTAGGTATTGGATCAGTAGTATATGTGGCTGGTCTTGGGGGAATTGAGATCTTCTTGAATATATATGGTCCATGAGTAATACATTTCCTCAAGGCATCACCATTAGGTCTTGTATCAAGGTATCGTATGAAACGTGATTGCCATTGAGCATACCGACCAGACACAAGCATTGGTGGTCTCTCTTTGTTACCCGCCACCATTATGTTGTTGTTCGTCACACGATATTTGGCAGTAGAATCCATCTCAATATTCTCTGAAATGATGAAGTGAATATGGATCTTAAGTAGATTTGTTATAGTGATTGAGTTGTGGATGAAATTTCGAAAATTCCGATTTTTCTCAGTCCAACAATAAATTCCTCAGTCCGATAAAACGGTATACCAAAAAATTTTGAAATCGCCAAATTTTGAAATCGAGCTAGAAATGTCCTAAAACTAGTATGGAAAAAATTTGAATTTACTCTTTTTTTTTAATCTTCGTGTAAACTATGTTCCGGGACAAGTCTAGATAGTGGCTAAGTCTAAAAAATACTCAAACAAAATTTAACCAAACAAATCTCAATATCCCATCGCAATGTTGTCCCATCGCAATGTTGTCCCATCGTAATGTTGTCCCATCGCAATGTCCCCTGTCGCAATAACCCTGTCGCATTAACCCCTGTCGCAATCTATCTCAATCGCAATAATGAATCGCAATCTCAATCGGAATATCCAATCGCAATCTCAGTCGTAATCTCTAATCGCAATCTTCAATCGCAATAACAGCCAATCGCAATCTCAATCTGAATATCAAATCGCAATCTTCAATCACAATAATAGCCAGTCGCAATCTCAATCTGAATATGGATCGCAAAGAGAAACCATTTTCCTTTGCGATGGTTTCCAATCGCAATAAGGGGATGTTCCGAGATTTTTGCTAAAAAAATGAGATTTTTGACAAGAAATCTGTGATTTTAACCAATCCAAAGCAACCAAATCCCTACCACAACTATGTAGGAGATTTAGATCAAGATTTAGAACATGGAAAACACAAAAAAATTAAATTCGAGAAGTGAAATAAAGATCAAAACATGCGAATCAAATAAAAACACCACAACCAGTCACAAATCTACTCCATGGCGATTGATACCAAATGTTGTCCCATGTATTTAGATGATATAATACGAATTTAAGAAAGAAAATAGAAGAAGAAGATGAATTCTAGTGAGAGAAAGTAGAGAGAAAAGAGAGAGAATTGGTTGGAACTTGGTGATATTAGATTGAGAAGTAAGAGAATAATGAACAACCAACCCTCCTAACATGCTAGGAGGGTAGTATATATAGTCCACCCACATGCGGGTTTTAATGGGCTATATATTGGGTCGGGCTTGTCTTTTGGACTTTAATTAGTTTAAATCCAAGCCCGTAAACCACGACTAATTAACTACCTATTACAACGTTCTAACTAATGTTACAATAATAACCTATGACCGAGCATTCTTGTTTGACTCAATATTTTGAGGCTAACAATACGTTACCTCCATCATATGCTTTGTAGTGCGAGAACAAACTTCGACTACCCGTCATGTGTTTAGAACAACCACTATCCTTAATCCACTCGTCGGGCTCTAAATCGATTCCCAAGCATATCTAGGTAACAACACACAAGATCAAACATTTGGTCCCCAATATCTCATGGGTCCAAAGTTGTTAGTTTCAAACATCCCTTGCATTTGGTTGGGATGCATGAATGGAGGAGACATTCCCCATGGGGAAAAGTGTTGTTGTTGAAAATTATTCCAATTCATATGGCCATTTTGTTGTCCATAGTTTCTCCTAGGTGTCTTTGATCTAGATCTATAATTATTGTTATTCCTTCTAGGTGTTGGAGTTTTACTTCTAGGTCGTGATTTAGCTTGATCATCTCTTTTTGGTGTTGGTGTTCTACTAGACTCATTTCGTACTCTTGGAGGAGTAGATGTTTGTCTAGATAAGTTTCTAGTTCCCATTAGAGGTTTACTCAAGGGCTTGTAGAATTTATCTAGAGTAGGCTTTTCAAGAATAGGTACTTTGACCTTGTTAATAAGAAGGCCCTTCACCTAAAATAGACTTTTCAGAAAGTTCAGGATTTTCACAAAAACTTTCTTCTGTCTGCGGTTCTTTAGCTCCACTCGCGGTTCCATAGCAATAAGGAATCGCACTATATACTGGAGAACCACGCACAGGGGTGCATTTTTCTGAAAACCTAACTTGTTTTGGTTCACTAGTTGATGCTTCATTAGTGTTATATCCCAACCCAAGTCTTTCCTTAGAATGAATTTGTTTGTTCAACATATCATCAAGAGTACTAGTACCTTTCATGAACTTTTCCAATTTAATGGAGGTACTCTTGAGATCATTATTCTCTTGTCTAAGGTTTTCACTTTTTAAACAACCTAGATCAACTTCTTTGTTTTTCTCAAGCTTAGCTAATTTCTCTCTTAGCTCACTAATCTCATTCTCAAGCTTAGTTCTAGTTGATTTTAGCACTTTGTTCTTTTCAATGAATTTAAGGCTAAGCTTATGTAAGTTATTGTATTGGCCTTATAATTCACTATCATCTTGAGAAGAACTATTATTTCTATAATAATCGGTTTCAGAATGTACCTATTTAGAAGTGTGAGCCATAAGACATTTCTCATCTTTGGGGTTGTCATCAACATCTTCACTGCTATTGCTCCATGAACCTCCAACGAACACCGTGTGGTTCTTGTCGCGTGAAGGCTTAGGATAATCACCGATGAAATGATTCGGATCACTACATTTAAAGCATTTCCTATCACCTTTATCGTCTTTGGCAAATCGGTTTTTGGAGAAGAGTTTCTTGTCGTTGTTCAGTTGCCTCACGTATTTACCTCGTCTTTTGAAGAACTTCTTAAAGTCTCTAACCGCCATGACATATTCCTCATCATCACTATCCGAGGAGCTTTTATGGTCACTTTGCGCCTTCTTGGCCTTGAGTGCAAGAGGCTTTTTTTCACTCTTGGTTTTCACCATTTCCGAGTCCTTCAAAATTATCATCTTATGAACTTTCAAGTTACCAATGAGTTCATCGAGTGATAATTTGGCGAGATCCTTTGATTCTTTAATCGCCGTGACTTTAGCTCTCCATTTTAGATGCAACGCCCTAAGAAACTTCCTAACATTGTTCTTGCTAGAAAAACCTTCATCAAGTGCTTTTCGACTAGTAATAATAGTGTTAAATCTAGCAAATGCACTATCAATAGTTTCATCTTCTAAGATGACAAATTGTTCATATTGTTGAACAAGAAGATTGATTTTACTTTCTTTGACTTGGCTATTACCTTGGTGGGTTACTAAAAGAGTGTCCAAATATCTTTAGCGGTTTCACACATAAAAGTCCTTTCGTACTCTTTCTTTGGTAAAGTATTATAAATCACCATTTTAGCCTCATTATTATTAGCAAGTTTCCTTTTAGTATCATCATTAGTTTTGTCAAAAGTGACTATCTCTTTGCTTTTAGAAACTTCATTATATTGATAAGGTAAAAAATCACCATTGGTAATAACATGCCAAAGATCTAAATCTTTTGATTTCACATAAGTCTCAAATCTATTTTTCCAATAAATAAAACTATCAGTTTCAAAAAGAGGTGGTCTTTGCATGGATTGCCCTTCTAGATACTTGTTGGAATCCATAGATCGATTCAAGTTTTAAGATACAATGTATTTTAAAAAGGTTTGAGCAACCACGCTCTGATACCAATTGTAGAAACTAGAAGGGGGGCTTGAATAGTTTCTTAAATTTACTTGTTAAAGATTGGTTTTTGAAAATCCTTTTCAAAAACTTAGGCATGATTATTTATGTGAAACCTTCTTATACATAATATGAACAAGGTATAGTGCAACTAAACTAATAATCACAAGTATAAAGAATAATGAATGTAAAGAGATAAGGGAAGGAAAGATCAAACCAAGCACTAAGGATTTATAGGGGTTCGGCAACGAAGCTCACTACTCGTTCCTACTCCACTCCTCAAGTACTCCTTACTCAAGAGTTCACTAATCAGCAAGCTCCTTAAGGTGTAGAAACCGTACACAACGTCGCTTATCCAATTTCCGACTCTAAGCTAAAAGTCGAGCCCTAATCTTAGCTAGGACCAATCTACACCAATATACTTTAAGGACCAAGTATTAACCTTAATACATACACAACTTCCAAATAGACACAACTACTTGGATCTTCACAATAATGACACAACAATGAATAAATAAGTTTGGATATTCAATGGATCTTTGAGGTAGACACAACACTTCAAAGATGATAGTGTTCTTCTCTTTGCACTTTGAGATGAAGAGATGAGAGGAGAAAGATTCACTTCTAAACAAGTAGTAATAAAACAAATGATCAAGGATTTGAGTGATAAAAGAAGTATGAAAGAATCTGGAAATGTATGTGCAAAAGAGGTGAGGAGAAAGTCTAAGAATGGTCTACTATTTATAAGACAAACTTCCAACGGTTATATCTGCCCGCGGTTCCTTATTGGAGCCCTCGGTTCCTTATCGATAAGGAACCGCTATAGCTACTAAAGAACCGCCGGAGTAGACTTCACTCCTTTTTATCTTTTAGTGGATTGGTTCGAATTTGGGGATTAAAATATCCTGAAAGGATATTCCAAACTAAGATAGAATATGTCATTTTTAAATTTTTAAATTTTCAAATAATTAATTTAATAAAACATTTTCTTAAAAAGAAAGTTTAATAAAATCTTGTCACACTTAATAAAAAGTGAGTTTTAAGAAAAGATTAAATCCTTGATCACTTAATTAGGATGAGTACTTGTTTGTACATACCTTAAGTGATAATGGTTAAAATGAAAAATACTTGAACTCCAGAATTCGTTTTTCATTGTTTTCGTAAATGCTTGTTTTTACATATTGTCGTAATAAAAACAAAGCGAGACAAAAAAATGCAAGTAACGTTTTTAGGCATCATTGCATTAACAAAAGGGTTTGTTTGAAAGGGTTTGTTGATTAGGATTTGGTAGTAATCAGAATTAGGTTTAGGTTTTGTGAATTAGTTGTGGTTGGTTGCTTTAGGAGTTGATAAGAAAGTTGTTTGTTAGATAGACAACCCGTTTGAATAACATATAGCAGTGGCTTGATACTTTCTTTGGTATGGTGGAGCAATCGTTTCGAGATTTGTTTTTGATATGTTCTTCACGTTACGATGATTTTGTTTGAATTAGGAAGAATTTGACTTTGGGATTAGTGTTTGAAGTTGAAATCTGGCTATTAGTAACGATATGAGAATATAAGATCGTCGATTGGTGGTATTGCTTTCTTAGAATCGGTTTGTTTAGTATTCGAATTTGGATTTTCTTTGTTCGAATTTGAGCCGTAATTCATATAATATACGTGGGCTATTAGTTTGCAATTTGAAGTTTGGACCGTAATCCTTATTGAATAAGTGGGTCGTTAGTATTATTATCCGGTCATATTTGGGGCGTTTGAATTTGAGCCCATTCGTAAAATTATTTATTAATTTGAATTTGTTTGATACGGGTAATAAGTTTGAATTTGGGTCGTAATTATTATTATATAAGTGGACCACTAGAATTTGGATTTGGAATTTGGAATTTGAAGATCGATTTGGTGTTTTGAAGACTTAATTGTCATCATGTCCTTTGAAGTTTATTCGATCATTTGGGTTTGCCTTTGGATCATTTTCAGGTTCGATCCATTTGAATTTGCTTTGGATCGTTTTCATATTCGATCATTTGGATTAGCTTTGGACTGTTTTCGGATTCGGTCATTTGTTTGAATTTGGCAAGTTCTCTACCAATTGGAATCTTGAGTTTGATGGGGAATATTCGTCGTCATATAGGAAATAAAGTCAAGGTGGAGATTGTTAGTTGTTTTGACTTATACCTCCTAAGGGTACTTTGGTAATTTTGTTAGTAAGGGCAATTTAGTCTTTTTGTTAGTATCTTAAGTTTTAAGTTTCTTTGTTAGTCGGTTTGTACTCTTGTAAAACATGATGTATCTGTACATTTGTATTTGGAGCTTTGATAATAAAATGATCAGCAACTTTTGTGCTCCCAAACACCACCTTATGATTTTTAGTTCCCATGTTCTGATATTGTTGTGATTGATGACATGGTGTTTGATTTGCTGAGGTTATGCCTATGGTTAGCAGCCCCCAATCCGCTATTACATGATTTGCTTTTACGTGCTTTGATCTTTACTTGTGTTTTTATAATTGTTATAAACTACATAAATCGTCAACTAACACATTTCCATATTGTGGAATAGTCGCACAAGACTTGTAATTAATCGCACTTTGTAATTACAATTTGTTCTTTCATGTTTTATTTTGAATGTTACACAAAACAATTTTCATAATATTACATATCGTTAATTTTGTGTCTCAAATCATGTGTTATATCACTAATTATTTTTTACTAGGTATTTCCGCAAATACACGTGGGGTACTCGCCTTAGTTAGTGTTTGATAATGACTTATAGAGTCTTAATTAAAATATAGGAATATGGATTAAGTCATAAGTAGTTGGTTTGTTTTGTGCTTAAAATAAACTAACGACTTTCTGGAAAAAGACAGGAGGATACTTTCTGTATTAAGTCATGACTTATTATCTTTATTTTACATATTTACCCTCTAATTCCCTCACTTAACTAATTTAAAAAGACAAAATAATAAAACAGGCCCTTGGTAACAAAGTGAATGAGTAAAACAAACTTATTAATAAGATCTCGAGATAACCAAAACTATTTTCAGGCAAAAACTCCCCGTGAGTAAAAAATTGTCGTTTTATTTAAAAACACAAACATGGTTTGGGTTTGTGTTATTTAACAAATTAAATTACGAATAATATCGTAAGGAATACGTCATGTGATATTCTGGATGATCCTATTATCACTGTATTTCCAGACAGCGGTGTTTTTTTATCATACGCGTGTGAGTATTTCTTTCCTGCCACGCTATCGAAATCATTTCCAACATCTAAAGCTCCACTTAACACTTTTGTCGGAATAAAACACATTATTCAAACACAACACACAAACATACAATACATAAGCGATCAAACATAGGCTTAGGATTCCTCGAATGCTCTGTTGTTTGTTTGGTATCTGAATTACGAGATTAATGGCACCATTAGCTGCAGCTGTGTATTCTCATAAAAGCTCTGCTTATTTCTCAGCTCTTACACAAGCCATTGATAAAAAGCTTCAAAAGGTTTTCCTCTTTCCTTATTTATATGATTATATTAACATGTAAATTAATTTGCACACATTTTTTTTTTCTCATGCACGTCCAGGGACGGAACCCTGACCAAATATGATCGGGTGCACAAATTTTTATTTTTTTTTACCGTAACACATTTTTGAGCGCATTTAAGCATTTAGGAAAAAACGATGTTTTTCTTAAAAGTTAGCGGTACATCGAAAAAATCTATTAGTGTCCCGGGACTCCTTGTTCCGTCCCTGGTTGTACCTTTGGCTGCTTTTCCAGTGGTGTGTGCAAATACGTTATAATTTTATTACTGTATTTGAATGATTTTGAATTTGGTTTTCAGGCACTTGCTTCACCTACTCAGAGGCGTGATTTGTTACAACAGCTCTTTGCAGACGTGGCATTAGAAGTTGATGATCGTGCTAGAGGTACTACCATTTCATTTCTATTTGTTTGTTTGTTTGCATATGAATGTATTCTTACTCAAAATGGAAAGATATTGTATGTTATATTATATGTTTAGTACTATTGCTAGTTTTGGTAACATAAGTGTTCCCAAGACGGAAAACCGTTGCTTTAATTAGCTTTTTCCCACTAGAGGCATTAGGTGGTTTGACTAACAAAGCTGTAATAAAGTAGGAGTAACCGACCCTGATGCAAAGATTGATTGGCTTTACTGATACATATAATATTGAAGAACTGCGGATTAGTTTTATGTATCAGATAGTATAATTATAAGGGAAATGTTGCAGGTGGTTGCGTATTGCTAGTCGAGTTTCTATAAATTTCAGCTTGTGTTTTCACAACTTGGGGACATTTATATACTTATATACTTACATGGCTAAAAGTGAGAATCAAGTTATGATGGTGGAAATTAGGGGGCAGCCGTGCGTTGTCCGACAAATGTAGCCTCCTCGGACAGAGGAGAAACCCTATGATATCAATTTTAAAGTAAAATCCAGTTGAGGCATCTTTATTGAGAATAAATATGCTTAACGATTTATATTTGAAAATACTATGAATGCTTGATGGATCTTCTTTAATTAAGATATCTCTGAAAGATACTACATATCTTGTTGGCGTAGCATTATTCAGTGCGTGTTGGTTTTAGTTTCTTACGAGGTCAGACATTTCGTAGCATTCGGAGTTCATGATTATTATGCAATTAATATTTACATAGCTGTAAGTCATGATTGCTATATGTATGACGGGGATAATTTTACTAGTGTGGGTTGACTGGTTGAGGACCACTCGTACACTAGTAAATAAAGTTCTGTAGTTGACAACAACCCACAGAAATACCTTTGTTTTTCTTTTGTGTACATGGGGTGGAATTTGATTGTCATGACAACATATCTAAAACATTGTTCAGAAACGATATCTAAAACCAACGAATGGACGAGCCAAATTTGTGTAGTTACCTGGTTAAATTCATATAATCGTATAACTAATATTAAGGGGATGTAATTAAGTTTTTAGGTACTGAGAGAAGAGTAGTAGACCATACTAACTTGAATTTGTATCCAATACAAATTTGACTAGTGCAATTTTCCAAACTCCTTTTACCTGCTTCAGCATTGTGCCAGTCTTATTTAGGAACATGGACATATTTGATCAATTTTGGTACTTAGATGTTCTTGTTTCCTGCAATAAAAATGGAACAGAAATAATTCTTGGCGGGGAAGATGCAGACGTACAATATAAGGTTCCATTATGCTTTTATGATGTGCTTGCCGATCATTTTGCCTTTGAACCCGATGAAAGAGGGAAACCAATTCTTGACTTAATTGTTCAACTATGGAGTCAGCCATTTGCCTCTCATATATTTGCCTTATTGTTCCATAAATGGGTATGTGTAAACTTGCTAAAGAATGTATTTTGCATATTTTGTCTTGGCATCTTTGCATCATTATCTGTCGCTGATTGCTTAAAACATTCTTTAGCAGTTCGCTCCTATACTCCTAACACTAATTTCTGTTAGGATGTCCTAAGATTCACATTTATCTTGTAGTTGTTTGAAGTTAAACTTGACAAGTCTGATCTCCTCCTTCGCTACTCATCAGCTCTTGTCCAAGGTGCCACCAATGTATTCTGGTATGGGGTTTGAAACAAATTTCTTTTCGGAAACAATATTCTTGACTTGCCAATGTAGTTGCATATATCTAATCATACCAAGGAGTCTGTCTGCATGTTCTAATTTTGCCACTAATGACTCTGTGTACTGTTTTGGCAGGATTGACATCCAGACAAATACAACCCATTTTCAGAGTCTTTTCCGGGTAAGAAGTGCTCTAGTTTTTGCTATATAACTAATATTATGCATGCCAAGTGAGACCCATAGATTGATTTATTCTTATAAATGTTCTAGTATCTTCTCGAAGATGTTGCATTGGTGCCTGAGAAGTTGAAGAAAATACCTTTGCAGGTTGAGTATTGTTCCTGACGTCCTGTACTTATGGAAACGACTATATTATAGAGACATATCATGCAATAAGAACATTATTATTTTATCCTTGTGTCTTTCAGGCCCAACGAGATCTCTTTCTTCTACTTTCAAGATTCATATTCCTTTATAATTTAGGTATTGTGAGACTGCTGCAAGATATATCCTTTTTGCTACTTGCATATGCATCAATATGTATCGGTTTTGATCTCTAGACTTCTTACAGTTGATAAGCTTGAAAGCTTCTTCCAGCACTTTCCAGGGTTTCCAAATGCTTTCTTAGTAGGGGGGCCCGCAGATGTTTTTGTTATCGAGCTAACTGATCAGGTCAGGCCTAACATTTTGCCTAATGTATTAGTATCTACAAATAACGGGACCCTTTGGTTCGATGTTTGACCCATTTTTTTGGCCAAACAAGAAATTACCAGGCCAGTTTGACCCTTTAGACACAAGAACATATCCCAAATCGACCCACTTACAAGAAAAATGGGTCAAAATTTACACATTTACAGCATAATATTGGTAAATCTGACCTGATCGTTGATATTATCGGTTGGCCAGCTTCAAAAGCTAAAAGTGGAACCTGTGCTTTTACATTACCTCTCCCAGATCAAAGTTCTTCAGGGTATTACTCTTCACTCGGTAATTATGCTTTAATGTATCACCAGTTGATGATATTTGAGATATTGGTGGGTTAGTTCAGGTCTGGAGTTGAGGATGACAACAAGTACAAGACTTAAAACATGCTTATACAGCTTCACTTCTCCAGGTGGTCCCATGTATCCAACAAGAGCTGTTCGTCATGCAGCCTGGGATGCTCTTGACTTTCTTTTTCCGGTCAGTGATCTCTTTTATACTCTAGATGGAAATTTGAAACTTCTGGACTAAATAAGCTTTTGGCGCTTGAGTTGGTTGATGTCGCTGTTTGCAAGTTGTGTACATATTCTGACAACAACCCATATTTTTTGTTTTTCCTGTCTCTCTTCAGGTTGGGAGATATCCTCGCCATGTAATTAGTCTCTTTTTCCGGTTGCTATATCCATGGTACTGGCCAGCATCTTGTTGGAACTTTATCTTGTCATGCATACATGCAATATTGCACCCCATCACAAGACTAATTTTTCCTAGCCACAAAATAAGACACTCCCATGAGTTTTAAATGTGCACCGTCTCACAATATATATACCAATAGATTTGTGTTGTTTTTGTATGCGCTTATCTAAACGAAGTTCGATGTAACTCTTTGTGTTGCATATTTGTGTCTTTTGTTGGTTGGTAAATGCCAGGTTTGTTGACTTATGGTTATTTAGTATCGCTTATGTGCTCTTTTGTACGTACAGAACTGAAATGGTTTTACGTTTTCTAATGTATTACAGGTCAAAATATTTATGAAGTACATACCATCACGCATAGGAAGCCCAAACACTGATATAACCCCCACAAGTCATGACATGTATTGCGTATGTAAACATAGGGTTATATCAAGTTTCTAACGACATGTGTTCTAAATTGTGATAACTATAGAGGCGACATTGATATTGGCTCGATAGTCAACACCATAAGCAAACTCCACATAAAAACAAGCACTGATGGTCCTGTTCATTTTCAATATATGTTGTTGCCTTTATCAGTTTTAGACTTTTAGTTTAATAAGTACCTAACAAAAGCAACATCAGAAGCTTAAACCTCGTTAATAAGTTGCCAAAAAGGTCAGAAGTCATGGTTGCTAAAGGAAACAATGATAGTCTAGTCACAGTCTCCTGAACTTATTTACATTCCCTTGTTAATTTTGGTTTTTGTATCAAATGATTTAGAGGCAGTACATGAACTTAGTACATGAACTTTGGCAGAATCTTAATGTTCATATTCATATCTTTAGTAAAGGAACAAACACAAGTAAGATTTTTTTATCTATTGATTGAACTAAGCATACATGAACTAGTCACGGAAAGTCGTTACTGTTAAATCATGGAAATGATAAAGAATTGTTTTTTGTATTTTCGTATTTGATACTTTACAATAAGAGGGAACCACAATTTATACACAATTACAGTTGATCTAAATATAGAAAAAGAAATCATTGGTTGGCTGTCATGAAGAGAAAATATATGATTTCCTAATCATACGGGTGATGATTGATTGACCACCAATCTTGCTAATCACTTTGACCATTCCTTTCTAACACTCCCCCTCAAGTTGAGTTACGGGATTTCCGAAATTCAGCTTGCCTAGACATTCGTGAAGATTCTTCTCATTAACGGCTTTGGTTAATATATCTGCAAGTTGATCTTTTGATCGAACAAATGGAAGTGCGATGATCTTTGCTTCTAGTTTTTCTTTGATGAAGTGTCGATCTACTTCTATGTGTTTTGTTCGATCATGCTGAACTGGGTTCTCTGAAATTTGAATGGCTGCCTTGTTGTCACTAAAGATTTTGGTGGGTTCTTGCGGGGAATATCCTATTTCAGTTAGAAGTCTCCGTACCCATAAAACTTCGGTTATTCCTCTTGCAATTCCTCGGAATTCTGCTTCAGCACTTGAAAGAGCCACCACCTTTTGTTTCTTGCTTCTCCACGTAACTAGATTCCCTCCAACCAATGTGAAGTAACCTGAGGTTGATCTTCGGTCACTCTTATCTCCTGCCCAATCTGCGTCGGTATACAATTGTGTTTCAAGATGCCCGTTTGGTTGAAACAAGACTCCATGTCCGGTAGTTCCCTTGAGATATCGTATGATCCTCAAGGCTGCCTCCATGTGGGCCTTTTGAGGTTGATGCATAAACTGACTTACCACTCCCACAGCATACGCTATGTCGGGTCGGGTGTGTGAAAGGTATATTAGTTTTCCTACCATTCGTTGGTACCTTTCTTTTTCAGCCTGCTCTGCTTCCTCTTCCATATACAGTTTCTGGTTCATAATCATTGGAGTGTCAGCTGGTTTACAATCAACCATACCAGTTTCTGCAAGTAAATCCAGAATGTACTTCTTTTGACATATGAAGATCCCTCGTTTAGATCTTAGGACTTCAATTCCAAGGAAGTATTTAAGATTCCCGAGATCTTTCATTTCGAATTCTGTGAACAAGCTTTTCTTGAGTTTGGCTATTTCTTCTTTATCATCTCCTGTAATAATCATATCATCAACATAGATGATTAAACAGGTTATGAGATTATCTCTTCGCTTGAGGAACAATGTATGATCCGAGTTGCTTTGCTTGAATCCATATTTTTTCATGGCCAAAGTGAACTTCCCAAACCAAGCTCTTGGGGATTGTTTTAGTCCGTACAGAGATTTCTTTAGAAGACACACCTCCCTTTCTGCAAATCTGTCTGTAAATCCTTGTGGGGCTTCCATATAAACTTCCTCTTTAAGTTCTCCATGTAAGAAGGCATTCTTTACATCAAACTGGTGTAATGGCCATCCTTTATTTGCCGCTACAGAAAATAGAACCCTGATTGTATTGATCTTAGCGACCGGAGAGAAGGTTTCAGAGTAGTCAATACCGTAAGTTTGTGTATAGCCTTTAGCCACCAATCTCGCCTTGTATCTTTCAATCGTACCATCGGGGTTGTATTTAATTGTGAACACCCACCGACATCCGACACTTTTCTTCCCCAGTGGTAAGAAACAAGTCTCCCATGTCTTATTTTTCTCAAGAGCTCTCATTTCGTCTTCCATTGCCTTTCTCCAGTGTCTTGACTTTAATGCTTGTTCTATTGTGGTGGGGACTTCATTGGAATATAGTGACGAGATAAAGGCCTTGGCTCCTTTGGAAAGATTTCCTTCTGCAATGTTTGCCACCGGATATTTACACCTTCTAGACTCCTTTTCTGGTGAATATCTCTTCGGAGGAACTCCCCGGTTTGATCTTGGCGGGAGTACATACCCCTCCGATGCTGTCTCAACCGCTTCCATTTGCTCTTGTTCATGCGTATTCTCACTTTGTCCTGTATGGTCAGGAGCCTCAAAAAACGAACCCGTTTCAGAATGAGTGTTAGAATTACTTACCTCGGGTATCAAGTCAGGAGCAGTTTCTGGGACAGTGGCACTCAAATTTTCAGGTTGTGTGGGGAGAGGTGTCCCATTTTGTGGACCATGGTTTCTTTCTTCTCCGGGTGTAGCATGACTTAACCAACTCAGTGTGTCCTGGCTATTAGTATACTCCGTCTCCCCCTGACCAGTGTGTTGGGAGGCATAGTAGTACTCAGTTTCAAGAAAGTCACAATTCATTGTAGTGAACATATGCTTGGTTTTTGGGTTATAACATCGATAGCCTTTTTGTGTTACCCCATACCCAACAAATACACATCTCTCAGAACAAGGGTCTAGCTTAGATCTATTGGATTTAGGTATATGAACAAAGACCGTGCAACCAAATATTCGTGGTTCAAGGGTAAGAATTGAAGGAGGTTTAGTGTATTCGGTGAGGATTTGTAATGGGGTTTTGGTTTTTAGGATTCGGGTGGGAAGACGGTTAATAAGGTATGCCGCGGTAACTAGGGCTTCTGGCCAGAAAAACTTGGGAGCTTGTGATTCTATGAGGAGAGCTCGAGTTATTTCTAACAAAATACGGTTTTTGCGTTCCGCGACACCGTTTTGTTCTGGGGTATGGGGGCAGGTAGTTTGATGAATTATACCCTTGGTTTGAAAGAAGGATTTCATTTCGGAATTGACAAATTCTCCTCCATTGTCTGATCTAAAAATTTGGATATTTTTCTGAAACTGAGTTTGAACCATGTTATAAAAAACACTGAATTTATCAAGAACTTCAGATTTAGTTTTCAATAAATATATCCAAGTCATACGTGTGCAATCATCGACAAATATGACAAAAAACCGAAAGTTTTGTCCTCCTATGATTGGGGCGGGGCCCCACACATCCGAGTGAATCAAAGAAAAAGGTAGGTCAACCCTAGTATTATTTGGTTTAAATGTTTTTCGGTGACTCTTGGCTAACACACAAGTATCACAATGTGACTTACAATTCGAGGGAAAAATGTTTGGAAATAACATATGTAAATAACCGGTGGACGGGTGTCCGAGTCTCCTATGCCATAACCACGCCTCTCGTTCTTTTGTTCCATGAGACAATAGTACAGTTCCATTTTGAGCTACCTCATCCACATAATACAACCCTTGTCTTTCAGTGCCACGCCCAATTATCGCTCCCGTCCTGATATCCTGTAAAATACAAAAAGTAGGTTGCATAAGGACCGAGCAATTCAACTCTTTTGTTACATGACTTATCGACAAGAGTTTATGAGATAATGTTGGAACATAAAGACAATTAGAGAGTTTAAGTGTCGGTGAGATTTCAATAGTTCCACCGTTCTCTACGTTTATTTTTTCTCCATTTGCGGTTTGAATGTATGATTTTGTTGGTTTGGTGGACACAGAAAAATCAGAAAAATCATATGTCATGGTGTCGGTGGCTCCGCAATCAAAAATCCACGACTGCTCATGTTTTAATTTATTTCTTTGAGCCATATTTGCATAACTGTAAACATGAGGAGCCTGTTTGCAGTGCTTAAAGCTTTGTTGTTCTACAAAAGAATGAGAATCAGAAACATAAATGGATTTTTGTGGAGGTATCGAGAAACCTTCTCTCTCACCCCATATACCTGTTTCCACCATGAATGCTTCATCTCCCTCATCACGTGTCGCCGCTACGACACCGCCAAAGCCGGTCGCATTTTTCCGATTGCTTTCATTATTAACGATGGGAGCCTTCCCTTTTTCTGATCCGAGACCTTTGTTGCCCTTCTTATGGCCATCATTCCACCATTCAGGGTAGCCAACAAGCTCGAAACACTGCTCTTCGGTATGTCTCGTCTTACCGCAATTGCCACATTTTAGGTTTGTTTTGTCCTCTTTGATTGTTGGTCCATTCTTTCTCCCCCCTGAGTGGCGATACCCTTTGGTGGCGAGACCAACACCTTCAGCTTGAGTGGCAGCAAGCCCTGCTGCTATTCCCTGTGACTCATGGTTAGTTGCTCCTAGAATGCTTTGGTGAGCGGCTTCCTTGCGAACAGTAGCATAAGCTGCTTCCGCGGAAGGTAATGATTCCGATCGAAGAATCTCTCTTTTGATTGATTCATATTTTCGATCAAGGGCATTCAAGAATTGAAAAAGTTTTTGTTCGGACCTTATTTTTGCATAAGCCTTAATATCATCCGGGCATTTCATAGGGTTGGGATCGATCCTGTCGATTTCTCCCCACACGCCTTGGAGTGTAATCCAAAGCTCTTCGAGAGGGCTGTCATTTTGCTTGATGTCATTGGCCTTGACATGGAGGTTAAAGGTTTGGAGCTTGTCTCTCCCACTACTGTAGGTAACTACCAAGGCATCCCATAGCATTTTTGCAGTTGGATACTCGGTTAGGTTTCCTGCTATAGTAGGTTCAATATTTTGAATTAGCCATGAAAACACGATCAGATCTTCTTGTTCCCATTGCTCGTAAGATTCGTTGTCTTGGCTTGGAGGATCAGAGGTCAAATGAGATAACAGGGACTTGGATTTTCCGCCAATGGCAACTCGAATCATTCGAGTCCATAAAGCATAATTCTGGTTATTGAGTTTGAGGTTTATTTGAAGGTTATCTGAAAGTTTTGGAGTATGGGTTTGAGGATTTATGCCATTCTTTAAGAGATTGACAAGTTGTAATGATAAACTGGTTTCTGAGTCGTCGTCTCCTGGCATGGCGACTTAGTTGGGATTGATTTTTTTTTTTTTTTTTTTTTTTTTTTTTTTTTGTGGTTTACGAGGTAGATGATGAGCACACCTGCTCTGATACCATGTTAAATCATGGAAATGATAAAGAATTGTTTTTTGTATTTTCGTATTTGATACTTTACAATAAGAGGGAACCACAATTTATACACAATTACAGTTGATCTAAATATAGAAAAAGAAATCATTGGTTGGCTGTCATGAAGAGAAAATATATGATTTCCTAATCATACGGGTGATGATTGATTGACCACCAATCTTGCTAATCACTTTGACCATTCCTTTCTAACAGTTACGAGTGTATATATCTATTATTTTATCAGTGCCATCTCGGATTATATGTGCAGTTGACTTAAAACCGAATATGGAATATCAACATAGCTGCCTAGCCAAGCCTTCTTCCATTTACAGCCATCAATGTGTTTTCTAAAGCCTCCTTTAGGTACTGTACAAGTTTTGCATGGCTTTTTTGTTCTCTCATTAAACGAAGCATGCCCTATAGGGCACTAACAATTCTGTAAATTATGATTGAAAGACTAGCTTACAAAGGAGACGAGAGTTTTATGCATGTCTTCCAAATTATGATAAGAAATATATGTCAATGAAAGCAAATAAGATATGATGACGGTGAAGGAATCATCTTCATCGAGGACAATCCTTCATCTGCTGGAAGAGCGGCGCAAGAAACAGTAAAATCCTGATGCGTTGTTTGAGAGTGGACTCAGATCGAGGTGAATGTTTTGAAAATGGCAATGCCTATCAGAGCTTCCTGCCATTATCTGCAAGTGTGTGTGCAACCCAACTCGTATTCTTACTCGGATTTGCTCCTTAATAATATTGGTACAGCAAGACTAGAGCTAAAGTCGCAAACTTTACTTGCCTGATTCTTGCTACTGTAATCCATAAAATGCACATACATTACGAGTAAAAGGTGGCGATCTGGGCCGGTTCCAAGTTCCAACTGCTACAGCTCAGCTAGGTTCTACAATACTAAAAGAAAGTATACCCCCCTAAGCAAAATAAAGTCCATACCTATATAATCATTCTCAATATCAGCTTGCATCCACATCTTTCTAATACTACTACCATCTCAGGATGACTGAACCATCAAGACCATGGATCAGCAAGAAAACCTGATCAGCTAAAAGAACGACTCGGAAATTTGACAGTTCATTGTACATATGATGATCAAACACATTATATTATTAAGAAACACAGTAAGAAGTAGAAAACTAACTCATATTAAGATGTAGTGACGAGGAGAGCCTCCGTCACTATAATTTAAAGGACGGCAATGTTCTCTACTTCTCTTTAACATCTTCCAGGCAGTTCAGTGAAAGACGGTAATTTTCTTTTGATGCCTCCGCATGCTCATAAAGAAAGAGATAATGGAGGGGATAAGACCACAAAATGGATCATAAAATGACTACACACAATAACACGACGCCGAAAAGCTCTATGTACACTGAGGTTCTAGAATCCTCAAACTAGAAACTTGGTCCTCTTAGCCTAGAGAGTCAGCTAAATCCACAATCAGAACAGTGCTTCATCTTGGGCAATAAAGTAGCTACTAGTAGGGCTCACGGACTAACAGTTCAGTACCGTGGTTCAGCAACAGCCAAATGCCAGAGCATCAACCAAGAGCCCTGTCATTTTATAGACACTTGAACACTATATTGAACTAGTCATAAAACATCACCCAAAACCCCAAATCACTAGAACAGCAAATCAAACCCCGAAAATGTGCCCACAGATGTGCAGGTAACCCAATTCATAACCTCACTTGCATTTGCTCCTATACTCTACCAACCTCCATAACCATGCTAAATGCATCTGTTTGATTGTATATGTATCGCCTTTCTTTCTAGAAACACAAAGACTGCAGAAGGACCCAGGACTAGAACTGCAGTCACCAATAGTTTCCAAACTTTGATACCAGAAATGCACTTAAATTACAGAAGAAACGTGACAGTCGGGGGTAGATTTCAACAGCTAGGTCCTCAGAAAAAGTAAACCCTCCCAAGCTATTTAATCATGCTCAATCTCAGCTTGCACCCAGACTGTCGAGTACTCTTTCCGATTCAGGTAATCATATCATCAAACAATCGACCAGCATAAAATAATCAATTTCGCTTAATACAATTGCAGCCTTAGTGGATCATCAAATGGTGGAACTGAGTCGCAGCTACACCCTGTTTTCCACATTGTCAACAGGTCAACTAATGGCAAATAAAATCACAGTTGATATTTTGATACTCGGGACCAAGCCACCACAAAAAGAAATATACGATGAAGTGTAAAACTACCTTCAATAGATGCTGATGTCTGATGCAAGACAGCAGGATGTTAAATGACGTTTAACATAGTGGATGCCAATGTTCACTTCCCACATCTTCAAAGCAATTCAGTGAAGATATAGATAAGAATGTTCTTTTGATGACCCTATGTCTGGGGTGACACTCATAAGAAAAACGGCTAACACGGGTACAGACCACAAACTGAATCACATAATACTCTGATCCATCAACTAAAGTAATGTTCGCGACACACATAAAACAATAATAATAAAGGCGAAAAGCTCCACAAATCTAAGGTTCTAGAATCCTTCCCCAAGTACTTTTGTCCTTAGCCTAGAGAGTTGGGGATGTTCATAAAATACAAACAATATTTGGTGCTTATGACAGCAGGCGTTTGAGAAAGTTCAACTAGCACGGGAGACGATTTAATTAGTTTGCATTGATTCTGAATGGTACTTCTCCAGATCAGCATCAAGATCATCTGCAGATATCGATACCTTCTCTCCACAGCCTCCTCTCCCACGTCCACGGCCCCTTGCGAATCCTCGGCCTGCACTGCCATTAGCACCACCACGTGGCCTTCCAAATCCAGTATTTCTAGCGTGTCCACTGTATATTCAAAAAAAATAAAATTAAGAATACAAAGGCAGACAAAACCCTAGAAACAGATAACAGCAGGTGTTTGGTGGTGACCAGTTGAGCATGTATTTAATAGCATTACACAAATATGACAAACACAGCCAGCAAAGCATTACATTCAACTTGAAAGGCACCCACCTATCAATAATCAATATCACAGCTAAACCAGACGCCTACAAAAAATCTCTTGGTTCTAACCAAAATCCGATCCTAACCATGTCGCACGCAACCAGCTAGTGACTGATTTACATCGAACCAAACTACCAATGCCAATAAATTTCACAGACGTGCAATCGAAACTGAAATGAGTCTATATGGAAATGAGGGATCACATGATACTGAGATAAGCCTTACTTGGAATTTAATCCAGTTAACATGACATTAGTTAACGAGTTAATAGTATTCTAGCAAATATTGATTGATCGACTTATGGGTACACAAGTTACACATGACATAATTTTTTATCTTCATATATGAATTTACTTGGCATTTGAGAAGTTGATACAGAGATCAAATCATAACAATCACATTTGTAGAGCATGTGTGATCTCTATTACTGGTAACAGCATTGAGTGGATGCATGATAGTAAGTTATTTTAAGGTAACCACCTAGTGCTATTTGATATGCATGATACAATATCAAATGCTAATTTTAAGTACTAATGAAATTCAAACAAACATACCCTCTA
Organism: Glebionis coronaria; assembly: GCA_025667525.1. Lineage (NCBI taxonomy): Eukaryota > Viridiplantae > Streptophyta > Magnoliopsida > Asterales > Asteraceae > Glebionis > Glebionis coronaria. The sequence continues at coordinate 479,089,259 of CM046876.1, read as the reverse complement.
GGAAAAGTATTCATGTTTCCACTATAGTTGTTTGCCATTGGAGGAACAGGAGCTACTAGGTTCAATCCCACAATCTCAATTTTCATCGGCTTCCCATCAAGCTGCACATTGTTATACCTCTTCACTGCTGCTAGCGCGTCTTGCTTTCTCGAATACACAATCTCAGCCGTTCCCTGAATGAAAATAAAAGTTCAGAAAACACACATACGTAAATGTTCAACACAAATACCCAAACTTCAATAAGTACCTTTGATCTCCCGCTTCTATCGTAATGTATAGAATACTTCTTCAGATCACCAACTTCTGCAAAAAGCTCCTGCACAGATCGAATTCAACCCATCCTTGTAAGATTAACCAACAACCTACTTCATTCAGCAAATCAACCAAATACAGTCTGATAAATCAATTAAACCATACTCTTCTTGTAACTTACGTCACTAGTGTCCATATGTTCAACTCATCTTTACACACAAATTATAACAATCTAACTTCCAGTATTCACATACCCTCCAATAGAAAAAGCCTTGAGCCGCATTTTCATTAAAATAACTTTACATTTAAGCTAACTTCAGGAGGTGTATGTGAAACCTACATTTTTTGCTTTTACCAGGTGTCTAGAATAGCTTAGGATACAAAAAGCTGAAAATAAGCGCTTGCAACACTTAATAAGACCATAAGCCAAAAAAAAGCTATCAGGGGGTGTTTGTTTAAGCTTGTAACTTATGAGCTCGTTCGATTTCGGCTTATATTCCATAAACTCAAACTTAGATAAGCTTATATTGATAAGCCAGTTGGGTGTTTGTTTCAGCTTATAAAGCCAGCTTATGGCTTATTTGGTTTTGGGCTTGTGGGTTATTTGAAACTTTTTGTGGGTTATTTGAAACTTTCTTGGCTTATCTAAGTTTAATACGTCATAATAAGCTTATATAAGTCGAAAAGTTCCGAAATAAACCACACAAAGTGAGCTTATGAAACATAAGCCCAAAACCAAAAAAGCCACAAGTGAGCTATATAAGCCGAAATCACACCCAAATGAGATAAGGCCACATAAGCTTATTCAAACGCCCCCTAAACAAGCTCGAGAACCTCCGCTATAAGCTTATCTAAACAGTAGGACGAGCGCAACAAAGTCAATTCAATTACCTCTAACCTCTAGATAATCAACTAAACAAAATAAAATAGCAGCTACCTTAATATCTTCATTCGAAACACCGTAATCGAGATTCGATATATACAGCTTCGTCCCGGTCTCCATCGCAGACGCCCTACCAACAATCCCAATCCCCTGATCAACATACGAATTATTCGTCCACACGTCACCTCCCTAAACCAAACAGAAAACACACCTTAAAAAACACACACAAAAACACTAGTAAACCTAATATTTATAAAACACAAACTAATGAATGAATAAATAACCTTAGGTCCACCGTAAGGAGTGGCTCTATGAGCACCACGGTTGTTGTTAAAACGGCGAGTGGGTCCGGGACCAGATCCACGGCCGCCACCACGACGGTTGGCGGCGCCGTCACCGGATTTTTTATTGTTTTTGATGAGGTCGTCAAGTGACATGTCTAAAGATGCACCAGCCATTAGTGGAATGAGGGTATGGGATTGATTATTATGAATTAGGGTTTGGGATTTGATAAAGTGAAGATTTTGGATCTGTTGACGATGATGATGAATGGAGGAGATATTTTTTTTAAACCTAACCTGAATTTGTATATAGAGTTATCATAAATATAATATTATATAGCATAAAATATGGAAAGATTTGGCAAGTCGGTTTCGTGGTGTAGTTGGTTATGACGTCAGTCTAACACACTGAAGGTCCGGTTCGAACCCGGGCGAAGCCACTTAACTTTTTTTTTTCTCCTTCATCATAAAAAGTTAAACCAACTTTTTTTCCCTCTTTAGTATTATAAAAAGTTAAAAGAACCGGTTGATATGCTTTTTAGCTTACTCGCACGCAATATAGGAGTATCCAGTAATTAATCGGACATAAAAAAAGAAAATTATTTTTATCAGGCTTGATTTACTTATTTCTATCACTTTTAGTCGGTTCGTTTTTAAACGATTTTTATTCATGTTTTCGGTTGAACCCTTTTTTCAGACGATTTTATACATATATGCTTTTAGTTGTTGTACGATGTGGATATTGATGGTGTATAGTCGTTAGTCGGGCCATGTAGCCCGACCCACGGAAACTACCTGTATCCACGAAAAAAAGTTCGACACCAGTCAGACGTTGAGTTGGAACCGCTAGAAGACAACACAACCACCCCGCGCTCGAGGCACACCTCGAAGACTTTGTGGCTCATAACTATGGAGCCCATGTCCCTCTCATGACAGGGAGAATGGGGAACTCTGGTGGGGATCTGCGAACTCGTCTCAACTTTGAGAGGGAGCGTGAATATTCAACTTTTAAAGGACCTTGGTATGTTTTTTAAAGCTTATTCTGATGCTGATTAGGAAGTGTAATGTACTAGAAAATATGTTACTGAGTATTGTGTTTTCTTAAATGATAATATTATTTCTTGGAAACATAAAAAAACAAAATACTCTCTCTAAATCATCCACAAGCGGAGTATAGAGCTCTTGTTGCTGTGACCAGTAAAGTCATATGGATTTTGAAAATCTTAAAGGATTTACATCGTGAAAATATTTTTTTTTGAACGGCAGTTTGGTGCAATGTAGTATCTTGCATCGTGAACATCTTTTACGTGTTGATCTTTTGCTGTAACAGTAATTCAAGTATTAAAATAGCTGTCACCCCTGTTTTTTCATGAAAGAACTAAAATTGATCTTTATTTTGTGAGAGAATGCTTTTTGAGTGGTGTGATTAAAACTGTTAAGGTAGATACTGCAAATCAAGTTGCAAACATCATAACAAAGAGTTTGGATACATTACAACATAATGTCCTTATTAAAAAATTGAAGATATTTTATTTGTATAAGATATCATTAAAGGATGTTAAAATTACATCTGATATTACTAATGTGATATCTTATTTAAAACCTAAAAGACTCATTATGTATTTTTCTATACTTCAAATTAAACCTTGGTGCAACTTATGGATTCAAATGAAACCTTGGTGCAACTTATAGATTGACCTTTAAAGACAAATGACTAATTTGGCTCAAAGCCTAAGGTTCTAACTTTGATAAAAAAAACCTATCTTACACCTTCATTTCTTGTATATAAGTTTTTTTTTCAGCTGTGTGTTTTTTATGAATATTCTCTATTGTTTTAATCTTGTAATCAAGATTTATTTTGTAAAACTATTATCAGTTTAGATAATAGTATCACAACAATGTAGATGGGATGCTTTCTAGATGGTGTTTGGAACTGCGTTTCAACCCAGACTATTTGATTATTGCGTTTCGCAATCACAAATATTTTATTTTAAGTGTTTGGCAAAGTTGACTCAATAATTGATTATCCGCGTTTGTATAGCTTTCAAACGTGGTTTTACAACTGGTGATAAGGACCAACAGTTGAAAAACGCATCATCTTTTTAATATAATGTTATAAAATTACTTTTTTTTATTCTTTTTATTTAATGCTTTTTAGTTTGTCTTTATGTCAACTTTGACATTTTTTTATTAAGTTATAAAAAATATTATTTACAAAACACATAACCTGTTATCATACAAAATAATTAAATTCAAACACTATAATTTAAAATTACGTTCTTAAAAACCTGATTCTCTAATTTTTATTTTCAAAACGAATACTTTTATATCAAATAAGAAATCCTAAACACCCCTAGTATTTCACTTTCTAGTTTAACTTGATTTAATAAAAAGAATTAACTTTTTATTTATAAACTGGTTTAAAACTATTGAATCGAATTTTTCTACCGGTAAACTGTTTATATCTGATAATTCCCGACGTTTTAACATTAAAATTCGTGTATGTTTGAGTTAAAGACTCTCTGTCTTTTCCAGGTAATCAGAAGAATGTTCACTTCATTTGTTCTGTTGTTAACATTAAAACTCAAATCATCACAGATTATTATTTTGTTTTGTAGTTTAAAGTTTAAACTATAATTGATAATAATTCAACTTTGAAACACAAATACTACTAAACCTGTATACTACACAGTACACACGTATTATTTTACCTTAAGATACTAAACCTACTACAGGGGTGGTTTAGTCCTTCATTTGATCATCAACAACATACAAAAATAAAACGAAACTTAAAACAAAAAACTTATTGATCACAAGTTTTTCTTCATTGATTTGCAGCTTCTCTTGTAACCTTAGACACCCATAACTAAATTACTTGTTTTGCTGGTTTTGGTACTGGTTTTGGTACTGGCTTTGGTGCTGGTTTTGGTGCTGGTTTTGGTGCTGGTGTTGGTGCTGGTTTTGGTGCTGGTGTTGGTGCTGCTGTGGATGAGTGTCACGGACGATTACTTCAATCTCGTGATCTTCTCTGTCTGTGCTTTTCTTGTTCGGTTTCCCAGTCCTGTCCTTATCAAATGGCTTGTCTGAATCTTTGTATACACCGTAAAGAATCATTTGAACTATACCAAGTAAGAATCCAGCAATATTTGGCACCTGCCAACCCAAATCGGCATGTTAGATTTACTATGAAATATATAGGGACGAAAGAGAGCCACACTTACTGCTATGTAGAAGTCATTTACGAAGAAGCCATAAAAGAACCATGCAGTGGCACAAAGAGTTAGAAAGAATGAGAGGCCGAAAGGCATGTACTCCACACTTTTGGTCCTAATCACTTTCCTCTGCATAAATGAAGCATATTTTGAGTTTAGGCTTGATGAGATGTATAAAAGTTTATTCACCCATGGCTATACATTCCCTAACGACCGATCAAGGTGTTCATATTGTAAGCTATTAGTCTATTACCATGATACTTAGAGGAGCAGCAAACACAGCAAGATTAACAATAGCGCAAATCCAACCTACAACTTCAACCCTTGCTTGGCGTTCTTTCACAAATACCAGTGAACATACCATCACTGCACCAATTCCACCAACATTGAATAGAGCTATACACTTTATCGTGGATATCTACAAGCAATTAGCATCTAACGCGTAAGAATTTGAATAAGTACTCAGATACAACCCAATGTTTCTAATAGATTAACAGATTATGCCATTACGGTAATAATTTTAGTAACACAAACTAAGGAAAAAAAACATACTATTGCTCAAAGATGCTACTAGTTTTGATTTTGTACCTTGGAACTTCTGGGGGCATAAAACAGGTACACTGCAAGGTAAGCTAATTCGATAAAACATCCAAAGGCGTTGATGGTAATGATCATGAAGGCATTTGTCTTTAGAAAAGCATAATACAACAACAAGGCTGCACTGAAGAGTGCAACCATGTATGGTATTGCTTGATATCCTTCTGATGACTTCTTCCGATAAATCTTGTAAAACGTTGGTCTAAGGAAACAGATGAGTAAAAACTCAAGAATTGTTAAAGAATCAGATGTTAGTACCAGTTTAAAACAAGAATATGAGATCGTGAAACTTACATTGGGGCTAGGAACACAAAGAACGATATGATATTACCTACATAAACACAATAGTAAAACTTTAAAAAAAAAAAGGCATGCCATCGCAAATTTATGATGCCTGTATTAAAAATATGTGTCTCGTCGCAAATTTATGATGCCTTGTGCATCTCAATATTTCGTCTACAGTGGTGAATGATAAGCTACAAATGTGAAATATAGATTGTGCACCATATCAGTAATACCTAAGAGGCCGAAGATGGTAGCCAAGACTTGTGCATTCAAAAAGGCCAGCATATTGTATAAGCTGTGTTGTCTTTAGGTAGACTCGTTCTCGATGCTTTTATATTCAATATAAGCTTGAGATCGAGTGACTTAAATACTTAATACGAACCTGCTATATATACTCATAGTTTGGCAGGAAGCTGCTCGTTTACGGATCAGTTACTTGGATTGGTTCATATATTAGGTAGCCATAAAAATGCTAATGGATTTTGGATGCATTGGCGTTAGAAATTTATAGAATTGGGTAGGGTGTTTTTGTCATTTTGGTGTACGTGCAGTGAAGAACGACAATTATATGGACATGTACTGAGAAAGATATGTAATCATCATATGTATTTTCCCCCTAAAACATGGCATACAAGTTATAAGGTAGAGAGTACATGGTCCATTATCCGTCATGGAAAACATTAAACAGGTTCTTATAGATGGAAGCAATTTATGTCTATCACGCTATGCGACTGTTTCATGATCACTCATCCATCCTCATGTGTCGTCCTTCAGTAGGAAAATTTCTTCTGCTTGAAGTGGCCACGCCAACCTCCTGAAAAGGGAGGGCTTTACCTGGTTTGAGTCTGTGTGGCGGTGGGCTCAAACCCCGTGGATTAGTCGGCCAATGAGTCGAAAATCACGGTTACCAAAAAAAAAAAAAAAAAAAAAAAAATTCTTCTGCTCGTACTGATAGAACACTATGCGCCCCTTACTGGGTTAAAGGAACCTTTAGCTGTCAATGTCACTGTACACAGATAACTATGATCAATCTTTTTCTAACATATTTTGGTAATGTACTGATGTATATCAGATATTGAAAGTTTGAGATCAACCCGCTTTGAGATTTGATTTGATGTATAAGTGAGTGTGAAGTCAGATTCTTAGACTTGTTCAATCAAAAGCATATTCAGTTCAACAAATGTTGTTGCATTGATTACTGACAGGATCGAAACTAGTATCTTTGTGTTACTTTTATGCTCCATTCCACTGGTTACACACTCCCACATGCCTTTTTCGGATTCGTCTAAGGACTCTAGAAATCATGGGTGATTGGAAAACCTTTGTTGCGCATCAATCCATTATCCTGAATATTTCACTTTGTGTATGTCTGTATCTGTGATCACTGATCAGTACCTCTAGCATGCCTAATTAGTGAACGTAAACATTTTCTCAAAGACGTAATAGAGTGATTACTTCGTATTCATCAGCTCTGAACTAAGTTTTAAGTTTTAACCACATGATATCGTCTGCATTACCATTTCTTTCACATAGTAATTTTTTATCATCACGCGCGTGGTTTGAAGTTTTAACCATAATTTGTGGGTTCGTATCTGATATTTGTATCATACCATGGAATTAGGTGTTGGCTTTGTATGTATCATATGAAAAGAAATGGTAATGAAGACGAATACTTGGTATACCATATATATACATTGTTTAAACAAGAAACATACGTGTTTGGTAGGATACAATTGTGAGGTTGTCTACTAAACATGTTTTTTTGCTACACCTAAAAATCTAATATATACTCTTTTTGTTGTACGATGTCCGGTATTTTCCCTGTCTTATTATCGAAACTGTGTTGGTTCTTTTTGAGCATCTTGATATTGATTCATTTGGTGTAACTGATATCGATATCGTTGAAGTAACACCTCAATGATCACTGGTGTGTTTACGGAGCATATATGCTCATAATCAAAGTTAACTAATACAGCCGGAGTATACAACAACCGACTTCCGTTTTTTCCTTGCCTAGGACGGACGCGTCCCCAATTACGTTTGAAAATGTCGAATAAGTTGTCTCAATTGACAGAGGATCAACAAGCTATTTTATATAATAAACCAAAATAACTTACAAGTATTTTAAGTCAAAGAAAAATTAAATTTGTTTCCTAAATTAGCACTAATGTACAAGATTTTTAATGCACACCTCATAAAACAGTTTCCTAAAATACAATTCTATACATTCAGCCTCTGTTTAAGAAAAATTCAAAAAAATTTGAAATTCAAAAATGCAAAACGGATTAGTGGATTTAGGAAAGGTTTTTATGGCCATTATTATTGAGACGCGTTTTGAATGGGCCAAGACGCTCCTGTCCTAAATTAACTCTAAACCCAAAACCTATATAAGCACCCCCACACCTCATCTGCAGCACAAAAATCACAATGTTCGGCATCCATGTTTGTGCAATCTCCTAGATCCCTATAAAACTCTATTCTTAATCTCATTGTAAGAATTAAATGGATTTAGGTTCATTCATGCAACAGCATTGATCTAATTGCTTGCACAACATTATGGATTGCTGGACATTTTAATGCTGCCAGGAATTGGATGGATTTAGGTCCATTCATGCAACAGCATTGTTCTGCATCATTTGCAACACAAAATTGTCATGGATCGACATCCATGTTTGTGCAATCTGTTTGGTGCCAAAAACTGTATTCTTTAATCTCCTTCGTGCAATAATGTTGCCAAGAATTGAATGGATTTAGGTCCATTCATGCAACAACATTGATCTAATATTGAATGATCATGAATGATTAAAAAATGGACCTAAATAATATGAAGGTAGATTGATGTCAATAATTTTTTGCATTGAAAGTTATAATCGATTAATTCTGTGTAATATGAAGGTGGATTGATGTCAATAATTTTTTTTGGCTGATAAATACCCATTTATTATGTTTATGTGAATTGCAGGATCTAGGTGTTATAAATGTTCCATGTAAACTGCAGTATTTTGACAATTATGTTTTTGTGAGTAGCAGCAGATAAAGGGATGAATAATTAACATTACATATGGTGCAATTACCAGATACATTTTGAATGACTGGATCTAACAAATTGTGTATCAGCACATTTGGATTGTAATTATTATGTTTGATTAACACAATGTATTGATATTTGTTGTATTATTATGTTTTTTATAATGACAAACATTGTTTTATATTATCAAGTTATGATCATATTGTTGATACACATTGTTAAAGGACTCATCATAAAGTTTGAGTTGTGTAAACTGTTATGCCACCATTATGGAGTCAATTTTGTGATTTATAAACGCAGTTTATAAATCTGCGTTTTTAAATAGTGTTTAAACAACGCAATTCTGTGCAGCATAACCATAATACAACTTTTGTTGCTATAGCATACAACATATGCGTTTTGTGTTAAAATACATTAAAACTTTATTGGATTGTATGGATACCAATATTCAGAGCACTGAATTATCCTGAATAGAAGTGGATAATAGATGTATGTGTGCCATCCATATTGGTTATCCAGTGGACATTATAATACTTTATCCATCCAATTATACGATTTGTGGTATATTGTCTGTGATGCTATTTAAACGATTGTATGGTGAATACATGAAACATACTAAATCCATAACAATACCTAAAGAAGTTAGAAAACATCCAATAATGGTGTGGTTAGCTAGATGTGAAGAATTGAAAGAAGCTGCTGGATGAGATAATTGGACTGATCTAATGGTATTATATTTTCAACGATCTGTTGAAGAGGATCGGAGTTTTGGTATGAAACTTGATAGATTACATGGGGATTTAGATGTTGTTGAAAAAAGACAACTGTTTATCCAGGAATTAGAAATTTCTGGAAATATATTGTTGTTAAAGAAATCAATTAAACTTCTCAAAGATGTCCAAAAGAAGGACTGGTGATACTGTAATTATACATAGTCTCATCGTCCAAATCGGGCTTAAAGCGCTTAAAATATTATCAAATACCCGAATATATGCTTGTGTTTGTTCATTGTGTATTTTAGGTACGAATATCGTGAAATCAACAAAAGATCACAAGAATGAAGCAAAAACAAACACGGGAAACGAAGCCGAACAAATAACCGGACCCGAATCATGAATTTTCATTCAAGTCCTTGAAGTTTGAAGATTTGGCAAGATTGGTCCCTCAACTTTTGAAGACTTGAGAATTTATACCCTTGCAAATCTCATCTATTGCATTTGGGTCCCTAAATTATCAAGACAATACAAGTTTAGTCCTTGGAATATGAAGAAATTACAAGAGAAGCCCTTTGTTCATGTTTAAGAAACCTTTTGTGGCCAAAGTGCAAAAAGAAAAACTTATCTAACAAAGGGGTTTTAGTTTGTGGGCTGGAAAACTTTATTCAGCAAGTTTATGATACATTGGGGGCCAAAATGGCCAGACAACATAACCTACATCCACCAACCCACGCCTGCCACCTCACCTTTGACCACTCACCAGCCAATCACCACCTTCCCTTCCTCCACGTCATCCCTCCACCCACTAAATAACTGATTTAATAATCAGTTAATTAACCTTCCCTCCATAACACATTTTTTAAATTAATCCACCCCCAAAACGAATTAAACACTCTCTTAATCAACCCATAAACCCTAAAACTACCCAGGTTGAATTAAACACAAAACAAAGGGTTTTTGTTTATCCTTTTCTGGATTGTTGATTAATCATAAACTAAACCCATCCCACACCAAAAATGTGATCCCAACACAACAATGTGACACCCCCAATGGTCCCCTGCAACGTCACTTTCTCCCAAAACACCAAAAGCAGACAAGACCAACGGTTAGATGATTTTTCTTGGTCCCAAAGGTATAACAAACGGCCAAGATCAAATCCTTACAGCTGTATCAACCTGGCAACATCACATGGACGATTTTTTACCAAGACTCCAAGGGCAATTTTGGATTTTCAAGACAATTAGGGTTTAGGGTTTTTCTCTTGTTGTATTATTTTATTCAGGTTCTAGTATCTTCCTAGGCTAGTATAAATACAAGCCGTATGTGGCATTGTATCTTTGTTCCAACATTTGTACTTTTTATTTTTATGAATATTTAAAGTATAAATTTATAAAACCTGCAAGTGTTGTGTTCTATTTTAAGTTATTGTTTTAGTTTAAATTTAATTACTTTCCTACAAATTCAGTTAAAGTTTCACAAAAGTTTTCATTTATCAAAGGTTTTTTCAGAAAATTCATTTTTCTGTGTCAATGTTTTTATGTTGAAAAAAAGTCTCAAAAACTTAAAGTTAACATAATAATGAAGTGAAAGTGGAATTATTAAGTTAAAATCAGTTTAGTGATAAGTTTTTATCAATTTTCAGTTTGGTTCCATAAGGTTTGAAAAAGGTTTGTGAAAAATCAGTTTTCAAAAGTCTTGTGTTCATGTTATATCACACTTACTGTTATATAAGCTCACCATAAGCTGCTGACAACAGCTTATGGTTAAGCTTATATAACTTGAATTCTTGTTTCTTGGATTTGTGGTGCTTGTGCAGGGTTTCAAGGATAACAAGTCACTCACTCATTCCATTTTCTTCCATTTTACTTGAAGGCATATGTTCTCCCTTGGGTCTCCTAGAGATTCCACCAACAAGGGTCTCTACATACACCCACAAGCATCCTCATAACCCCCGTATTTGAAGGCATCAGCCAATCATCAAGGTTAGATAGGTTTGAACCCAAATGATTAGGTATTAAGGATTTATGTGTTTTGTATGAAGAGTTACCTTAATCTGTTTGTGTGTGTAGTTATCTGTTTGTGTTCTTTATCAGTTTTATAAGTATTCTAGTAGATTAAAGTTGCTTGTGATTTGATTTGGTTGAAATCTCTTTGAAAATTTTAGTTTTCAGTAAGTTAAGGGTTGTTTGGGTTTAGGGTTTTAATTGGGATAGGTGACATGAATCCAGTTAAAAATCTATCCCACACACTTAATTGGTTAGTAGAAGGTTAATGTCATTGTTGGTTTTTATTTTGGTGTGCTTAAAGTCAGATTTGCTTGCTCAAAATTGGTAAAACCTGCTAGAAAATCAGTAGGTCTTTAAATAGCTTGGTTTTAGTTATTTGCTTATTTAAATCTTGTAGACTGTTAGGTTATGGTATAACTTATGGCTCTTAATCAGTATTTGGTAGTTGAGTGCTATTGTGAGCAAGATTTGGGAGTTTGAATCTCATTATTTGGCCATTTAGACCAGACCACTGTTCATCAGACCTCTACATAGCATATCAGTAACTTACTTGTGGCTTGTGTGTTTGATTCTTGAAAGTAACTGGTGTTTTTTTTGTATATCTGACTCCCCACAACCCAACTGGTTATGGGGGTACCTTTGTTGCCAAGCAAAACCAATTAATTATCAAGTTACAATCAAAACAGTCACCAGAACCATTTTTTATAACTGTCAGTGGGAACCAAGTTCCCACTGCTAGTGTAAAATTTCCCCCTGCTTGGGATACAAACAAAAAGGAATTAGATGTCACTTTCAGACTTTTAAAATTTTGTCTTTAGTGCACTTTTTTAGGAGTTTTTAGCTGATTTTAGTTTTCTTATTTTTCTTATTTTATTTCTGATTTTTCTATATAATTTATTTTCTTGTTACTGTTCATTTTCTATTTTTTAGATTAAATGATATTTTTAATTAGTTTTTAGTTATCTGTTTTTGTCTTTTAGTGCCAAAATTTAATATTTTTCATTTTTAAAAATTTTCCTAGATTAAAAAAAAAAATTTAGATTTTTAGTTTAAAAATATTTTACTGTTCACTTTTTTAAGTAATTTTTAGATTTAATTTAAGTTTAATTAGTTTTAATTTAAATTTGTTTTGTCTTTTAGTGTAAAAAAGTTTTGTTTTCAACTTTTTTCAATTCTCTACTATTCAATTATATAATTTAGGATTTTCCATAAAGTCAAATTAATTTTAGCATTACTTTAATATTTTTAATCATTATTTTAGTTTAAAAATAGTTCTTAGTGTTTTAAAAATAGAAAAATAGTTTTTAAAATTTAGAAAAAATACTTTTTAGTCTTTAAATAATATAAGTGAGTTATTTGTTCAATAAAATAATATTTTGGTCTTTTTCTTAATTATATTTAATTTTAGGGCTTTAATTAGCATTTAAAATTGAATATTTAATTAATAAAAGGTTTTAAAATTTATTTTTTGGATTTTTATTCTTATTTATATTATTTTAGACTTAGTTTTAATTTTAAATTAATTTTTAGTTTTAATTTTTAATTTTTTCACGTTTTACGTATTTACGTTCGCGTTTTACGTCAAATCGTCGTAGTTTAATCGTAGTCGTAGCTCGTCTTTAATTTTCTCTCTTTTAAACCAAAAACGACACTAATGCAAACTTTTATTTTATATAATTGGCACTCATAATCACACACCTCCTTCGAGAACGAACTTGGAATTTATTCGTCTTTACGGTTTTCTTAAATCGTATTGATTAATACTTGCCACATACGCGTTTTTTCTAAAACGTGTACGATTTACCTACATCAATTTTGGCGCCACTGCCGGGGAGGTGTTTAGTGTTGTCATTATTATTATCGTGTTTGTGTGAGTAGTGCGTTTTTGCTTTTCAATTTTTGGAAAGCGTAAATATCGTACATACTCATTTTTGTTATTTTTCTCTATTATATTATAGTATCCAAATAAATTGTGTTTAATTTTCCTAAATTAAACACAAACCAATCATTTTACTATATTGTAGATATCCCATTATCGTTTTCGTTTTTCTTGTGAATATATTACTATATTGTATTTACGTAAGAACAATAAATATACAAGTACTCCAAAAGCGTGAAAACGCAACCTTGATTCGGGATTTCATCACTCGATCATTGTATTCGAATCTAAAGCAAAAGTTTAAAGGCAAAATAGATAAATACTTTCGTGAGGCTTAATTTCAATTAACACAAACTATAAGGTGGGTATAAGGCGGTTGTATTTCACGACCTAAGGGAAAAAGGCTCTTAAGTGCTTAGCGTCGCCTCGTTTCCCCCGCTTGCTTGTGCGTGTTTTGAGAAAGAAGGCTAATCGAGGGTTTGCCGCCCAAGTATTATCTACGTATATTATATTTGCTTGTTTTCAAGATTAAACCCTCTTGAACGTTTTGGTGTTCCACCAACGTTCTAAAGTCATCGAAGGCGTTCACTCCACGTGATCGTTTTCATTCTTTGAGGCTCCTTTAATCGAGAAATAGATTCGAGGGGAGATTTGTAGATTTTAGTCTACGTAATACAACCAAAATCCAAAAAATTAAAAAACAATCTAAAACCAAAAAAATTGAAAAATCGAAAAACCGCAAAAAGAATCTTCTTTGCTACCACCCATTCTACGCTTAGTGCATGCGCACTCGATCGAAGGATTATTCTAATTCTAGCGACGCTTCGAATCGACGCAATCGTAATCGAAGGAATCGGAGACGTAGACGAGATTTAGAAACCGACGTTCCTAATATCGTTGTTGAAGAGACCTTATACGAGATGGCCGACAATCGTTCGATGATGGAATTTCTCCAAGCACCCACCGAGGGTTATGGAGACGCGATCGTAATTCCTGCTATCGAAGCGGAGATTTTTGAGATTAAAAGCGGAATGCTTTCGTTGATCCAAGCTACGAAGTTTCGAGGTCGTGAAGCCGATAATCCTCACGACCACATTCGGAATTTTGATCGTCTTTTAGCCACGAGCAAGTTTAAGAATGTCGACACCGATGTCGTCAAGCTTATGCTTTTTCCGTACTCGCTCGATGGTGCCGCCAAGGATTGGTACGAGAAAGAGCCACCTAATTCGATAACTACGTGGAAGGATCTCGTCTCCAAGTTCGTTAATTATTTTTTCCCACCGTCTAAGACAACGTTTTTCAAAAATGAAATTACGAAATTTGAGCAAAAACCGAATGAATCTTTTAGAGACGCGTGGGATCGTTTTAAGGAATTGCTTAGGCAATGTCCTCACCATGGTTTTTCCGAGTTGCACCAAATCGATACGTTTTACAACGGTCTTAGTTTTCAAGAACAAGATTCGCTGAATTCCGCCGCCGGTGGCAACTTTTTGTGTAAAACTCCGAAAGATGCATTGATATTTATCTAAAACTGATCCAAGGTCTCCGCAACGCACCGAGTGTTGCCAATGTCGCCAATGTTAGTAATTCTAATCGCGACATTGAGAGAGTTGATGCAAAAGTCGACAAGCTTACGAATGTGTTTACGTCTTTTCTCGTTGAAATGCAACAGAAAGACGCTCCCGTTACGGTGAAAGCGGTTGAGGTTTCGTGTACGTTTTGTGGTGGACCTCATAATTATTACGAGTGTGCAGCTACGGATGGCCAAACGTCGAATGTGAGTGCGTTAAATGGAAACAACAATTTTCAAAATCAAAATAACGCGGGTCCACCACAACAAGGCAATTATAACCAAGGCAACAATTTTAATCAAAACCGAAACAATTTTCAAGGAAATAATCAACAAGGAAATTTTTCGAATCAAAATCAAGGTTATAATCAAGGGCTGAATTTGAATTTGCAAAACCGAGATAATAACAACAACCAAAACTCGAGTTTTCAAAACAACAACAATCAAGGAAATAATTTTTCGAGTGGTAATCAAGGAAATTTTCAAAAAAGTAATCAAAACCAAGGGAACTTTAATTCAAATCAAAATAGTTCGTCAAACGATTTTCAAAATTACATGAAAACGAATGAGGCTAATATGAGACGATTAGAGGGGGAAATTGGTACTTTGAAAAAAGATTTTTCTAATACTTTGAAACTTCAAAACACGAAGATTGAGCAAGGACAAATTGACATAAAAAAGATATTTTCGGCTATTATGAACAAAGCCTCGGATGCGTCATCGAGTTCGTTACCTAGTGACACCGTTGCAAATCTGAAGGAACAATGTAAAGCCGCCTCGTCTCGTGAGAAAGGTCGTGTGATTACCCCTAACCTTGATGGATTTCGAGTTGTTCCTTCTTCTCAACCCTCGACTTCTTAGACGTCTTATTGTTCTAAATTCGATGGGGTGAACGTGGCGACCAAGGAAAAGAGTGCACACCCTCGTGTACCTCAAATTCCATCCACGGTTCAAAAAGAGAGTTTTATCGACCTTACCAAAGTAACCCTTGAAGAAACTTGTGCATCGATCCTTCTTAAAAAAACCCAAAAGGCATATGCCGAGAAAGGAAGAGGATCCGGGCCAATTTCTATTACCTTGTGATTTTTCCGAGATTGAGGGATGTTTAGCCCTTGTCGATTTAGGTGCTAGCATCAGTCTCATGCCTCATTCTCTTTGGAAATTGATGAGATTGCCTAATCTTACCCCCACAAACATGACAATCGAGCTTGCAAATTGTACACCACTTATACCAATTAGAATAGCCAAGGATGTCTATGTCAAAGTTGGAAAGTTTGTTTTTCCCGCGGATTTCGTTATATCCGATTACGAGTGTGACTCTAAATGTCCCATTATTTTAGGCCGACCATTTTTATCGACGGCTCGAACCGTAATCGACGTTCACGAGGGGAGACTTACTATGAGATATGGGGATGACAAAATGGACTTTTTCACGAGTAAATCCCAAGTTTCAAATGATAATGAAAAAACCAAGGTTTCAAAACCTAATGTTTCTAAACCTAATGATTTCAAAATGTACACTTTAGCGGAAAGAATGAGGCTTAATGCATGTTTTGAAAAAATTAAGAACGGTTTTAAAGATGAGGATTTTAATGATAAAGAATACGTGTACCTAATTCAAAAGGGTATGTGTAAATTTATGAATAAAAAATCACTTTGGGATGCATTCGATGAGACAAGTGAAATACCAATTCCGAAGGGAGACGTTAGTGCCATCACGACAATGACCAAAATAGACTCGTCTTCACCACCTTCGAAGGACCACGTCTTTGAGGCTTCAACTTCTAACTCCATCGAAGTGCCTCCTTTTCCTAGCCCAACACCCGTTGAGGCGAAAGGTTTTATCGACATCGATCCTCTCGTCTTAGAAAAGTCACCTAAGCATAGTCATTTGACTTGTAAGACCATGGTTATGAGTGCTCACATCGACTCTTTCTTTAACGATGACGATGGCGATTTTGCCGAGATTGATCACGTACTTCAAAATCCACATGCAATTTTTGATTCTCCTAAAAAGAAACATGTGAAGTACGATGATTACGAGTTTGATCCCGAGATTAAAGAAATCATTGAACGAGAGCTAGCTCTTTTGCCTCCACTTCCACCTACAAGTGTGTGACAACCCTGGTTTTGAGGTTCGTCACTTAGTTTTATTTTGTGCTAGTTACGTGTCTTTACGTGTTTATGTGCTAATTGGTGTGTATAGATTGTGGTTTGGATATCGTTTCCGGTACAGGGTACCTTGTGAGTGAAACGATGTGTGATGATTTCATGTTCATGAGCTCACATGGTAGTGACTATGAAGTGAAATGGTGTTATTTAGTGGTTTTATGTATACGGTATATATATTATAGAAAATCGTATTTTTACGATTCACGGTTTAGCATTTAGAGGTCTCGGATGAGGTAATTAGTCATATGGATATTTTTCGGGATGGTTTTAAGTCATTTAGGACTTAGTTATAAAGTTTATTTCAAAATTTGAGATTTTTTATAAAAGTGTATATTTTACGTCTTTTACGGTAAAACGCGTAAAAACTGACTAGTTTTACGTTTTTGGGGTTTTGGAGGCTTTAGGAGCTGAAATAAATTAAGGAAAATTAAGGTAATGTTATTAATACATATATTAATAATAAAAAGAAAAAAAACTAAATAAGGGGTGTTGGGTCGGTTTGGTGGACGCAAGAAAAGAAAGGGAAAAAGAAAAAAAAGAGAAAAAGGTAAGTGGGCTATGGGTTGGACTTGGGTTCACCCATACCCTATATAATGTTTTATTCTAAACCAAAAGTCATAATCCCTGGAGAAAAAAAAAGAGGTCGACGGTTCTTGGAGTTTTTTTAGGGTTTTCATAGTTTTTTTTCATCTTCCATTAAATTAAAGGTAAAACCTTCATAACCCTTCTTAATTAAATTGTTTTTATGTTTTCTTTAATCATCTTATGATGGATTTAGGTTAGGGTTTAATTTAAAAACAGTAAACTAATGTTATATTAATAGTGTTATAATGATTACATAAATTAGGGCTTGTAATTAGTGGGATTAGGGTTAATTAATGAGGTTAATTTTGTTAAACCCGTTTTTAAAAACTGGGCAGAATTTTGAGTCAATTGTTTTGATCATATTGGGAGTTCTACAAACTCTTATTTTATGATCCAAGTATCCCTGAAAAGGTAATTGAAGTGGTTTTCCAATGCAAGAAACGAGAACTAAATTTGAGGTAGGGAAGTGGGTCAAAAACAGGTTACAACAGTCGGAGGTCAAAACAGTTTTGAAGTCAGCCTGCTTTCTTTTTAAGTTTTGGGTTGTTTGGGGTACTTAGGGTTGCATTGGGATCTTCTAACGAACATGAGAGATGGTTTTTATATTATAGTAAGTATCTGCATTGGGGCTAAGGTTGTGGTTTAGGGTAAGACCCCATAATCATAACAAACTTTTTGTATGTTTAAAATCAGTAAATCTGGAATGATGAAAGTATATATATATATATATATATATATATATATATATATATATATATATATATATATATATATATATATATATCAGGGCCTTAACAGTAGCTTTAAGGTTGGGGCAAGTGGAAGGTGTTAGTTAACATATGTAAGGGCATAAATATTCCCTTTACAGAGATCATGGGTGTGTTTAGGTGGGTGTTTGGCTTATAGTTTGGAGACCTAAAACTGTGACTGTTTTTGGTAAAATGTTAACGGGATGTGTTATGAAGTAAAACGAGTTAAGGGCTTTATAGAGGGGTGTAATGAGATGCTTAGAGCATATATATGAGGTATTTATATAGGAGGAGGTTAGATTTCCATCATAGGTGGATGAGCCATCTTAGTGATTAGATTATGTTTTGATTATGTGTTTTTGGTTTGTTAGCTTTTTGCTAGTGCGAGGACTTTTGGAGAAGCTCAATCAGGTGAGTTTCATAGTCCCATGTTTACCATTGTTTTTGACTTCTAGATGGGATGGAAGAGACACTGTTATGTTATTTATAAATGATGATGTGAATGTTTGGCGTTGGTAATAGACTTATGTGTGCATACTTATATGATTAACTGCTAGATAATTCTTGATTGTTTATGTTTTGACTTGGTACCAAGGGGTTATTGGCAAGGCGGGGCCTTGGGATTGGTTCATAGGTGTTTGAGTACATATGAGAGTATGGTGTTTGGTAAGGCTGGGAGCCTTGGATTTGGACTTTGTTTTGGTTTGATTGGTTAAATCTTGAATGTTAGTTTGTTAATGCATGTTAGTATCACATTGTCCATACGTTTTTAACTTTTGATTGTATTCACAGCTTATGGTGTGATTTTGGCGTTTGAGTCTAAACCTATGACTCTCACCAACTTTATGTTGACGTGTTTTAGTGTCTCTTTCAGTTGAATATGTGGTTAAGCTTGAGAATAGAAGTGGCTAGTTTCGGAGGCATTAGGATTGCATTTAGAAGGAGATCCCCGTTCCTTCTTAGTTTATTTTTATGTGTTTTGAATAAGTGATACTGTTGGCACCTATATGTCGTTTTGATTATGTTAATTGTTTGTCTTGGGTAAGTGGTAGGACTGTTACCTACTTACCTAGACTCCTGCATTGGTTGAGATATTGTCATGACATTTGTGTCACCTTTTTATGACATTATAGTTGCATTTTAGCTTTCTCTATAGAGACACCGTTTGTTGTGATGATATTCGTATGTCGCGCCCCATATTCCGCCATGGTGGGGTGTTATATAACAGTGTCTTATTTACCCTAACATCGCGCCTCCACTTCCACCTACAAGTGAGGTCGATCTTTCCAAAATCGAGGATGAACTTAATGAGTTGGAACGTCTTATTTTCAATGACGAACCAACTCATGTGACCCAAAATCCAATTCTCGAGGAGTTACCTAATCAACACTCCTCAAATGAGAATTACGTTTACCACATTCGTGAGGATTTAACTTATCAACAATCCCCACAAATGAATGATGTTTTCGTGCTTGATCGTGATCTTTTCGAGAGAGTTTCTAAAATACTCATGGAGGGGAATGAAAAACCTTGGTTTGACAAGCCTATATTTGATGAAGAAATCGATGAGATCGACGTTCATGAGGATGACGAGTATGTAGACCCCGAGGGGGCGGTGTTATTTATTGATAAACGTTTGAGAACTTATATAATCCACCACCCCTAATCGCGACTTAAATGTGAGGATTTTTAGCGCGACTAATTTGGAATTTGACACTCCAAATATTTTCGACATTATCTAATCGGGTTTTCATAAAGAGTTTTTAAACGATGAAAAAGGAAAGGATTTTAAAAATGTTTTAAAAGATTTTTCTACAAGTTTAACTCCGTCATCACATCGTTATATGAGTGCTACCACCTCGTCTACTCCTTTTGACGACGGTTGGTGTGGATCTAGTGTGGGGGAAGCCCCTTATGTTCCCTCACATTTCTCCACCAAGGACGAGATTTACGATCCCGGAATAGCTTGTAAAGGGAAATATCGGTCTTCCACCGATGCAATAAATGGAAAACTTATCTATTTGCTTGGTGTGAGTCTACCTCGAGTAGCTCATTATGTTGACTTACCCATTGCCCCACCTTTCCACTTCTCATCTCTTTTCTTCTACCCCGTTGGGGTTCATATTGGAGTGGCGTTGTTTCGTCTTTCATCCAAAAACGAGGACGCTATCTTTGACCCCGGTATACGTGTGTCAGGTTTTTAAAGTACTCCATGTACTTTTGGGAATTGTTCATCATGTAAGCCCCACCAAAAATGACCAAACCATGATTATCCCTAAATGATCACAATTATGAGGATTCGAGTCGAGCTTTTGAATCGGTTATAAAAAAACAAGGTGCCTCGTGGGGGATTCTCATGCTTATCCTTTTAAATATTATTGCTTTCTAATAGTGTAATGAAGGTACTTGTGCTCTTCCAACCTTTGTTTCGTGGTTGTTTGTGATTGTGATTCATTAGGTTCGTCGACATCATTGAAGCCTCTCGTGTTCGTTTTACGGATCGCTCGAGCTTCGATCGTTGCCTTTGGAGATTCCGATATCCGATGATATCCTTTTACGTTCTAAAGTTTATCTTATTAGCATAATTCATAAACGGCTTTTAGGTTATTCGTTTTACCCTTTCCATGCTCGAGATTAAGCATTCGACTTGTTTTCACCCCTAAACTCGAAACATTGAGGAAAATGTTTAGTTTTAGTATGGGGGTGAGTAGATACTTCACCTTGCTTACGTCATCACGCAATCCAAAATTTCATCTTTTTGTTATCGTTTTGTTGCAAATAAGGCTAAAAATGGCCAAATTTTAAAATTTTTCTTGTTTTTCATAAGTGTTTAAGACACGAATGTAGGTTTTCTGATGGTGAGAATAAGAGTAATTTTTTACTCGACCGTGCGTGTTGAGCACTTAGCTTTGATTCCTTAACTTTTAGGCTAAGTCTCTTAAATGAGGACGAGAAATGATAGAGTTATTTATAAGTCTCGTAATCGTTCACGATCTCACATGTAGTAATTATTAGCTTATTCTCCCCACGCTTTTGATAATAAATTGTTAATAAATATTGATTTAGCGGTTTAGTCACTATTGTTGGTTTCTAATTTGTTTTAGTAGCTTCCATGTAATTAAATTGGGAAAACATTAAGGTATCGTCAGCGTCACGATTTTGAAGTATTGGCAACCCGAATAATCGAAAGCTTCACCTAATAATAAGATTTCAAGTGCTCACCTAAATTAAGCAAAAATTTGAAGCTCACAAGGCCGAAAAATCTATGCCCAAATTGAAAGTGAATTAAGCCTTAATCTTTGAAGCTTTAAAGATCCATAATTCGCTTTAGCGTGAGGATATACGTCTTTGGCCATAATAAAACCACCGATGGTGACGGATAATAAAAGGCAAGGCAAGACCGAAGTCATAATAAAAGCTTCATGGCGAAGTTGAATAAAAGATGGAGGTAAACCTATGATAATAAGTCCCTTCCGTTAGGGGGCGTATAAAAGTCTTGGTAATAAGTCTCATGTTCAAAACCGTTATAAAACCGTGTTTATCGATCCTTCTTGTTGACTTAATTTTTTGACATCGTTGTCTATTAGGATGAATTATTAATTTAATTATTTTGGTTACACCGTTAAAACTCTATTTTTAGACTTAATCTCTATTCACGCATAAGTCAATGATGTATCCTCGTGATCATTAAGACAAAATAAAATATAAGATACCAAGTAGGAATAAGGGAGTTTAGGTTCGTAATTAACACTCATGAGATATGATTGTGTTGTTAACTTATAATAACAATGATCTCGTTACACGCTTAGCATGGAATTGGGTGAAAATCGAGGACGACGAAAGTATTTCTAACGAAGCATTCACGTGTTCTTGTTCTATGATCCCAAAAGTCACTTAATCGTGATGAAAACAATACATTATGTCTAAAACACGTGTAGTAGTTTATTTAAGTTTATGTCTTCAATAAATGTCATCATAAAAATGAATTTTGGAAGTGCTAAGATACTTAATTCTAGCATTGCGTGGGGACACGGCAATGGTTTAGTATGGGGGAGTGATGAGACTGTAATTATACATATTCTCATCGTCCAAATCGGGCTTAAAATGCTTAAAATATTATCAAAATACCCGAATATATGCTTGTGTTTGTTCATTGTGTATTTTAGGTACGGATATCGTGAAAACAAAAGATCACAAGAATGAAGCAAAAACGAACACGGGAAACGAAGCCGCACAAAGAACCGGACCCGAATCATGAATTTCCATTCAAGTCCTTGAAGTTTGAAGATTTGGCAAGATTGGTCCCTCAACTTTTGAAGACTTGAGAATTTATACCCTTTTAAATCTCATCTATTGCATTTGGGTCCCTAAATTATCAAGACAATACAAGCTTAGTCCTTGGAATATGAAGAAATTACAAGAGAAGCACTTGGTTCATGTTTAAGAAACCTTTTGTGGCCAAAGTGCAAAAAGAAAAACTTATCTAACAAAGGGGTTTTAGTTTGTGGGCTGAAAAACTTTATTCAGCAAGTTTATGATACATTGGGGGCCAAAATGGCCAGACAACATAACCTACATCCACCAACCCACGCCTGCCACCTCACCTTTGACCACTCACCAGCCAATCGCCACCTTCCCTTCCTCCACGTCATCCCTCCACCCACTAAATAACTGATTTAATAATCAGTTAATTAACCTTCCCTCCATAACACATTTTTTAAATTAATCCACCACCAAAACGAATTAAACACTCTCTTAATCAACCCATAAACCCTAAAACTACCCAGGTTAAATTAAACACAAAACAAAGGGTTTTTGTTTATCCTTTTCCAGATTGTTGATTAACCATAAACTAAACCCATCCCACACCAAAAATGTGATCCCAACACAACCATGTGACACCCCTAATGGTCCCCTACAACTTCACTTTCTCCCAAAACCCCAAAAGCAGACAAGACCAACGGTTAGATGATTTTTCTTGGCCCCAAAGGTATAACAAACGGCCAAGATCAAATCCTTACAGCTGTATCAACCTGGCAACATCACATGGACGATTTTTTACCAAGACTCCAAGGGCAATTTTGGATTTTCAAGACAATTAGGGTTTAGGGTTTTTCTCTTGTTGTATTATTTTATTCAGGTTCTAGTATCTTCCTAGGCTAGTATAAATACAAGCCGTATGTGGCATTGTATCTTTGTTCCAACATTTGTACTTTTTATTTTTATGAATATTTAAAGTATAAATTTATAAAACCTGCAAGTGTTGTGTTCCATTTTAAGTTATTGTTTTAGTTTAAATTTAATTACTTTCCTGCAAATTCAGTTAAAGTTTCACAAAAGTTTTCATTTATCAAAGGTTTTTCAGAAAATTCATTTTTTTGTGTCAATGTTTTTATGTTGAAAAAAAGTCTCAAAAACTTGAAGTTAACATAATAATGAAGTGAAAGTAGAATTATTAAGTTAAAATCAGTTTAGTGATAAGTTTTTATCAATTTTCAGTTTGGTTCCATAAGGTTTGAAAAAAGTTTGTGAAAAATCAGTTTTCAAAAGTCTTTTGTTCATGTTATATCACACTTACTGTTATACAAGCTCACCATAAGCTGCTGACAACAGCTTATGGTTAAGCTTATATAACTTGAATTCTTGTTTCTTGGATTTGTGATGCTTGTGCAGGGTTTCAAGGATAACAAGTCACTCACTCATTCCATTTTCTTCCATTTTACTTGAAGGCATTTGTTCTCCCTTGGGTCTCCTAGAGATTTCACCAACAAGGGTCTCTACATACACCCAGAAGCATCCTCATAACCCCCCCCCCCTATTTGAAGGCATCAACCAATCATCAAGGTTAGATAGGCTTGAACCCAAATGGTTAGGTATTAAGGATTTATGTGTTTTGTATGAAGTGTTACCTTAATCTGTTTGTGTGTGTAGTTATCTGTTTGTGTTCTTTATCAGTTTTATAAGTATTCTAGTAGATTAAAGTTGCTTGTGAATTGATTTGGTTGAAATCTCTTTCACCCAAAACAAAAGACATAGCGAGGGGACGCCTATGGGTCGGTCCCAAATTTAAAAGTTTCGATAAAACACATGCGACTAAATAGGGCCAGTCCTGTACCAACCATTACTTAGTCAAAAATCTGCGACAATGACATGTATATGTATGCTTAAAAATGATGAATGCATGAAAACAACTGTCAGTTCTAGGAAGACCTTAGTGACTACCCACTAATCACAGGTCATATTTGAGAGCCTACAGGTCGAAGCCTTGGCTCTGATACCATAATTGTAACACCCCATTTTGATAATGAAAATGTCAAAACTTGCAATTATGGCGTGTCATCAAAGCATACAAGGAAAAATGTCTAAACATTACTTGACCATAAAAGGAAAATACCGGAATCAAACATCGGTAGTCCAAAAGTAAAGCTCATCACACACAAACATAAGTATAGTAAAGGAAAGGACTAAACAATGTCCATAGCAATGTATCATAAGAAAGGAAATGCATAAAGTAAAGAAGGCTAGACAGCTTCTAGTCCATATGCACGTACTCTTAGTGTCTACGAGCGTCCCTGAGTACCTGCCGTTTTGGGAACATAGAAAAGGAAAACGGCTGAGCAAATACGCTCAGTGCACGGATGTACAATAAAGCATGAATAGGATAAGCATATAACACATAACAGCGGAAGAAAACTAAGTCCCGAGTAACCTGGTTAAGTCTTGACAAAACTGGTTTTATAGTTTGAAAAGTCTTATGTTTATCTTGTAAAAACTGTTTACCATATTTTATCATTAGCCAATATAGGTCATGAAAATCCACCGTGCATGAATACTTGGAGGGGTGACCTCATCATGCAAATTAGAGGGGCTGCCTCTAATTTAATATACTGGTTTTTGGGTAGGAGGGATCAGCTCCTTGTGAAGGATGCAAGGCACACACCACATTCACCATGAAATCCTGACTGAAAACATGTAACTAGGATGCACCCATACGCCCCACATGATAAATATAATATAAATGGCCAAAATCTGAAGGGACGCCACGAGCAATCACTCCGCCGTGGTGAAGTCATAACATCAGTGCCTCTAATGTTATGGTTATGGTACCTCCATAACTAGGTGAAACTGGTCATGCATGTATATGGCTATAGGTATTCTTAATTAAACATAAGCAATCAAACACGTAACTTATACTACGGGAAAACATTTGGCTGCATACGGGGAATCCTAATAAGGAAAGAATGTCCATACTAAAAGGACGGGAATCCGTACCTTATGTCCAGTGAACGAAGAAGATGAACTGAGAGGAATCCTACTTCCGTATCACTAGTGCTACATAAACACATACATGAATAAGTATCTGCTTACTAAATACGTAGCTGGTTTTATGTCATGTCTTAGCTTATTTTATGTGTTCTTACCATGTTTTACTGTTTTAAAACCTTAAACCGTGTTTATCTTATATTCTGTTTAATCTGATTAAGTATTTCTGGTATTTCATGTATTATTATACTTATTGTGTAATAATAAGTAACTTTCCAAAAATAGCAGGTTTTCTAAAATAGAAAGTTTCCAAAAATAGAAAGTTTCCAAAAATAGAAAGTTTCCAAAAATAGAAAGTTTCCAAAAATAGAAAGTTTCTAAAAATAGAATTACTGCTTAAAACAGATAAGTTTCTAAAAATAGAAAGTTTCCATAAATAGATCAGCTGCCTTAATTAAATAAGTTTCCATAAATAGATTAGCTGCCTGAAATAAATAAGTTTCTAAAAATAGAAGGTTTCCATAAATAGATTAGCTGCCTTATTTAATTAAGTTTCTAAAAATAAAAAGTTTCCATAATTAAAAATAAGGTGGTTAAATAAGCTAAGTATATAAGCCTAAGTGTTTTCATGATTATTTCCTAAGTCATATGATATAATGTATAATTTAATAATTATTTCATGTAATTAAATTAAACTATAGGTTAAAATATTTAATTAAAGTATAACATGTTTTTAATTAAATAAAGTTAAATACTTAGGTTAAAACATGTATTATTATTTATTAATAATATAACCTAAGTCATATTAATTAATTAATTATAATCATGGTTTTTAAATAATTAATTAATTATAAGTCTAAAATATAAAAAATACTTAGGTTAATTAATTCCATGATTATTTATATTTAAAAATAACCTAAGTCATGTTATTAAATTAATCATGTCATTTTATTAATTTAATTTTTAACATAAGATCATAAAAAAAACTAAACATACACCATGAACCGGATCTAGACTAAAAACCATGAACCGGACATGAAATCGACACCGTACCCCGAACCAAATTGGGGTACCCCTTGTCTTGATGCTGTCGTGGGACCCACACCAACCAACCGGGACCATATGGTCTCGGTGGTGGTCGGATGGCCAAACCGAAACCCTCTCGGGTTCGGTGTAGGCTGTGGCCAAAACAAACACCCCTTAAAACACCACCTTTGATTTTATTAAATCCTAATTCATGTTAGATCTATGATTTTAATTAGGTTTTTATAAAAACATAACATGTTCTTAATTAATAAAAGATCAAATCAAAAGAAAAAGGTTTAAAAAGGATTTACCGAATACGTGGATCAAAAGAACGAAGAACAAACACGAACACCAACTAGAATTCCAAGATCCAAGATCAACAAACACCCCTTTTTGGTGTTTTGAGGGTGGTGGCCAAAAAGAAGAAGAGAGGAGGGTTTTTAGGTTTTTGTTAAAATCTTCTGTAATGTAAAAATGAGTAGTGTTTTTACCATAACCCTCCTTTAGTAAAAAATTCAAATGGGCTTGGCCCATTTGCTCCTTGTAGCCGCGGGTAGGGGGCCCCACATGGGGTACCCGTACCTTTTTCCGTGTCTCGACGTTTAGTTATTTGTTCATGACTATTTGTGTTCGCGTTTTATGTGTTCTCGTTACGTAACTATCGTGATCCAATATATTTATTTACTCTCGTAATAAATATATATACGTAATTAATAATAGTTCGTGTTTTAATTACGTTCATGATTTCATGATCGCATGCTCGTGATTAATTATTGTCAAATAATTATTACGTGCTCGTGCGTAGTAAATACTTATCGTGTTCTAACACGTACGTAATACGTAAAATCCTAACACGTAATCATAATCATGCTATATTAGGAAAGTTTAAATCTAGTACGTACGATCTTAAGGGTACTATTCATGGTAAAAGCATGCGGGTTTTACAACTCTTCCCCCTAAAAAGAATAATTCGTCCCTGAATTATAGATACAGTAGACTGGAAAAGAAGAACATACCCGAATTCAAAATATGAAATGAGGGTAAGAAGCCCGGATAGACTCCTCTGTTTCCCAAGTGGCTTCCCGCTCGGTATGATCCCTCCATAGGATTTTGACGAATGGAATCGTCTTCTTTCTCATGACTCGTTCTTGTCTGTCAAGAACTCGTTCGGGTTCTTCTATAAAAGTGAGATCTTCACGTATCTGTTCCAGTGGATACTGAACCATGTGAAAGGGATGATACTGGTACCCTCTGAGTAAAGACACATGAAACACATTGTGCACATGCGAAAGCTGCGGAGGTAACGCCAATCGGTAAGAGACTTCACCGACTCGTTCAATGATATCAAATGGTCCGATGAAACGAGGACTGAGCTTCCCTTTAATCCCGAAGCGTCTAACACCACGTGCCGGCGAAACCTTAAGGAAGACGTGATCTCCTACGTTAAAGTGTATGTCCCTACGATGCTTATCGGCGTAACTCTTCTGACGTGACCGTGCGTCCTGAATTTTCTACTTAGCTACTGCGATCTTCTCATTGGTCATCTCTATGATTTCCGGTCCTTCAAGTGTTCGCTCACCAACCTGATCCCAGCAGATCGGGGCGCGACACTTTCTGCCATACAACATCTCAAAAGGAGCACACTTGATACTTGCGTGCCAACTGTTGTTGTATGCAAACTTCACCAAACAGATGTAATCGTCCCAATCACCCATCCATTCCAACGCACATGACCTCAACATATCTTCCAATGTCTGAATGGTTCGTTCCGACTGTCCGTCCGTTTGAGGATGAAAGGCCGTGCTAAGCTTAAGTTGTGTACCCCAAGCTTTCTGCAGACTCTTCCAAAAGCGCGAGGTGAATCGAGGATCTCTATCTGAGACGATGCTGGATGGTGCACCGTGGAGTCTCATGATCTCTCTTCTGTACGTATCGACGAGTTTACTTACCGGATCTTCCTTGCGGATCGGTAAGAATAGAGCTGATTTGGTAAGTCGATCTACGATAACCCAAATTGCATCGTGCTTCCTCTTGGTAGGCGGAATACCAGTAACAAAATCCATGGTGATTTTGTCCCACTTCCACTCTGGAATATCTAACGGTTGAAGGAGACCGCCAGATCGCTGATGCTCGATCTTAACCTACTGGCAGATGAGACATTTGGAGACGTAAGTGGCCACATCCTGTTTCATACCACTCCACCAAAAGTACTGCTTGATGTCATGGTACATCTTAGTCGAACCAGGATGTATAGAGAATGGGGAGCTATGAGCTTCAGCTAACAAAGCTTCCCGGAGTTCTTGGTCATCAGGAACACAAAGTCTCGTGCCCTGCCATATGATACCATCTGCATCTACTCTGAATTCCGTCTGCTTTTCCAAATTCTGTACTATCGCCCAGATTTCTCCGTCATCCTTCTGAGCTTCCTTGATCTTAGAGAGTAAATCGGGTTCTACTCTAAGATTAGCCCAGTAGTCGTGCTGTCCACGTACCATGATCTTGATGTCTAGTCGCTCCAAATCTCTTATGATTTCCTCTTCGATTTTAATGCCGTTGATCATTCCGGACTTCCTGCTAAGAGCATCTGCTACTATATTTGCCTTTCCGGGATGATACTGTAGATTAATGTCATAATTCTTCAACAGCTCTAACCATCTCCTCTGCTTCATGTTCAATTCACGTTGAGTGAAGATATACTTCAAGCTCTTGTGGTCCGTGAAAATGTCACATGATTCTCCATACAAGTAGTGCCTCCATATCTTCAATGCAAACACCACTGCTGCAAGTTCCAAGTCATGTGTGGGGTAATTTTCTTCATAAGGCTTAAGCTGCCGTGAAGCGTACGCGATCACTTTCCCATGTTGCATGAGAACACAGCCAAGTCCCTTCCCCGATGCATCGCTGTAGATTTGAAATCCACCCGTACCAGATGAGAGAGTAAGAATAGGTGCAGATACTAGCTTCTGCTTCAGGTCTTCAAAGCTCTTCTCTCGATCTTCAGTCCAGACGAATTTCTCCCCTTTCCGCATCAGTTTGGTCAATGGTAGTGCTAAACGGGAAAAGTTCTCCACGAACCTACGGTAATAGCCAGCTAAGCCTAAGAAACTACGGACTTCCGTCGCTGATGTCGGCCTTGGCCACTTAGTAATGGCCTCAACCTTCGTAGTGATTCCTTCTGCTGATACAATGTGACCTAAGAATGCCACCTTGTCTAACCAGAACTCACACTTGGAGAATTTAGCATACAGCTGCTTCTGGCGAAGAATCTGTAGTACTGTACGAAGATGGTCTTCGTGTTCCTCCTTGGACTTTGAGAAAATCAGGATGTCATCGATGAAGACAATGACGAACTTGTCCAGAAATTCATGGAAGATTCTGTTCATCAAATCCATGAACACTGCTGGAGCATTTGTCCGGCCAAATGGCATAACTGCAAACTCGTAGTGGCCATAACGGGTACGAAAGGCAGTCTTAGCGATGTCCTGCTCCTTGACCCGTAGCTGATGATAGCCTGACCTCAGATCAATCTTGGAGAAGTGTTTGGCCCCTTGGAGTTGGTCAAACAGATCGTCAATGCGTGGCAGTGGATATCTATTCCGAATGGTAATCGTGTTGAGCTCGCGATAGTCTATGCAAAGACGCATACTGCCGTCCTTCTTCTTAACGAACAAGACCGGTGCGCCCCATGGAGATGCGCTCGGTCGAATGAAACCTCGTTCAAGAAGTTCTTGCAGTTGATCCTTCAGCTCCTTCAGCTCTATGGGAGCCATGCGATAAGGAGCTTTGGAGATTGGTTCAGCTCCTAGAATAAGCTCGATACTGAATTCCACTTCTCGCGCAGGTGGTATGCCTGGAAGTTTTGCTGGAAAAACATCTTGGAATTCCGACACTATAGGTTGATCCTGAATTGATGGGGATTCAGCATCCATGTCGTGAACCGTAGCTAGATAACCCTCACAGCCATGTGACAGTAGTGCACGCGCTTGTAGGGTAGATATGACTTGTACAGACCGTCCGGGTATGAACCCGTTATGAATGTACTCTGGTGCATTAACATCACCGAAGATAACTCGATATGAATGGCAGTCTATGGTAGCATGGTGCTTGGATAGCCAATCCATGCCCAAAATCATGTCGAAGTCATTCATGTCCAGCGGAAGTGCGTCAACAGGTCGAACCTTATCGTCGAATTCTAGGGGAAGACTCTTGTATACATGGGTGATTAATACAGAGTCCCTCAAAGGCGTGGAAATAGTAAGCCTATTTTCTAGTGGCATGGGGAGCATCCTAATGTTCTTAGCATAAGCAGTAGAAATAACCGAGTGAGTAGCACCCGTATCGAAAAGAACACATGCAGCTTGACCATACATATACAAGATTCCAGTAATGGTACCTGTAAACTTTTTGGCCTGGTCTCGAGATGTCGTGTAGACACGCCCGGTAGTAGGAGGCGGCTTGGTATCAGCATGTTCCGATGTACCCTCCATCTCGCCCTTACGACAATCCTTCATAATATGGCCAGGAAGACCACACTTGAAGCACGCGTCAATATTACGGCGACATGGTCCTGGGTGCCTACGGTGGCAAGTAGAGCAAAGAGGATGAGTGAATCCTCCAGCAGGTGCTCAGGCTGGCTGGGAACCTGATAAAACATTTTACATAAGACATGATAATTGGGTACAAAGGACAAAGCGGATAATCGTAAGATTGAATACCAGTGATAGCTGGACGGCTAGGCTGCGAACCTCTCTGGTTATAGTCCCTACCGTTTCCATGGTTCCTGGTAGAAGTTTTGCTAGAGTGTCAGAATATGAGTTATAACATGAAATCATAAGGAATTGCGTAAGTATTAGGACCTGCTGCTGTTGGAGTGCCCATCGTTGTTACGATAATTATCATTACCGCCACGCCTATCCGTAGCAGAACGGTCGTTAGTCTGACCGTTTCCCTTGGGCTGATGAGGCTGCTGCTGAGTAGCCGGCTGAGACCGGTCCCCAGTTTTCTGTCTGAAAGATACATTTAAAGAGATGAATAATTGACATGTATGGAAAGTATATAGATTAATCACCGCTTGAATACGAATGTTTACCTCTTGTCGGGTCTTTCAGCTTCCCCGAACTCATCTCTCTCCTGCAGCATCTCCAGCTTACGTGCTGCATCGGCCACTTGTGCTACAGTGTTGAACGTAGCACACACCAGATTGTTTGCGACCGATGTGAGAAGAGCCCATCTAAAGTGATGTGCCTGCTCTTCAGGAGTTCCTACTGCCGCACCAAGGAAACCAGCTAAGCGAAGAAAGCGCTGCATAAACTCGTTGCTATTCTCCCCAGCTCTCTGTCGGATCTCATGGTACTCTCTCTTGAGCTTGTCCTGCTCAGCCTTGGGAAAGAACTACTCCATCACCCTGTCCTTGAACTGAGCCCAAGTCAAACCAGCAACCCACTCGTCACCACCTTCGGACTGCATCAACGCTAACCACATACTTAGCACATCGCCTTCGAATCGATAGCATGCCAACCTCGCCGTGTATGCGGGGTCACAACCCATAGCATTGAAAATCTTCTCGATGTGAGCCAAACAGCTTTCAGCATCGCTGGGGCTATCTGTCTTCTCAAAAGCTCGAGGGCGGAGCTTGTTGAATCTCTCCAGCTATACTGCTAATGTCACTAGAGGAAGAGGAGGAGGTGCCTCATTATGCTGCTGATTGTTGGCAGCTTGAACTTCAGCCCTGATGTCATTCCTCAATTGAGGAAGCAAAGCTTGCATAGCAGCTTGAATTGCAGCATTGAGCTGCTCTTGTTCGCATGTGAGAACCATCTGACAGTATAACATAAAACATATGATTAAACAGATCAAAACATAAAATATATATATATATATACATGAAAAAAAATTATACTAAAATTTCACGAGCAAAATTTTATGCAAGAAAAATTCGTGTATGAATGCATGATGCTGTTTTATGAAAACTTTTGTATGCTCGAGAGTGAACGCCTCTGGTCAGTTCACCAAAACAAAAGACATAGCGAGGGGACGCCTATGGGTCGGTCCCAAATTTAAAAGTTTCGATAAAACACATGCGACTAAATAGGGCCAGTCTTGTACCAACCATTACTTAGTCAAAAATCTGCGAGAATGACATGTATATGTATGCTTAAAAATGATGAATGCATGAAAAAAACTGTCAGTTCTAGGAAGACCGTAGTGACTACCCACTAATCACAGGTCATATTTGAGAGCCTACAGGTCGAAGCCTTGGCTCTGATACCATAATTGTAACACCCCATTTTGATAATGGAAATATCACATGCAATTATGGCGTGTCATCAAAGCATACAAGGAAAAATGTCTAAACATTACTTGACCATAAAAGGAAAATACCGGAATCAAACATCGGTAGTCCAAAAATAAAGCTCATCACACACAAACATAAGTATAGTAAAGGAAAGGACTAAACAATGTCCATAGCAATGTATCATAAGAAAGGAAATGCATAAAGTAAAGAAGGCTAAACAGCTTCCAGTCCATATGCACGTACTCTTAGTGTCTACGAGCGTCCCTGAGTACCTGCCGTTTTGGGAACATAGAAAAGGAAAACGGCTGAGCAAATACGCTCAGTGCACGGATGTACAATAAAGCATGAATAGGATAAGCATATAACATATAACAGCGGAAGAAAACTAAGTCCCGAGTAACCTGGTTAAGTCTTGACAAAACTGGTTTTATAGTTTGAAAAGTCTTATGTTTATCTTGTAAAAACTGTTTATCATATTTTACCATTAGCCAATATAGGTCATGAAAATCCACCATGCATGAATACTTGGAGGGGTGACCTCATCATGCAAATTAGAGGGACTGCCTCTAATTTAATATACTGGTTTTTGGGTAGGAGGGATCAGCTCCTTGTGAAGGATGCAAGGCACACACCACATTCACCATGAAATCCTGACTGAAAACATGTAACTAGGATGCACCCATACGCCCCACATGATAAATATAATATAAATGGCCAAAAGCTGAAGGGATGCCACGAGCAATCACTCCGCCGTGGTGAAGTCATAACATCAGTGCCTCTAATGTTATGGTTATGGTACCTCCATAACTAGGTGAAACTGGTCATGCATGTATATGGCTATAGGTATTCTTAATTAAACATAAGAAATCAAACACGTAACTTATACTACGGGAAAACATTTGGCTGCATACGGGGAATCCTAATAAGGAAAGAATGTCCATACTGAAAGGACGGGAATCCGTACCTTATGTCCAGTGAACGAAGAAGATGAACTGAGAGGAATCCTACTTCCGTATCACTAGTGCTACATAAACACATACATGAATAATTATCTGCTTACTAAATACGTAGCTGGTTTTATGTCATGTCTTAGCATATATTATGTGTTCTTACCATGTTTTACTGTTTTAAAGCCTTAAACCGTGTTTATCTTATATTCTGTTTAATCTGATTAAGTATTTCTGGTATTTCATGTATTATTATACTTACTGTGTAATAATAAGTAACTTTCCAAAAATAACAGGTTTCCTAAAATAGAAAGTTTCCAAAAATAGAAAGTTTCCAAAATAGAAAGTTTCCAAAAATAGAAAGTTTCCAAAAATAGAATTACTGCTTAAAATAGATAAGTTTCTAAAAATAGAAAGTTTCCATAAATAGATCAGCTGCCTTAATTAAATAAGTTTCCATAATAGATTAGCTGCCTGAAATAAATAAGTTTCTAAAAATAGAAGGTTTCTATAAATAGATTAGCTGCCTTATTTAATTAAGTTTCTAAAAATAAAAAGTTTCCGTAATTAGGAATAAGCTGGTTAAATAAGCTAAGTATATAAGCCTAAGTGTTTTCATGATTATTTCCTAAGTCATATGATATAATGTATAGTTTAATAATTATTTCATGTAATTAAATTAAACTATAGGTTAAAATATTTAATTAAAGTATAACATGTTTTTAATTAAATAAAGTTAAATACTTAGGTTAAAACATGTATTATTATTTATTAATAATATAACCTAAGTCATGTTAATTAATTAATTATAATCATGGTTTTTAAATAATTAATTAATTATAAGTCTAAAATATAAAAAATACTTAGGTTAATTAATTCCATGATTATTTATAATTAAAAATAACCTAAGTCATGTATTAAATTAATCATGTCATTTTATTAATTTAATTTTTAACATAAGATCATAAAAAAATAAAAACTAAACATACACCATGAACCGGATCTAGACTAAAAACCATGAACCGGACATGAAATCGACACCGTACCCCGAACCAAATCGGGGTACCCCTTGTCTTGATGCTGTCGTGGGACCCACACTAACCAACCGGGACCATATGGTCTCGGTGGTGGTCGGATGGCCAAACCGAAACCCTCTCGGGTTCGGTGTAGGTTGCGGCCAAAACAAACACCCCTTAAAACACCACCTTTGATTTTATTAAATCCCAATTCATGTTAGATCTATGATTTTAATTAGGTTTTTATAAAAACATAACATGTTCTTAATTAATAAAAGATCAAATTAAAAGAAAAAGGTTTAAAAAGGATTTACCGAATACGTGGATCAAAAGAACGAAGAACAAACACGAACACCAACTAGAATTCCAAGATCCAAGATCAACAAACACCCCTTTTTGGTGTTTTGAGGGTGGCGGCCAAAAAGAAGAAGAGAGGAGGGTTTTTAGGTTTTTGTTAAAATCTTCTGTAATGTAAAAATGAGTAGTGTTTTTACCATAACCCTCCTTTAGTAAAAAATACAAATGGGCTTGGCCCATTTGCTCCTTGTAGCCGCGGGTAGGGGGCCCCACATGGGGTACCCGTACATTTTTCCGTGTCTCGACGTTTAGTTATTTGTTCATGATTATTTGTGTTCGCGTTTTATGTGTTCTCGTTACGTAACTATCGTGATCCAATATATTTATTTACGCTCGTAATAAATATATATACGTAATTAATAATAGTTCGTGTTTTAATTACGTTCATGATTTCATGATCGCATGCTCGTGATTAATTATTGTCAAATAATTATTACGTGCTCGTGCGTAGTAAATACTTATCGTGTTCTAACACGTACGTAATACGTAAAATCCTAACACGTAATCGTAATCATGCTATATTAGGAAAGTTTAAATCTAGTACGTACGATCTTAAGGGTACTATTCATGGTAAAAGAATGCGGGTTTTACAGGCTATGGTATAACTTAGGGCTCTTAATCAGTATTTGGTAGTTGAGTGCTGTTGTGAGCAAGATTTGGGAGTTTGAATCTCATTATTTGGCCATTTAGACCAGACCACTGTTCATCAGACCCCTACATAGCTTATCAGTAACTTACTTGTGCCTTGTGTGTTTGATTCTTGAAAGTAACTTGTGTTTTTTTTGTATATCCGACTCCCTACAACCCAACTGGTTGTGGGGGTGCCTTTGTTGCCAAGCAAAACTAATTAATTATCAAGTTACAATCAAAAAAGTCACCAGACCTGTTTTTTATAACTGTCAGTGGGAACCAAGTTCCCACTGCTAGTGTAAAAGTTCCCCCTACTTGGGATACAGACAAAAAGGAATTAGATGTCACTTTCAGACTTTTAAAATTTTGTCTTTAGTGGACTTTTTTAAGAGTTTTTGGCTGATTTTAGTTTTCTTATTTTTCTTATTTTATTTCTAATTTTTCTATATAGTTTATTTTCCTCTTACTGTTCATTTTCTATTTTTTAGATTAAATGGTATTTTTAATTAGTTATTATATGTTTTTGTCTTTTAGTGCCAAAATTTAATATTTTTCAGTTTTAACATTTTTCCTAGATTAAGAATAAGATTTTTAGATTTTTAG
Organism: Glebionis coronaria; assembly: GCA_025667525.1. Classification (NCBI taxonomy): domain Eukaryota; kingdom Viridiplantae; phylum Streptophyta; class Magnoliopsida; order Asterales; family Asteraceae; genus Glebionis; species Glebionis coronaria. The sequence continues at coordinate 479,052,907 of CM046876.1, read as the reverse complement.
TTTAAAAATATTTTACTGTTCAGTTTTTTAAGTAATTTTTAGATTTTGATTTAAGTTTAATTAGTTTTAATTTAAATCTGTTTTGTCTTTTAGTGTAAAAAAGTTTGTTTTCAACTTTTTTTTCAATTTTCTACTATTCAGTAATATAATTTAGTATTTTTCATAAAGTCAAATTAATTTTAGCATTATTTTAATATTTTTAATCATTATTTTAGTTTAAAAATAGTTTTTAGTGTTTTAAAAATAGAAAAATAGTTTTTAAAATTTAGGAAAAATACTTTTTAGTCTTTAAATAATATAAGTAAGTTATTTGTTCAATAAAATAATATTTTGGGCTTTTTCTTATATATATTTAATTTTAGGGCTTTAATTAGCATTTAAAATTGAATATTTAATTAATAAAAGATTTTAAAATTTAATTTTTTGGATTTTTATACTTATTTATATTATTTTAGACTTAGTTTTAATTTTAAGTTAGTTTTTAGTTTTAATTTTTTATTTTGTCACGTTTTACGTATTTACGTTCGCGTTTTACGTGAAATCGTCGTAGTTTAATCGTAGTCGTACCTCGTCTTTAATTTTCTCTCTTTTAAACCAAAAACGACATTAATCCAAACTTTGATTTTATATAATTGGCACTCATAATCACACACCTCCTTTGAGAACGAACTTGGAATTTATTCGTCTTTACGGTTTTCTTAAATCGTATTGATTAATACTTGCCACATACGCGTTTTTCCTAAAACGTGTACGATTTACCTACATCAATGACAAAAAAAATTTAAGTCAGATGGAAACGGCAATCAACGATAAAAATTCAAGAATTACTGAGAAAGAGGCCTTTGTTCATAAATTGAAGGACTTGACAGTACCATTATGAGTACTGTCAAAGAGCTTTTTATAATGTTGATGTTTGAAAGAGCCTTTGTGATGAGAATGATATCAACTTTTATATGCATTTTGTTTGATTGTGTCATGTATCATTTAATAATTGTCTTTGCTCTACAATAAGTCACATACCAAATGTCTGATTTTGTAAAATCAGTGATCATGGTATGGTATTATGTTTTCTATAAGTTGTCAACACTGTAAAAAAAATATTATTTTAGATGTCAACACTGTAAACGTGCAAAAAAACAAACGTAATGTTGCTTAGATAAATGCTATGATTTTAAGTTTAAAAATCTTTATGAAATATGTTTCTATAATCCCGGGATGATTATAGAAAATATTTTAACTTTGAAAACACACTTATCTTTCAAAAGTTATTTTTGTACAATGTTGACATTTATATAAATACATTTAAGTCATTTTGTATCAAAACATGTTGTTTCTATAATTGTGAGAAGGTTGTTATGATTTGGTAAAATCAGAAGCTATCAAAATCAGACAAGAAAATATTGGGATTACAAAAAATCATACCAATTTCATCCTTATATAAGTCAACCTAGACTCTTCAACATATGCACATCAAACCTTACTTATCTTAAATTTGCTCAATAAACTTCTGTTAACAATGGCTACCTACGTGGCTGGCTACATCAATGATCTTTCTGGTGTTAAGGATAACGTGTTGCTTAGGGTCCGTGTGCTTAGTACATGGATTATGACAACCCTTAAAATTTGCAAGTGTAATATATGCTATGATTGAATAAGAGTGTAAAAGCCACTAGAAATTTTTGCTTTTTGTGTATTACTTGGTAGAATAAACTGCTTCTCACACCATAAACTATTATAACCACACAATCCTATAATAATGAAATACACAAGTCTAAATTATAAAAGAGATCTAATAAGTTCAATATCAATAAGAACATCTCAAATATAACCATGATGCCCTAAATTCCCTTAGAAACCCTAGAATTCCTATAAATGATTTATAAACTCAAGAATGGTAAAACATGAATGGAAAAAAATTGTGAATAAATCATTATGTAACATAAACAAGTTATAAATACTCTAAGGACATAATAGTACCTAAGAATGGCAAGAACAAGCCATACAAAGCTAAGTATAAGTAATTATACATAATAGTCTAGATCACCACCTAGAAACTTTGATAAATAATATTTCAAGCAATGTAACTACATAAAATCCATGAACTATTATAAAAAAATGTACTAATTACAATCTATCATATAAAGGAAAGTTAATTGATCCCAAATTGCTAATATTCACTGATGTAAGGCTAATTACAAATTAAGACCTAGTAGCCAAGATTAGCATATAAAATCCATATTACATTGAATTAGAATCTAATCTTTTACCACAAATTATAAAACTCAATTACATATCATATTAATAATATACATTCATTTCAAGTCAAGTTACAAGTTCATAAAGCATAAGGAATAAGTTATCAAAGCATGTGATCTTAAGCTCCCTAAATCAACCCTAGAATATGATCAAACTATACAAACCCTTAAACCAAGATGTAGAAACCATACAAGTCATAAACATATCATATAAGCCCTAGAATAATCATACATAAGGATATAAACCCTAATTACCTAAGTTAGAAAATCATTAGGATTAATGACCTAAAAACCCTAATATTAAGAAATCTACATGGAATCACTACCTAGTTCTTTTTGGACAAGTATATAAATATTTATAGGACTTCATTAAGGTTATAAGATTATATTAAGACAATCTACAAGTACCCTAATGCACAAGGTACAAGATTTCAATGCATGGCATGTAAAATAGGTCAAACTAGGTATTTTCACTCTTTAGACATGTTTACCTAAACTAAACCCTTAAACCAAGTGTGAGAACTCACTGGACACTTAAAACTCATATTCTAGGAACTAAATTAAGTTTACATCAGTAACCAATTGAAGTATAAAGCCTTTTACTAAGATTAAACCCTAGATCTTTAGAAAACCCTAATCTACAAATGTATACTTCCCATTTTCACATTAAACCTTTGTTAAACTTCAAACCAAGGACCCAAATATATTAAATAGAATGTCTAAACCCTAATTAAGCCATAATCATTCACTAATCACTTTCCCAAGTCCTTAATCACCAAAAACACAAATCATAAGTTACAAGCCCTCAAAATGGAACCCGGTTGTGTAATTTCCCTCCAAAACACATTTCCAAACCATTTCCCTACATTCCAAGTTTGAAAACCTGATATTTATCAATCCTAAGATGTTTTAGGAGTGTGATAAGTAGGTGGATCACCTCCTTGCTTGCTACACATCACCATTCTTATCACATGTATGTCGTGACATATTTTAAGCCACAAGGAAGGATTAGATCAAACCTAGAGTCTATGAACTTGTGTAGACCTTCACTAGCTTCCCTTAGTCAGTAATGTATCTATATTACACGTCCTAAGCCATAACCTGTAGCCTAAGTGTTGAAAACACTATAAATAGGGGCAACTCCTATTGTTAGAACTTGCACCCTGTTTCCTTTGTATCTCCAACCCATTCTCCATTTACACCTCTACATACGTCTTAGGACATCCCAAAAGACCAAAAACCAGGTCTATAAGGTATCCATTGAAGCTCTTGAAGCTTTGATAGCAAGTTGTGTTCATAAGAAGCCATAAGGAGCCATTTTTTAGCTACCTAGGTAAAATCTATGTTAACCAAGCTTTGATCTTGTTATAATGATTATTTAGAGTTTTTATAATGCCAAAATTATGATAGAAAGATAATATAAAATAAACTAACTCATTTCATCATTTTAAATGAGTTATAAGTTAAAGATGTCTTAAAACGCTAGTTTTGTAATTTACATGAAATAATAAGCAAGAACCCTTTACAAAAGATATAATTCTGAAGAAATGTTGTTATTATGATTATAAATGTGTTCATACACTTTGTTTCCAAATCCTAGATCATTTGGATCATTTTTGAGCTTGTTATGTGATTTTTACAAGTTCAGGGACAAAAACTATCAATTCCGAAACTATTTAACATTTTGGGGCAAAAGTGTCATTTTATGAAATTAAAATCTATAATAACAAATGTTGGAAAAATTGAGACCCTAAGGTTAAATATTGAAGGTTTAAATTGCAATTTATGAAACTATATACTTTAGGGGTTATAAGTGTAATTATGCCAAAATATAACCAAAAGGTCTATTTTTGCCAACTTTGAAACTAAAGAAGATTAATCATGAATAATAGGAAGTAATGAAAGTATCATGTTAGTATGGATCTTTGTACAAAGATCTTCCATCCCGATATTACGTTCTGACTAAGCGGTTGGGTTTACGATTTAAAGTGCCCTCGCTCCTCAAACGTTTATAGAATGGATTCTGAGTATGATGGCCCGAACAATGGTGCTAGGATTACAACCAAATCATAATTAGAGAAAATATAACCAAATTATTAAGGAGATTGATCAAAAGATTAAAAACTTAATACCATACCAACTATGTTAAAACAGGTTGGTGTGAGACCACGTTCTTGTTTGTTAGCTCAAGTTGATCTGTGTGACATAAACCCGACAAGATTACTGGACATAAGGTGAGTTCATAGCCTCACTAAAGTGTACTACTTTCAAATGATTTCAAAACCCGTGAGGGGGATATATGCTAAAAATGGAATACAAGTGTTTTTGGTATGCTTTCCAGATATAATTCATTGATACTATGTTTACTGCTGCCTATGAAAATCCGTTTTTAATTGTGAACCGCTAATCATTTCTAGGAATAAACGCTAATATCGTTGATGACGTATAGTCCCCATCCGGGTCAGGAACCCGGCCCACGGGTACTACCCGTATCCGGCCCATCACAGATGGGTGGGAATAATGTTATTTGAGCTCATAGGCTTGGATGAACAGTAACCGCACACACGTGTGCGGCCCACGGCCCGGAACGGCCGGTACAGGGTTAGACAGAATCATATTCTATCTATGAATAGGATTTACCCCAAAAGAAGAGGATATTCACTCACCATAATTAGAAGATAACAATCAATCTAATTCTGGTACTTATCCTTTCCTTGGGGCCGAAGTATCAGTGACAGGCCACTAGGGTTTCACTGCCTATAAAAGGAACCCCCAAGGGTTCCACAAAGGTATTACGTTCTATACACTCTCAACTTATCCGATTCCTATAAACCCTAACCGATTACTTACTCTCACGCCGGAGTCTAATCGTGGGAAACATTCCCACAGTAAGTCTAACGCGTGTTGTTTAGTGTGCAGGATCCCAACCATACAGTTCACTTGGTGCAGGAGCCGGAGCCAAGCCAGCCCGAATTAAGCCTAATTCGGGTCTAGCAAGGATCACCCAACTTTTACATCAACAAGTTGGCGCCATCCGTGGGACCCATTACACTAAGCTAGAGCAAAATCTCATCTTGAACTCTGAATGACGAAGGGGCATCCGCAAGCTAACCCCAGGAACATAAATCCTGGAAATCGGAAGTCCCAAGGGGAAGGGATACTCATCCCCAATCAATCCCCTATCCGTCCAACGGGCGGACAAAACAACCGCAGTGGTTTTCAGTCTATGGGGGTGACGAGCACGATCTCCATGACTCCTCCACCTACTTCGACCCTGGACAACCCTGACCCAGGGAGTGCGCGCAATCCCCCTAACAAGGAGCCGCGCAGACCGTCGATAGAGGAAGAAGTAGAAGTCCAACCACTCAGCGAGGAGGATCTTACTCGAGTTCTCACGCAGAACTTTGATAGGATCGTCCCAGGGATTGCATCAAGGTTGAATCTAGGGAGGGACCTCCAATCTAGACTCAACTTTGGCAATACCGGACCAATCACCTCTTCCCAAAATCAGAGGAAGAGAAGGACCCGACCTCAGGAGCGGAGCCTCTTCGAGGAAACTCCCCAACCTAAGAATGTGTTCGAACACATAGGGGATCGTCTCATGCAGGAACTAGTGCGATCTCGAGACGAGGGGGAGAGGTCCGACGGTTCACCTGAACGACAGGATCAGGAACTGACCAGAGCCAATCGCCGCACGAGCGTGTGGGATAGGATGAACATCGAGAAGGCCCCTGGCTCTTCTCATAAGAGCGGTCCTCGCCCAAGAGATGGGGCACCGCCTCCTTCTCCTGATCCATCAGGAGAGGATTCGGATGACCATCCGCCCAAGCGCCGCCGGCCTAGGCGTACTCCTCCACCGCCACCAAACGATGAGGAGTACTATGGCGGTCCTTATTATCGAGAGACGGAAGCAGACGATCTTTCCTAACCGTGGTGTGACCCTAGGCTCACCCGTCCATGGGCGGATCCCAGGGAAGATCCTTTTACTCTCCGCATACGGAATTACTCTGAGGACACAAAACGTCGCATGCCGGCGTGTGTCAAGACTTATGATGGAACGGGTGATCCGGACGATCACCTCAAAATATTTGATACGCAGGCGAAAATTGAGCGATGGCCCATGCCTATATGGTGCCAGATGTTCAATTCAACCTTGATTGGCAATGCTCGCGACTGGTTCGAAGGACTTCCTCCGCGAAGCATTGATAGCTTCACTGAATTACGCACTGCGTTCAAGAATAATTATACTCAGCGGAATAAGTATAATAGGGACCCTGTTTCATTGGATACCGTCAAACAACGACCGGGAGAATCTACAAAAGCCTTCACTGAGCGCTTCAATGATGAGTGCACACGCACAAAGACAATGTCGGAACTCCTGAAAATTTCCGACTACATGCATGCCATAACAGATAGGGAATTAATCAAGCGTCTCAATGACAAGCGTCCAGAGAGGTATGACGACCTCATGGAAAGGGTCAGAAACTTCATAGAGGGAGAAACAGCGGTTTTCGCGGCCTACCCTTCAAAAGGAAATGGCTACCGGTCGAACGACCAGTCCAGGAGACAGTCGGGCGGTCAAAGCAACCATAACAATAGTAGGGGCTCAGATTACAAGAGCCAAAACAAAGGAGGACGGCCGGACGATAAGTTTACCCCTCTAAAGATGTCCTACCGGGAGATCTTGCTGACGGAAGGGGCCAATTTTCCGAGGCCTCCCCCAATGACGACTCCGGTGGACCGTCGCTAAGGAAATCGTTTCTGCGAGTTTCATAACGACAAGGGCCATGGCACGGAGGAGTGTATCCAGCTCAAGAAGCACATTGAGTCACTGATCAAATCAGGTAAACTCAAGCATTTGGTTAAGGATTGGAAGGATGGAAAAGACAACAAGAAGTATGACAAGAAGGATCCCCAGAAGGACAAACCTTCGACCATATACATGATCCAATCCAGACAACGCCGTACGAGGCAGAAAATTGGCCAAAAATTTTCACGCGGCAGGGAAATCTCATTCCCTCCCATCACAGCAAGCGATGTGATTGATGCGCCTCTCACTATTGAGATAAGCATTGGAACACACACTGTTCGTCGCATGTATGTGGATGGAGGGTCATCAACAGAAGTACTGTACGAACACTGTTTTGTGCAGTTACGACCAGGAATAAGAAGCCAATTGGTACCGGCCACGGCGCCGCTCATTGGTTTTAGTGGAGACACCATCTGGCCGATAGGGCAACTGAGCCTGCTTGTAACCATTGGGAATGAGGAACACTACACCACTGCATGGATGAACTTTATGGTGATACGCTCACATTCTCCATACAATGGGATCATAGGCAGACCAGGTATTCTGGACATACGGGCGGTACCTTCCACGGCACACGGAATGATCAAATTCCCTGTGGAAGAAGGAATCGTCACCATTTACAACACAATCGTACCAGCATCCGAGTGTCATACCGTTACAACACCGGTTCCACCTGTTCCACCCAAGGATGGATCACCACCTCCCAATTGGAGGGTGGCAATCCATCCTGATTATCCGGAACAGGAGGTATCCATAGGGGGACGCTCTCGGATAGCGGCAAAAGGGCCATGTGCTCTCTTTTGAAGGCAAACTTGGATGTATTCACATGGGAGCCCAAGCATATGACAGGCGTACCACGCGCGATAGCAGAACATAGGCTCCAGATCCGCCAGGGATACCCACCCGTCAAGCAAAAGAAGCGCGGTCAGGCACCTGAACGCAGCCAAGTGATACTAGATGAGGTACGGAAACTAGTGGACACAGGCATCATGCGCGAGGTATACTACCATGAGTGGTTATCCAACCCAGTCATGGTCAAAAAGCATGACGGAAGCTGGCGCATGTGCGTGGATTTCACGGATCTGAACAAAGCTTGTCCACAGGATTGTTACCCGTTACCGGAGATCGACTAGAAGGTGGAATCCCTATGTGGATATCCCTTGAAGTGCTTCTTAGACGCATATAAAGGATACCACCAGATCCAGATGGCGGAAGAGGAAGCAGAAAAGACGGCGTTCCACACTAGTCAGGGCGTATACTGTTATACAAAAATACCGTTTGGACTAAAGAACGCCGGGGCTACATACCAGTGGCTTGTGGACAAAGCCTTTGACTCACAGATAGGCCGCAACCTGGAGGTCTATGTGGATGACTTAGTCATAACAAGTCATACGGAGGATGCACTTCTCCGGGATGTCCAAGAGACGTTCGACACACTTAGGAGGATTAATATGAAGCTAAATCCAAAGAAATGCACGTTTGGGGCAACAGAAGGAATGTTCCTTGGATATATGATAGATCCAAATGGCATCAAACCTTGCCCAGAAAAAACGGACGCAGTAATACAGCTACCATCCCCTCAGACGCGGAAGGAGGTGCAGTCCTTAAATGGGAAGCTGGTCGGGCTAAATAGGTTCTTATCGAAGTCCGCAGAAAAGTCGCTCCCCCTATTCAAAACACTCAAGAAGTGCATGAAGAAGGGAGACTTTCGGTGGACAAAGGAAGCTGAGGAAGCCTTTGGTCAACTCAAGCAACACCTCGCATCTCTCCCCATGCTAGTAGCCCCCCGGCCAAAGGAGGAGCTCATTATGTATCTATCAGCCACGCAGGGAGCAATAAGTGCGATACTCATGACGGATAGGGACACGGTGCAAACTCCGATCTACTTCATAAGTAGAACATTACAAGGACCAGAGTTGAATTACTCCCCTATGGAAAAATTGGTTTTGGCACTGGTGTTTGCTACAAAACGGTTGCGCCGATACTTTCAGGCGCATCCAATTGTAGTCATTACTGACCAACCAATAAAACAAGTTATCTCTAGACCGGATGTGGCAGGTAGGCTACAAAAGTGGAGCATCCTATTGGGAGAACACAACATATCTTATAGGCCAAGGACGGCTGTTAAAGGCCAAATCTTGGCGGATTTCTTGGTAGAAAAGCCGGATGAAGAAGGACCAATCATAAAACAAGACGAAAATCCAGCAGAACCATGGGTGTTATTCACGGACGGATCTTCGTGTACGGATGGGTCAGGAGCTGGCCTCATCCTTACGAATCCGGAAGGAATGGAGTTTACTTACGCCCTTCGCTTTGAGTTCACAGCCACCAACAATGAGGCGGAATATGAAGCATTAATTGCGGGTTTAAAAATCGCCGCTAGAATGGGAGTCCGCAACCTTGAGGCCTACGTGGACTCACGGTTTGTCGCGAACCACATTCTAGGTGGATATGTGGCTAAGGAGGATAACATGGTCCGATACTTGGAGAAAGTCAAGTCACTCATCGCGCTTTCAGCAAGTTTTCTATCAAGCAGGTACCAAGAGGTGAGAACAAGAAGGCGGACGCTCTTAGCAAGATCGCATCTACAAGTTTCGCCCACTTGTCCAAGCAAGTCTTGGTGGAAATACTCAAGGAAAAGTCTATAACAGAAGGGGAGGTCGCTACTATAGTTGAGGAGGATGGACCTACATGGTTGACCCCGATCGTCAACTATTTGACTAATGAAACCCTTTCGGACGACGAAAAAGCGGCACGGCGCATCAAAAGGAAGTCGCAGCACTTCGAGCTTCGAGAAGGTATCCTTTATAAGCGCTCTTTCTTGCAGCCGTGGTTGCGGTGTGTTGGACCACGTCAGGCCACTTATGTGATCAGTGAGATACATGAAGGGTTATGCGGCATGCACGCAGGTCCACGATCCGTCGTAGCTCGAGCCCTACGTACAGGATATTATTGGCCTATAATGCATAGGGACGCACGCGACATGATTCGCAAGTGCAGTGATTGCCAAGTACATAGACAAGTGCCGCGACATCCGCAGCAGGAGCTTACACCTATTACATCCCCATGGTCATTCTATAAGTAGGGAATCGACATCGCAGGACCATTTCCTGTAGCTGCGGGGGGAGTTAAGTTCTTGATTGTTGCAATGGACTACTTTACACGATGGATAGAGGCCAAGGCAGTCAAATCCATCACAGGCAAACAAGTTAAAAAGTTTGTTTGGGAGAACATTGTGTGCCGTTTTGGCTTACCAGGAGAAATCATCTCGGACAACGGTAAACAGTTCGCGGATAACCCATTCAAGGACTGGTGCGCGTCATTGAATATCAAACGGCGCTTCGCGTCTGTTAAGCACCCACAGACAAATGGCCTTGTGGAACGAGCAAAAAGAAGCTTGGGAAACGGCATCAAGGCACGCCTGGAGGAACGAAGTGCCAAATGGATAGATGAGCTACCACATGTTTAATGGGCGCATAGGACCATGATCAAAACAGCCAATGGAGACACTCCATTCGCATTGGCCTACGGCACCGAAGCCGTTATACCAGCAGAAATAGGAATGCCTACCATCCGCACGGCAGAGGTTAATGTCGTCAGAAACGACGAGCAACTGCGGATCAACCTGGATTTATTGACAGAAAAAAGGGAGATAGCAGCCATCAATGAGGCTAAGTCCAAGGCTAAAATGAAGGCTTATTATGATGCCAAGGTTAAAGGTGTTTCTTTTTGACCGGGAGACTATGTCTATCGTGCTAACGAAGCAAGTCGAGCGGAAAATACAGGAAAGTTGGGCCCTAAATGGGAAGGACCGTATGAGGTCACGGAAGCCTTAGGACGAGGCGCGTATAAGTTACGTGACATGGATGGCCGCGATCTGGAACGCACATGGAACATCTCCAATCTCAAAAGGTGCTATCTTTGAAAGCTACGGCTTCCGCATGGATACTTCGCTACACTTGGCTTTAATGAAGATCCACGTACTCTATCTGTTTTGTTTCTTATGTTTTTTTTAGGTTCCTTTTTTGTTTTAAGACTTCCCATTCTTGTTCAAACAAAAAATGTAAACGTTCTAATAAAATGTCGTGGTGCCTAGCTAGCTCCACGGCTTATTTTGGGCAAATCATTTTTTCTTAGGATTTTGTTAGTCATGTAAATTTTAGTTATTATTATAATATGCCATGTCTCATTCATATGCATTCATTCAATCACCGTACATGTACTATACGCCTCCAGGCGGGGTAAGAGGATTAAGTGAACCTACTAATTAAACTTGTCGCGTAAGAGGGATGCAACCCCAGCGACGCGGATCATGTATCCTTACTAGACACCTTACTCACAAGACGTTGTGGTAAGTTTCCGTATGCCGTACTCACGCAGTGCTTTTCATAGTAAAGACGCACGTCGTATGTCTAGTAAATTATAGACTTGAATGTATTTCCTCTTTTGTGTAAGACGTGACATGTCATGCAGTATCGGTATACGATATTTAACAAAATAAAAATACGCAAGTTTCCAAATCATAATAAAATGGTCGTGGTTGTCACGGACTTACATACAAAAGACAGTTATTTCACACATCAGTCTTAGCCGTGTACATGCACGGACGAATAAAAGCTACAAATGTTTACAAGATAAATTACAACGGAGGTAGGAATTCCCCTATGTCCTTCTTCCCTTCTTCGATCAGAGCACGGAGGGCCTCCCCGCGAGCGTTCTTTCCATCCTGCGCCTTGATCGTAGTCGCATCCAACGCCTCAGCAAGCAGTTTTTCACCTTTCATTACTTTTGACACGGAGTCGTAAGTAGGAAAGGTCAGTTGGATGGGATCCGCAGTGAGCTTGGACATTACCAGTTCGTTCGGAGCATCCTTCAGCGCCTCCAGCTCGTCCAAAAGAGGGTGTTGGATTTCCGCAAGTGCGTCCATTGACGCGGTCATCTTGTCCGCAGCTGAAGGGTTATGGTAGGGGTGCTGCATAATATCTTCGTTCTTACCTATCAATTCCGCAGCCTGGACCAAGCCCTCATGCCTACCACGGTCGATCTCATCTGACACGACCCCGGCGAATGCTTGCAGCAGGTACGGAGCTTCCATAACCTTGCTTACGGTAAGGCGCATTCCTTGTCCAATCATCCACCTACGCTCAGCTATGGCAGATAGCAAAGGAGGACACATCCTTTCAGCACAATCTGTGACCATCTTGCTTAGCTCTTCCTCAGCTGTTGTAGCTTGCTCGTCCAAATTGGTCCGCACTTGTGCTAGCTCATCCTTCAGCGCATCGCGCTCCTGTCTGATGTTGAATGCTTGTACGGTTACGGCTTTGGTAGAGGCTTCGGCCGTGGACACCTGCATATGGAACTTAGAGTTATCACAAGGATAATATGTTTTTTTTTCTTCTTGGGTCAAAAATATAAATATATATATAATATTCTTGTTGAAAGCATACCTTCTCGTTAGATGCGGCTACGAGGGCCTCGAGCTCGGTGATGCGTTTTTCTCGGTTGTTGGCGTGATGGACTTGCTCCTTCACTGTAGCCTCGGCCGTAACCAGCGCCGTTTGCAAGGAAGCAATGGTCTTCTCATTCTTCACAACTAATGCTTCACGACGAGCTATCCTTTTGTCTGCACGCTTCACATTCGCCAGGGCCTTGATCAGACGACGTCTTAAGGCGGCACCCACCGTCACTTGATGTGCGGATGACACATCAAATTTCTCCAGCAAGGACTCATGGTCTAGCTCGTCCAAGTCTTGAGCAAGGGAAGGAGGGGTAATATTCTCGATAAATTCCGAACACTCAGACTCCACCTCCAACCTTGTTAAACTAGAGAGATTCCATGCTAGGCACAGACTGTTCTCTGGTCCTTCAGGAAGTGGCTCCTCGGCATGTGTCGCAGCAGAGGATGGAGGTCTGATTGATGTCGTGGGGGAGGGGTTCCTTTCCACCTCTTCCTCTTGAGCTACAGTCGACGGGTCTGCCCTGTTATTGACATATTCAATTTCTGTTTAGGCATTTTATATTTAACAAAAAGTAAGACAAGGAAAGATTAAAAGACGAGAGGGTGCTTACATGGTACCAGTCGCAGGTTCCGGGGCGGTAGGAGCTACAGCACTCACGGGGGTAGCCCGCCAGACTTGTTCATCCATGTGCGGCGAGGGGTTGGCCTGGGCCGTTGCAGTGCCACTTCCCTCTTGGTACTGCGGATGGTCTTTCCTTAGTTTCTTTGGGGGAGCATTCGAGTCCCCCGCCTTATCCCCTAGTGTCTTTGCCACCCTCCTGGTGGTCTTTCTCTTTCTGGATGTGGGCTTGGGGGACCCAGAGGTTTGAGTGATGTCTTCATCCTCAAGGTTGAGGAAATCACCTTCATCTTCCTGGTGCGTCACGGCGCCCTCCAACAGCAGCTCTCCACCATCTTCATTATGGAAATCCAAAGGGGATTTCTCGATAATAGGCTCCTCTTCATTCGATCTTTGCTCGGAAGTTTCTTCGAGTGGAATGGTACGGTCTGCGGTCGCATCGAGAGGGGGGAGTTCATTCTCCTTCAAAGGGCGGAATCCTTCAGGCACCTTCATTGGGTCGCCCTAGCGCAATAATCCGTGTAGGTTCATCTCTGCGGACATTTATAAATACACGGGTCAGTACGGTCTTACAATACAAATAACGTTTATCACATCTACAAAGCATAAGTAAACCTACCCTGTCCACGCTCCGTCAGAAAGCATGGACATAAGTTCTCCCTCCCATAATAATGACGGCTTAATCCTACTAAGCACAGAAAATGTTCCGGCAACCCCTTATGGAATTCTGTGCGATGGGTATCTAGTATTTTCAGGTCTCTGCTGCTATAGTCTTTTTTATTTGGGCGGAGAATCTTTGGGTACCCTGGTTTTAAGGATGAATGGAGTGGGGAATACTTTTTCATCAACAAAAAAGTAATGGTCATACCAGTTCTTAAGGGAGTCTAAGGGCTTCCTATACGTCATGGGGGCGTTCCCGGATCGTTTTTAAATGATAGCCACCCATTCACTAGTTGGGGGGAGTAAAACGCCCTGAATAGGTTCACGGTCGGAGTTACGTCGCATGTATGGCATGTAATTTCAAATTGATTGATTTTACACGCCCCTATACAGTGAAGCTGGGTTATGTGGAAATCATAGTATGAAAGCAGATCTACCAGGAATTTAGACAGGGGGATACGGTAGTTGGCCGAGTCAAATAGGCGCGTGTACACGCCTATCTTCCCCTTTGGTGCATCCGTAATTGCCTCACCTTCACCTGGATAGGTGGGGTGTACGCTTTCGGGAATATAATACTTCGACAAAAAGTCTATGTATTTTTCCGCAGACATCACGTTCAGGACATCTGTGATAAGAGGGTTGTCCTTTACCATGTTTTATAAAAAGGGTTTGTAAGGCGTGATGATCTAACCTGCGGCGGAGGAAATCCGTGGAATAGAAGGCAAAAGTTTGGAGGATGGAAAGTCCAACGCCAATAAATAACAATGGCGGAAAGAGTGTGAACTATGTGTGTAACAAACGCACACACCAACTCTTATATAGGGTTGCCTCGATTTCCGAGGTAACGTGGATGTTTGACACGTGTAGGCCACTACGCCTATCCAACTGATGGGATTTCTGACACTTCTGAAACGTCAAAAGGGACCCACGGGTCACTTCTTAGAAGTTTTACGTGGCTCATTGGTGGGCATTAATGGTGCACTTTTGCAGAAGTGCGGCTGACCAATTGACTACCATTAATGCATTTATTCTTGTGTCGGGATATGCGGTCTTACGTAAGACAATATTCAATGCAACATTTAATTTGTCTCGGCCGTTACGTGCGGCTGAGGTCCTATTGGAATAACATTCCTAAGACAGGTAGCCACGTGCGGCCAAAGCAAAATCTTAAATATTTATCATTCCCTAGGTCTTTCTTGGTATGTCCGGAGAGCATCTTGATAGTCTAGAGGTTACGCCTACGGCTGTAACAACTAGACTAGGGGGACATGATGACGTATAGTCCCCAGCCGGGTCAGGATCCCGGCCCACGGGTACTACCCGTATCCGGCCCATCACGGATGGGTGGGAATAATGTTATTTGAGCTCATAGGCTTGGATGAACATTAACCGCACACACGTGTGCGGCCCACGGCCCGACACGGCCGGTACAGGGTTAGACAGAATCATATTCTGTTTATGAATAGGATTTACCCCAAAGAAGAGGATATTCACTCACCATAATTAGAAGATAACAATCAATCTAATTCTGGTACTTATCCTTTCCTTGGGGCCGAAGTATCAGTGACAACCCACTAGGGTTTCACTGCCTATAAAAGGAACCCCCAAGGGTTCCACAAAGGTATTACGTTCTATACACTCTCAACTCATCCGATTCCTATAAACCCTAACCGATTACTTACTCTCACGCTGGAGTCTAATCGTGGGAAACATTCCCACGGTAAGTCTAACGCGTGTTGTTTAGTGTGCAGGATCCCAACCATATAGTTCACTTGGTGCAGGAGCCGGAGCCCAGCCAGCCCGAATTAAGCCTAATTCGGGTCTAGCAAGGATCACCCAACTTTTGCATCAACAATCGTAAATAGTACTATTAGAGACTGACATCTCCTGTCTGGGCAAGTCGCACTTTCTAGCACCTCAGTGGTTAAACAGGCATACTTTATTTTTCTAATCAGGATAGTTTGGCAGACTTCCTTATAAGGGCAAACTGTTGGTTATTATATCTAGTCGCGGTATCATAATCTTAGTGCAATTGAATCATCATTTTATTCAAACTTACAATCAAATAACAACGTAGCTCAGGAAAAAGAATCTTGTATTCAAACTTATTTTAAAACCTATGAATTCACTCAACCTTTGTGTTGACTTAAAGCATATATTTCAAGTACTGAAATTGATAGCATGGAGCAGCATACTAATGACGTGGAGAGATATAATCTTGGAATATTTTGTCATTCAAACCTATTTCCTAGATCTCGGGAACCTGTCATGTACAGCGTATGTACAGTTGTTTTATTAAAAATCTTTGATTTTGAATGATAAATTTTTAAAGAATAAATGAAGTTTATTTAAACACTCTTTTGAGCTGTTTTCTATTACTTTGCTTTCATATCATGAAGTAATACCCCTAAAAAAATTATTCTGTTGCATCAAGGTAAAAATGAGGTGTTACATAGTGGCATCAGAGCTATAGTTATAGAGAACTAAGAGATTTAAAAATCTTAACTATAACTGATTTTCTTAAAATAAAATTTCCAAGTGAAGTCTCCGCGTCAAAAATCATGTTGCTGCAAAATGTTGTAAGTGACATGTAAGATTTCTAGTAATGTTGTTATGTGTTTAAATGATAGTATGTGTAAATAATATAGTGCTAGCTACTGATAGAAGTAATTTTTCTTTTTACCGACGTCTTTAGAAATATGTCTTCCTATTTTCATCCCATCGATTTGGAACCAGAACATCTTTACCTTTTGGATTTTCCTGAACCTTTAGTACTAGCCCTTTCTGCTAATAATAATAATCACCTTAACCCTTTTTCACCAGAAAATAATCCCTAACCAAATAATGAAAATATACCTATTTTGCAATATCAAACTCCTTCATCTCAAGCTTCCAATAATATCCCAAATAACCAAAACCTACTTTTAGAACAAATGGAGAATATGATTAGTTATTTCAATAAAGTGCCACCCAACCGTATTGAGGATTTAGAATATGAAGTCGAAAGGCGAAGGTGTGAACAACAAATGATGCAAGAGGAAATAGAGAAATTAGAGAATAATTTTGTAAGAGTAAGCAATGAGAATTTTGAGTTACGTAATATGCAAAGGATAAGTGAAGAGGAAATCACCTTAGCAAGAGCAAGAATGACAAAAATGGAAAAACTTATCGAGGATATTCAAGTTCGACACCAAGACAACATCAAAGCTCTCTTAGCAGAAATTAAGAATCCCTAGGAAAAGAAATAGACCAGCTTTTAAATATTTCAGCTTCCCAAAAAGCCTTGTAAATATTTTAGCTATCAGTCTTTACTTTTATGTAACAAAGAAGCTTATCTGTCCATCAGTAAAGCAGATTGTTAATAAATAAAAGTTTCTTTTTCATCTTTCCTTTATTTGCATATTATTCTAGAAAAGAGAAATACTTGAAAAGTATAAGTCTTTAAAAGAATTATAGCAAAAGAGAGATATTATCTTAAACTAAAAAGGACTTCTCAAAGTCTATTTGGTTAAAGAGAATATTAATCTAAATAAAAGATAAATAACCTAAGAAACCTAGGACAAGTTGTTAGTTGTTAGAACCCTATAAACGTATTCCCTGAAAACTTTTATGTTTCTAAATTTTTGGAAAATTTATGCTCGTAAAGCGTTGTATGTATACACATATGACAAATGCTTAAATAGACAAGTATATCTAAATTTCAAAAAAATTGTCTTCTAATTTCAGAATGACACATTTAAGGACATCAGTATCTTCTACCCTAACTCCCGAAAGACTTCAGCAAAAAACTAACGATGAAGTAGCTACAACCTTGAAAATACCAATCTTCAAAATAGTAAGGAATGCCAATCCAACGGAAGACTATATAACTAGCCAGTTATATAAATTCCAAGGAAATGAAGATGTTATTAGTATTGCCCATTGGATTAAGAGGACAGAAACAATTTTCTCCCAAAATAGTTGCGTTGAGGATCGCCAAGTAAAGCTTGCTATTAGTACCCTAACTAATGAAGCATTCTCATGGTGGAATTACTATGCTCAAATTGTTGGTTTAGACGAAGCCTATAAGACGAAACGGTTAGATTTTAAGTGCCTCCTAATAACCCGATATTATCCTTCAAAAGAAATCGAGAAAGTGAAAAAGGAATTTTGCAACCTAGTAATACGAGGAACTGATCTCAAATCCTATTTGAGAAAATTTCAAGAGTTAGCAGAATTGTATCCTATCACTGATTCACAAAGGATTATGAAGGCTTTTATCAAAGGATTTCCCCAAAGATTCAAAAGGATGATTACTATTTCTAAAACCCATAGTTTAGAAGAAGCCATTAAGATCTCCCAGAAATTAATGGATCATGTAATCAAGCACAATCCTGTGCAAGAATCCAACACCCTTAAACGTAAATTTATCAAAGAAGAAGAAGAAGAATATACTGAAACTAAACCATATCCCTTAAACTTCACCTATGATCCCTATTTTCCCTACCAATATTACCCAAATACTAACCTAGTTAACCATTCCCAACCTATAAAATACGATGACTATGCTAGACACATTCCCCAATGTATGAATTGTCTATTGCATCACACTGGAAACTGCACAAAAAAGTGCCAGAACTGCTTCAAAATAGGTCATCAAACCCGATATTGTTGGAGCAAGGCGAATTTTTAGATTTTTCTAAGATTTCCGTGCTTTGTAAATGAATAAGTGTGTTAAACATACGTGAGTATTTTCATTAAAAATCTATGAAGTTTTTGATTTCATTTTCTAAGTGTTATTTTACTTCACTATCTGGCAGAATAACTCATTTGTGTTACATGTACTTAGAATTATTTGATTATCTTTGGACTATATATTCCCACTTATGTCTTAACGGAATATCGAAATCTAAATTACAAAATGTTTAACCTAAACTTTTCTTATGAAAAATAGGTAAGAACAAGTTATGAGAAACTTATCTCAGAATTTCTTAAGATACGACATGACACCATCTGGATCATTGTCAATTGTATTTCATAAAGGATATGGAAACTTTAACAAGATTATCCCCAAAATATATGTTGACATAAAGTACCGATATTTGCAAATTTGAATACATTAAGAAAGAACATTTCCCTTTATACCAATAGGTTAAGTGAGAGAACTATCCAGATATTAGAATTTCATACTCCATGTATGCATTGCATTATCTGGAATAGCACCTATGAAGGTATTATAGTAATAGATCATTCATAGTGCAATAAGAAGTAACTTTTAGCTGTTTACTGGATTAAAATGATGATTTGTGAAACATCTTTTCCAAGAGTAATCACAAATATTTTCTCAAGAAGGATGAGAACCTACACCATGTAAACAGTATTAACAGTGGTGAAATGCTTCCCTTATTGATCTTAGATGCAATAATCAATCCAAGATTTTTAGGCAAGCTATGACTTATGAACTTGAGTTTTACCCAAAGAAACTCATAAATAATCACATTTCCCTTCCTATTTAGAGAACTAAAGAGGATTTACCTGATTAATTGCTGCAATCTACACTCATTCTTGTAATCTTTATAAGATTTAATTACAACCTAAATGGTCAATACATCATAAGTGTTTATTCTTCGTGATAGCTCTAATAAAGAGATTTAGTAAGAAGAAATAACAACAGTAAGAACTTTATTCATTGATATATGAATAGAATGTTAAGCAAAACACAAGAACTACATCTGCCTTTTTGATACACTATGATTACAATCTCGGGACGAGATTTCTTTAAGGGGAAGAGGGTATGACAACCCATAAAAATTGCAAGTGTAATATATGCTATGATTGAATAGGAGTGGAAAAGCCACTAGAAATTTTTGTTTTTTGTGTATTACTTAGTAGAATGAACTGCTTCTCACACCATAAACTATTATAACCACACAATCCTATAATAATGAAAGATACAAGTCTAAACTATAAAAGAGATATAATAAGTTCAATGTCAATAAGAACATCTCAAATATAACCATAATGCCCTAAATTCCCTTAGAAACCCTAGAATTCCTTTAAATAAATTATAAACTCAAGAATGGTAAAACATGAATGGAGAAAAATTGTGAATAATTCATTATGGAACATAATAAAGTTATAAAGTATACTCTAAGGACATAATAATACCTAAGAATGGCAAGAACAAACCATGCAAAGCTAAGTACAAGTAATTGTAAATAATAGTCTAGATCACCA
Source organism: Glebionis coronaria (assembly GCA_025667525.1). Classification (NCBI taxonomy): domain Eukaryota; kingdom Viridiplantae; phylum Streptophyta; class Magnoliopsida; order Asterales; family Asteraceae; genus Glebionis; species Glebionis coronaria. The sequence continues at coordinate 479,032,889 of CM046876.1, read as the reverse complement.
CCTAGAAACTTTGATAAATAATATTTAAGCAATGTAACAACATAAAATCCATGAACTATTATAAAAAACAATGTATTAATTACAATATATCGTATAAAGGAAAGTTAATTGACCCCAAATTGCTAATATTCACTAATCCAAGGCTAATTACAAATTAAGACCTAGTAACCAAGATTAGCATATAAAATCCATATTACATTGAATTAGAATCTAATCTTTTACCACAAATTATAAAACTCAATTACATATCATAATAAGAATATACATTCATTTCAAGTCAAGTTACAAGTTCATAAAGCATAAGGTACAAGTTATCAACCCTAGAATATGATCAACCTATACAAACCCTTAAACCAAGAATGTAGAAACCATAGAAGTCATAAACATATCATATAAGCCTTAGAATAAGCAAACATAAGGATATAAACCCTAATTATCCAAGTTAGAAAATCATTAGGATTAATGACCTAAAAACCCTAATATTAAGAAATCTACATGGAATCACTACCTAGTTCTTTTTGGACAAGTTTATAAATATTTATAGGACTTCATTAAGGTTATAAGATTATATTAACACAATGTACAAGTACTCTAATGCACAAGGTACAAAATTTCAATGCATGGCTTGTAAATTAGGCCAAAATAGGTATTTTCACTCTTTAGACATGTTTACCTAAGTTAAACCCTTAAACCAAGTGTGAGAACTCATTGGACACTTAAAACTCAATGTATAGGACCTAAATTAAGTTTAAATCAGTAACTAATTGAAGTATAAAGTCTTTTACTAAGATTAAACCCTAGATCATTAGAAAACCATAATCTGCATATGTATACTTCTCATTTTCACATCAAACCTTTGTTAAACTTTAAAACAAGGACCCAAATCTCTTAAATAGAATGTATAAACCCTAATTAAGCCCTAATCATTCACTAATCACTTTCCCAAGTCCTTAATCACCAAAAACACAAATCATAAGTTATAAGCCCTAGAAATGGAACTCGGTTTTGTAATTTCCCTCCAAAACACATTTTCAAACCATTTCCTTCCATTACAAGTTTTAAAACATGATATTTATCAATCCTAAGTAATTTTAGGAGTGTGAAAAGTATGTGGATCACCTCCTTGCTTGCTATACATCACCATTCTTATTAAATGTATGTCGTGACACATTTTGAGCCACAAGGAAGGATTAGATCAAACCTAGAGTCTAAGAACTTGTTTATACCTTCACTAGATTCCCTTAGTCAGTACTCTATCTATCTTACACGTCCTAAGCCTTAACTTGGAGCCTAAGTGTTGAAAACACTATAAATAGGGGCGAACTCCCATTGTTAGAACTTGCACCCCGTTTCCTTTGTATCTCCTACCCATTCTCCATTTCCACCTATATATAAGTCTTAGGTTATCCCACAAGACCAAAAACAAGGTCTAGAAGGTAGCCATTGAAGCTCTTGAAGCTTTGATAGCAAGTTGTGTTCATAAGAAGCCATAAGGAGCTATTTTGGAGCTACCTAGGTAAAATCTATGTTAACCAAGATTTGATCTTGTTATAATGCTTATTTATAGTTTTTATAATGCCAAAATTATGTTATAAAGATAATCTAAAAGAAACTAAGTCATTTCATCATTTTAAATAAAAGTTATAAGTTAAAGATGTCTTAAAACCCTAGTTTTGTAATTTACATAAAATAATAAGCAAAAACCCTTTTCAAAAGCTAAAACTCTGAATAAATGTTTCTATTATGATTATAAATGTTTTCATAAACTTTGTTTTCAGATCCTAGATCATTTGGATCATTTTTGAGCTTGTTATGTGGTTTTTACAAGTTGAGGGACTAAAACTATCAATTCTGAAACTATTTAACATTTTAGACCAAAAGTGTCATTTTATGAAATTAAAATCTATAAGAATAAATGTTGGAAAATTTGAGGCCCTAAGGTTAAATATTGAAGGTCTAAATTGCAATTTATGAAACTATATACTTTAGGGGTTAAAAGTGTAACTATGCCAAAATATAACCAAAAGGACTATTTTGCCAACTTTGAAACTAAAGAATATTAATCATGAATAATAGGAAGTAATGAAAGTATCATGTTACTAGGGAGCTTTGTACAAAGATGTTCCATCTCGATATTACGTTCTGACTAAGTGGCTGGGTTTACGATTTAAAGTGCCTTCGCTCCTCAAACGTTTATAGAATGGCTTCTGAGTATGATGGCCCGAACAATGGTGCTAGAATTATAACCAAATCGGGATTGGGAGGAAGAGGACAACCTAAATCCATTTTGTAACGGGTGTAATTTATCTCATTCACTTTAGGTGCGAGCATATTTATCGTCTGCATAGTTTGTCCACGTTTAACCAAAAGGTTGTCTAATTCTCTAATCCTATCCTGAGCTTTGCAAAAATCCTCAAGACGCCCATCTTCTAGAATTTTGAAATCATGTTTCAGTTGTTTTGTTCTTCTTTTAAATCCAAAATAATAGATTTTTTAGTTGAAAGTTGTTTATTAAGAGAGGTGATTTCATCATTCAATTCGCTTATCTTTTTAGCACTACTTAAATGTAAGGTATTTTATTTCTGAGTTGTGCATTTTTCTTGATAAACCGATGTAGCATGAGCTTTTTCAAGTTCCTTGATTTTAGCATGATGAATCTCAAAACTTTTCTCCCGTTCCTTATATCCCGCAAGCCCAGTGATCAATTTGGCATTAGTTTCTCCAAACTTATTATTAACCACATTCACATGAGCAACATCCTTGGCAAGCTTATCAAATAATGATTTATAATACGCATGCGTCTCGTCAGGAAGGGTTGTGGGCTGGGCTACTTGATCTTTACTAGGGTCCACGCTGGGCTTATTAGAAATAATATTACTATTATTCGTTTGATCCTCGTGTGTCTCAGTGAAGGTCTCAAGTGACTCAGTATACTCTTCCTCCTGATTAGACATATTATATAACTCATTATCATTGATACGAGGATGTACCTCAGATGAACCGTCTGAATCATACACAGGAGCTTTGTCAGCCTGAATTACCGATGTTGATGCTTGCTACAAATTAGCCATCAAGATAGAGTTGGTAGTCACCTCTTCTTCCTCATCATATGCTGATGCAGATGCCATGAGATCAAACTCTTCAGCTAGAAGTGGAATTCCTGCTTCTTCCTTTTGTGCTATAAGAAGCTTAGTCTGGAGATAGGCAGCATCCCTCTTCTTTCTGGCAGTGCTATCACGATTCTCAATACCCGCAGCATCACTGTCTTGTTGATACGTCATTGTAGAAGTCGTGTGAAAATTTGGATCTCAATTCGTAGAAAGCGCGTTTCGAATTCTCAAAACATCAAATTTTGCCGAAATTTTCCAGTCCGACAAAAAATACCTCAGTCCGATATAAAATAAACTGTAAAATTTTGCGAATTGCCAAATTTTGAAATCGATTTAGAAATAGCCAAAAACTAGTAGGGAAAAATTTGAAAAATGAAAAACTTTGACAAAAATTAAAACCGAAAAAAATTCAAAGTTTGGCCTAAAAATTTGAATTTTGGGTCGAAAAAATTTCGTTTCGCCAAAATTTGAAATCGAAGCTAAAATGGCCTAAAAATGGTATAGGAAAAAATAATTTTTTCTTGGGTTTTCCCGCCAAAAAACCTTTTTTTTTTGGAAACGATGCAATGAACCTAGTCTAGATAGTGGCTAAGTCTAAAAATACGTCGATCACAAAACGTATGACTCCGCAAAGTCTCAAAATCAATAATTCCGCAATGTTGTTATAATTCCGCAAAAGGGTTATGATTCCGCAAAGCCAAAATCAATAAATTCGCAATATTACGAAATTAACAATTCCGCAATATGAAAGTGTGTAAGATTCCGCAATATGGTAAAGCAAAGATTCCGCAATGGATCTGAGGGTTCAATTCTGCAATATTTTAGGAGGTCAAAATTCCGCAATATTTGGAATGAATTAATTCCGCAATACACCAGCCGATTCAATTCCACAATGCTCTAAAAAGGTACACAATTCCGCAATACCAAATTATGCACAATTCCGCGATGCCAAAATGGTACACAATTCCGCAATGTTTGGAGTACAATTCCGCAATACCTAAAAAAAGAATAATTCCGCAATGATCAAAGGGGACACAATTCCGCAATATCCAAAAATATTGCGAAATTGATGTAGAACTCCTAGAAAGGTGGAACTCGGAATGGAACGAATTTTGGCACTAAATTTCGCAACTTTTAAGGGTTTTAAGCCACCAAAAAACACCAAAACGCTAACCACGAATCCCTTGGCGAATGATACCACTTGTAAGACCTTTATACACGAAATCCAAACACGAAAATCTAAGATCTACTAGTGACGAGACAAGATCTAGATGGGACGAAGGTTTGAGTTGATGAACACGAATTATAGAACAAGAAATAAGATGATGAACAAGATTAACACTAAGAATGGAATATTAGATTAGATGAAGAAGAAAGAGAACGATACAAGGAGTGTGTTCCTAGTGAGAGAAAGTAAGGATCGTTTCTCTCTCTAACGATAAGAAGGAAGGAAAAACTATGAGAGACACACACACAAATGAGGTTGGATTGGCCTTTTATACTAAGACTTACAAGCTTGGGAGGCCTTCCTCATTTGTGTGTTCGGGACTAATTCCCGTTACATACATAACAATAACATAGAACTCTCGACACCATTACGTAGCATTTTCCACGATCTTCGCAACGGTATATTATATGACCATCACTTTAAATACTTCTAACAGTATCAAGATTTTCCATCTGATGTACCTTCCTTTGCAGTACCCTTTGTTGATGCCGCGTGGACAAGATGGTTATTATCTTGAAATGCCTCATAAAAAAAGTTTGTTCAAAGAATACAGAGAACAAAGACGAAGAGTAAAAACAAAAATATGTTAGTATGCGTGAGTGGTTTGATTTTCAAATACAAGACAAACCGAATCAAGAAAATTTATTTGTTCGTGGGGGTCGTTTGTTTCTGTAGTTTCTTGTGGATGGTTATACAATGGTGGAGACTGAACGTTTGTACTTCCACCGGTCCAATCAGTCTAAACTAAGGTGTGATACATACTCGAACATCCGTAAAAGCATTGCATCTGGGAATACCAACCCGACAGTTCTTGGGAAATCGATAGCCTTGCCTTCTATGTTTACCGGTGGTCCAAGGTTCATGAAGCAGAACTATATGGACGCCATGGCATTATGCAGATGGTACGGATGCCCGGATTTGTTCATAACCATAACATGTAATCCAAACTGGCCAGAGGTTACACGATTCATGCGTGATAATAACCTTACATCTTCCCACATACCGGATGTGCTAACAAGAGTTTTCAAACAAATACTTGACCTGCTGGTGAAGGACGTGACAGACTTGCGATTTTTTGGGCGTACCCAAGCAGGTAAAAACAAAAAACTATTAGCTTAAAGATGGAAGTTTAATAACGAAACATTTCTTTGGTTATTAGCGTAACTTGGATTAAACTTTTTTTATTATTCTTCTTTTAACAGTTGTGTACACGGTAGAATTCCAAAAGAGAGGCCTCCCCCACGCGCATCTGTGTTTTTTCTTACATATGGACGACAAGGTGCCAAATGCTAAGCAAATTGACAAATACATTTCTACGGAGATACCGGATAAAAACGGAGATCCAGAATTATACAAATTGGTTTCTGATTTATGATGCACGGTCCTTGCGGTGCGGACGAGCCTAAACAGGTTTGTATGGTCGACGGTAAATGTAGCAAACGTTTCCTGTTTAAGTTCTGCGAACGCAGCTCCGTTGACGCTGATGGGTACCCTGTATATAAAAGACGTGATAACGGTAGGTATGTGGAAGCTGCTAAAGGAGCTCAGCTCCATAATGGTTATGTTATATCGTATAATGTCACTCTTCTAAAACGATATCATTGTCACATTAATGTAGAGTGGTGCAATCAGGCCAGATCTATAAAGTACTTGTTTAAGTACATTAACAAAGGACCAGATAGGGTCTCGGCACAGTTGTACAAACCGGGTACAACGACAGACGGTGAACAAGTTGAAAAACCTGTAGACGAAATCAAGGCTTACTTAGATTGTAGATATCTATCCGAGTGTGAGGCGGCGTGGAGAATATTTGGTTTTGAGGTTCATTACCGAACACCGGTTGTTGAGCGGTTGTCGTTTCACTTACAAGGGGAGCAGCAAATAGTTTAGGACGAGAACTCAGACCTTGAAACAGTCATTCACAAGCCTACTGTTGGACATAGTATGTTTGAAGGTTGGTTAAAAATGAATAAGCTCTATCCGGTTGCACGAGAGCTTACGTATGTTGAGTTTCCAACAAAATTTGTATGGAACGTATCTAAAAGAATATGGACCTTTAGGAAGAAAGGAAGATCGATTGGTAGAATTCATAATGTGCCTATATCTACAAGAGACGCCTACTATTGTAGGATGCTGTTGAATAGTGCGAAAGGTTGTATAGACCATGACGGGATAAAAGCAGTTAACAAGATTGTTTATCCTACATACAAATAAGCTTGCTATGCGGCTGGACTTTTAGAGGACGACAAGGAGTATGTCGAGAGTATTAAAGACGTTAGACATTGGTCACCTCCTGATCAAATCCGTGAGTTGTTTGTTACATTGCTGACGCAAAAGGAACTCACAAAACCTTTGGAAGTTTGGTTAGAAACATGGCACTTGATGGCAGAGGATGTGCAACGTAAGAAGAGAGAGCTTTTGAACGATCCATGTAAACCTTTATGCTCCTGTATTTAGTACACAACATGTAATTTAAAATTTGAAGAATGATTCCCATACGCTTATTTTTATTTGATAAACTTTATTATTTTGCAGATTTGGTTGTCGACGATGAAGAAAAGAAGAATGTATGTTTGTTCTATATAGAAGAACTTATATGATCCAAAGGTTATTCCCTACGTAGTTAGCCTGAGATGCCTTATCCAGACGACAGATACATGACTACATTTGGAAATCGTCTTATATATGATGAGACTAATTATGATCTCGTTGAGTTGCAGAACGAGTATGAACACCTGTACGCTTCTTTAACCGCAGAACAAAAAGGCGTTTATGACACTATCATGGGTTATGTTGAGGAGGTAAGCGGAGGCGTGTATTTTGTTTATGGATACGGAGGTACAGGAAAGACTTTCCTATAGAAAACACTAGCCGCTGGTATTAGGAGACGAGGAGACATTGTGTTAAACGTTGCATCTAGCAGTATTGCATCTATGTTGATGCGGGGAAGTAGGACTGCACATTCTCGGTTTCGTATTCCGATAAATGTAGATGAAACGTCTACCTGCTCCATATGTCCTCAAAGTGATCTGGGGCAGTTGCTAAAGAAATGTAAGCTTATTATTTGGGACAAGACTCCGATGGCTAACAAACTTTGTTTTGAGGCTCTCGATCGCACGTTAAAGGACGTACTGAGGACAAACAGGCATGAAATGAATCAAGAGCCATTTGGAGGCATGACAGTTGTTTTTAGAGGAGATTTTAGGCAGGTTCTTCCCGTTGTTCCAAAAGGCTCGCGTCAAGACATTGTAAGTGCCTCACTGAAGCAGTCCTACTTGTGGGATCATTGCAGAGTGCTTAAGTTGACAGTGAATATGAGACTTACAGTTGGTTCAAGACCAGAGGATATTGACGAGATACAAGAATTTTCTGAATGGATACTAAAGTTAGGAGACGGTGAACTTGGGGAAGATAATGACGGAGAGGTTGAAATAGATGTGTCTGAAGATATTTTGATAGACGTGACTGACGATCCAGTCATGTCTATTGTGGATTTCACGTACCCGAATCTTCTTGACAACATAAATGATGTTTCCTACTTCCAAGAAAAGGCAATTATGGCGCCAACTAATGAAATTGTTGACTCTATAACGAGAAGTTGTTGGAAAGATTTCCTGGCGAAGAGACTGTTTATTTGAGTTGCGACAACATAGACAAAGCTGATCGTGGTGCTTCCGTCGATGAATCTGTTTTCTCATCTGAGTTTATAAATGGATTAAAGTTCTCAGGTGTCCTGAATCACAGGTTAGCATTAAAGGTGTGTGTGCCTATAATGCTTTTGAGAAATATCGATCAACTAAACGGATTGTGTAATGGAACAAGGTTGTAGGTGCTTAATCTAACGAGAACTGGTATTAGTGACAGGATCATCAATGGAACACATTTCGGAAAGGTAGTTATCCTTCCCAGGTTAAGAATAACTCCATCTGACAAGCGTTTACCGCTAAAAATTGTCAAAAAACGGTTCCCTGTTTCACTCTCATTTGCAATGACCATTAATAAAAGTCAAGGACAATCACTTTCTAAAGTCGGTTTCTACTTACCACGTCCAGTTTTTACTCACGGTCAATTATATGTAGCTGTCTCTCGAGTAAAAAGCAAGAAAAGGTTGAAGGTTGTTGTATGTGACACAGACGCGAATGTATGTAAAACAACTACAAATGTTGTATACAAGGAAGTGTTACATGGTCTTTAACGAAGTTTATAATGGTATGTAATCTATTTTTTACATAAATTTTAAGTCTTACTTAAAGTTCACGTATCCATTTGTAATCATTTTAATTTTAAACTTTCAGATGTTAACGATATGGATAGTTTCTTTTCAATCAATTGGGACTCACATACGTCATACGTGAAGACCATAGCGGATCGAAGGCTTTTTTTTATTGTCACAAACTTTAATATGGCCACGAATGCTACATGTTCTTTCTTTTATTGTCCTCATCTTTTACGAGAACCCGTTTCACTTTTTTAAATATAAACATCCTTTCATTTTGTTTTACGAAAATCACTTTTTAAGCTAAAACCGGCGTTAGACAGGTCTTTAAGCTAGTTTATAATAATATTTCGCATAATGAGATTACTGCCTTAAAGTATTGTTGTATTTGGTAAAACCTTGAGCTTTAAATTATATTTTTTTTATATAAAAGTGTTTAATATGATAACCGGATCAACTTTATTATAATGAATCATAATATTTTATTATTATAATAAACGAATTAGGTTATTTGAAAGTTATATTTAAAAGTGAAGGTTGTTGAAAAATAATTTGACAAATTAAATGACTTGATTTTGATACATAAATAAAATCGAGCAATGTGATTAGTTAAAAAGTTAAAATTAAATTCAATTAAGTCAAAATTAAAAAAATTGATAGAGGAATTTGATAAAAACATAAAAATATATATATGTCAAATTTGGAAAAAATTAAAACTTAAAAAAAAGGAAAAGAGTAATAAAATTTAGTGGTTGAATTTTAAATAAATTAGATAGACTTATGTGTAAACTTATAATTTTTCATATTTTTTAATAATGTTATAAAATAAACAAAATAACTTAAGCTTTATACCTTTTATACTTTATATATATACTATTATATAAAGAACTCATTTTAAAAGTTGAAAAAGTTAAAAATTCAACATTTTCATATATAAATAAAATGGTTAAATAGGAAATAAGTGTATTAGCCACTACATCATAGTTCGACTATCAAGTGACGGGTTCAACCATCGTGTCAACCCGGTCGAATCATCATGTTACGGGTTTCGATCACCGGGTCAATCTGGCCGAGTCACCATTTTGCGGGTTCACTCATCGGGTCAACTAGATTGATCAACCGGGTCACGAGTTCGACTACCGGGTCAACCCGACCGAATCACCAAGTTATCAATTCGATCATCGGGTAAATTATGATATCGTATACTATCCGCCGCTATACGCGGTTACACGTCTAGTTTTATAAATACAAACATATATATGTTATATTAAAAAAATCAACAAATCGCATGTGCATACCCGCGTATGGCTATAGATTAGCCCGTGCCCTCAACTCTCCCATGGCCAACACTAGAGAAAAGGAATGGCGTAATACTATGATAAACGGGGGCAGGATTGGAACGAAGACCTCCGCTCCTCAGCCATTAGACTACTATTGTGGAGACATATCTAGTCCAACTATATTCAGGATAGTTAATAAATGCTAGCTAGCAATCAACTGGTTTAGCTTAGTTGGCTATCAAAGTTTCACTAAATGGTTTCTTTGGAAGGTTTTCTGGAGGTCTTGGGTTCAAGACCTCTTTTAGACGAAGCGGATAAGGAGTCTAACATACGAGCTGTTCTGATACAAATAAAGGCTAGCTAGCAGATACAAATTATCCGACAAGAAAATACATAAAAAATGGCTGTTCAACTTATTCCGAATTTATTTATAATGACATAATGTATAACATTCTAAGGTTGCATTGCATATAAATGATCCACAAAAACCTCATTGCTACTTTATCTGTTTACCTTGGCCCTGAGAGAAAAGAAGGCATGAGTACTGTAAACTCTTCCTCGTGTGTAACTGATGTAGTTCTCTTCATTCTTGGATATGTGAAATTGTAATCCAAGTTAGATTCGACGTTTATTACTCCCTCTAATACCTTGATCACAGATGACATTGAAGGCCTTGCTGTATAATCAGTTTGCAAACACCATGAAGCCAATTTCATCATCTCCACGACTGCCGTACCATGTGATTTTGTGTCATCACTATACTCATCAACTATATCTAACAAAGTTCCTTGCTCCCAGCACTTTTGAAACATGCCAAGTAAATGTCGCTTTTCTTCCGGCTGAGATATGTCGAAATTCTTCCTGCCACATAAGATCTCCAACAGAACGACTCCAAAGCTGTACACATCCACCTTTTCAGTAATAACCGAGCTCAACCATTCTGGAGCTAGATAGCCAGGAGTTCCTCTCATGGTAGTCATCACTTGTTTTTGGTTTCTATCAATGAGCTTAGACAACCCAAAGTCAGATACTTTGGCATTGAAGTCGCTGTCTAGGAGTATGTTTTGAGGTTTAATATCGAGGTGGATGATTCTTTGCCTGCAGTCTTGATGGAGATAGGCTAAACCTTTGGCAACATCTAGAATAACTTTCTTTTTGCATTCCCAGTTGAGTACATGCTCTCGAACTCCCGGGTAGATCCAACGGTCTAGTGATCCATTGCTCATGAATTCATACACAAGAAGCCATTGTGATTTCCAAGCACAAAATCCTCTGAGTCTCACTAGATTCACATGGTGAATGCTACCAATGGATTCAACCTCAGCTAAAAATGACTTTTTAACATGCGTACGCCCCTCAAGACATTTTACTGCGATTTTTGAACCATCTTCGAGAATCCCTTCAAAAACTGTTCCAAATCCTCCTTCACCAAGCTTTTTAGTAAAATTCTCTGTGGCACTTTTCAATACTTCATATGAAAACCGAGTGGGCAATCCTGGTACTTGATCTAAATACTCTTCCTCCATTTCAGCATACTTTCTTCGCTTTTGGGCTACCAACATCATATAACATGCTAAGGACACAACAAGGAGAAACAGAAAACTTCCAATAGTGGAACCTATAATGGTCACAACCCTATGAGAGGGAGACAGAGATGCCGATCTTACATTCTGGACTTTTATGAAAGCTGTAGCGTTGTAATTTGGATTAACATTTGACAACGTAAAGAGCTCAGGAATTAAGTGACAAGTCACATTAGTATCATTATCATAGGTACCATACTGAAATATAACTGCCTTGCATGAACAATTATTCATACACTCTTGTTTGCAGATATCCACAGTTACCGCTTTCATGTCAGCTGTAGAGGTAAAATGCTTGAAGTTATCAAGTCTTACAAAATCTTGATCTTGGGTAGCATTACATGTAAGAGGATTAGATTCATAGCAACCGAGGTAAGGTTCATGATCATTTACTTCTCTGAAATAACCTGTGACAGGGTAGCTAGATGATCCAGGACAAGTGCATTGTCCATCACCAGTGCAAAGTGAATTTCTCCCACAAGCCGTAGGATATGTATCACACTTTCCAAACTCATTGGTAAGTAGATCGGCCACCTCTGTCCACCCTTCTTGCCATTCGAAGACTTTCAAATGTCCATCTGACATTAGTTTCATGTACTGAGTTGACGATGCTCTCGGAATATTATAAGTGGAGCTCCAAGGATTATGCTTGTAATCTTTATAAAAGCTAAACAAACTACCATTTCGGAATTCAACATAACTTAATGTTGCGATGTTACCATAGCCCACATATATACTCTCTTCCACTGTGTAGTAACTGTATGGAAGTGGGTTTGCATCGAAATAAGCATAGAAACCGTCATAGGAGAGTTTAAAAGCATATAAACTTTGTTGAGTTGTCCAATTGGTTGACGAAACACTAGCAATCAGCTTCTGTCCTATTAACAGTTTCTGCCCATGTAACAAACAGTCTGTAGGGTGATCAAATGATTGCCAAACTGCCAAGCCATGAACATTAAACAACATCAGGTTTCCAGTATCCGTCAGGTTCATTCCAGCAACTGATTTTCCAGTAGTGTTGGTAGTCCAAACTGTGCTACCAACAAAGTCCTTTAGGACCAGCTCTCCAGCAGGAGCAAGATTTAGTGTTGCGCCAAGTCCAACCGGATTATCTCTGTTCGCTAACCAGACAACTTCTGGAGGCACTGGCACATCAAAGAAGTTGTCATCATCAGAGACTTGAGCAATGAAAATGCCAAAATAGTAAGAGATGCAGGTTCCATTACAAATGAAACCGCATAAAAATTTGGGTGGGCCAATGGAATTTATGGAGAGAATGGATATAACCATTGAACCATCATTAAAATTAAAAGAGTTAGGAGCGGAATCATCGTTGGTCCATGTTGTAGAGAGATTTGCAGTGTGTTGGGCAATGGATGAGTAGAAATTTAAAGTGAGAAACAAGGTAAAGAAAAAACTAGAGATCAATGGCGCCCTCATTTTACTGATTGATGAAAACCAAAGAGCTTATCCAGATGAACACAATGCTTAGAACTACGTAGTATTTGGTAAGTCAACTCTATAAGGCAAAGTCAATGCTATTGTGGCCTCATTCAAGCCAGCCAAATTATTCCTTCTCAGTTAGAACAAGTCAACACCTTTTACAGGCAAAGAGTTATCTTAACTTTAACAATATATTTAGATTAATCTAACATTAATTCTTAATCATACATTCACAACGCAAACCCAAACACCGTTAACCACTATACTTAACCTAATATGGATCATAAAGTTTAGATAGTCGTATAAAGGTAGCTAATTATTTTTCTCTAAAGACGACATATCCTATTAGCACATCAGTCTAACTCGAGTTCATGTGACGTCGTCATAGACAAGCAGTGGGCGATTTCTCTTGGGAAAATCCAAGTATCTTCGCTCTCCATGATTTTTTGGACCGCTTCAAAATCAATCTCTAGTTCTTGAAAGGAAGATTGTGCTCCAACGTTATTGTTGTCTTTTGATGCATTGTGTTCGCCTAGTTCATCGATTTCAGAGTTTTGTCCATTTGCGCTTCCTATAACATCATCAAAGAAACAACTTATCGAACGAGTTAAGCCAAAATATGATGATAGGTAGTACTGTATAAAAATGTCTAAAATGATACATAATGCAATTAAGCTTAATTACCTATACCACTATCCTCAATAACCCGTTTCCCTTTCTTAGCATTTTCGAGATTTTCAGTACTTTTGGATATCATTTTGTTGACGATATTGGCTATGTTGATGACCATTTCCTTGAACTCATCCACTGAAATTTTCATTTCTTCTTCATAGTATGATAGCCAGATAATCTTACTCTCTTGTTCTTGTTGTATAGCTTTCAACCGGTTCATAAAGATTTCTATTTCCATTAAAGAAAACGTTGTGGCAGGGCCTATTAGTGGACGATTTTTTTCTCTCCTTGTAATATTCCACAACAAATCATCCCTCCCTCCTAGAAACCATTCATTCGCGTACTCATGACGTTCCCAACAAACCTTTTTGAACCCCTGTGGGACAAAGCAAAAATGATGTTATTACAATACTTATAGAACGACCGTTATCTTGGAACTAATCATTAGAAGTATGGGAAATAATGTACTGAGCAACCGAAGGAGATGCACTTATGCACGTAAGCTTATCCGGTTGCAAAAAGTCCCCAAAATTATGTACTTGTTTGACATTTGATGTCAGATAGAATATGATTCAACTTCAATGAAAAACTAACAAATGGTATCTTGTTTTAGAAAGATGGATTTTATATACGATTACTTCAAACGGCTATGAACAAAGTCGTGTTTTAGAATAAAAGAAAGTATAACAAACAGTTTAACAAAATAAACAAAAAGGCCTTTAAAAGTAAAAGCTTACGTATATATTGAGCTGCGAATGGAAACTACCAAAGTTCGTGTGACTGAAATATGTAGGCAGAACAAGAGCAGCGAACTTGTGTGTGTCACAAATGATGAAACTATCACGATTAGGAAGGTTCCAAGATATAAGATGATCAATTTCTTGTTTCTCCACCATATTATAGAGTTTGTGCAAAAATGGAGGTACACGACGACCCTCACCCCTCCTACAAGCCCCGCCACCTCTACAACCTTGTACAGTGGCCACTTTTTCTGTCAAGTCGCTTAACGTTGTTAAACCTTCACTGTCACTCTCAGACACTTCAAACTCGTAGTACATTGATTTCAAATCTTTCTCGATATCAACCAAATCAATGATTGGGTCTATTTCTACAAATTTTCTTTTTCTCCCGACGCCGTCAGAGAAAGTGGATATAAGTTCTTTGGTCAACGGCTCTAAGATGTTCCTAATGTCTGATAAAGTTGTTTCTATGTCATGTTTGAATCGTTTAATTCTGTTAACAATTTGTTTGTTTCCATTCCGAACTTTAGCAAATGTACCTTTGAGTTCGTTTATGGGGACGGAAAGTGACGGCGGATTGTCAGTGACTCTAAATTGTTGGTTTCTCCTCTTGATAGTTCTCAGCAAGTGTCGTTTCCCTTGTTGGAAATACTCATTCTCGAACTCCAAACGATTCCATCTCTTCTTAAAACCCTGTTAAAACCGTTAATTATTGTTATTACTCAAATATTTTATAAAAGTAGTTCAAATCTTGCATATCATAGTTGATTAGTCTGTAAATAACATAGTAACACTTAATTTATTGCAACTAAAAAATCTTATCAACAATTACTGCAATATACAATACATAACAGTTGATCTCTAAAACATATACGAGTAATATGTTAACTTATCTCATAAATGTAATAGGAAAAAAATGACTAACATAGTTATTGAGCTGAGACATGAAGGTATCAAAACGTCCAGTTTTAAAGTAGCTTGGGAGAATCTCTGTGATGAATCGTTGTTCATCAAATATGATGAAAGTGTTGCAAGCAGATCCCCACGATATGATGGAGTGTGTTTCTTCATCATTAACCATTTTGTATAATTTGATCAAAAATGGGGCTACACCATAATTTGCGCTTTGTGTTGCCTTAACTCTCAGAATTGGTGTTTCGGATGCTATTGATTCACTGCCAACAATACCACCATAATCACCAATTCCTTGTACGTCGCCACTAGTTATATCCTCATAATCAATAGTAATATCCTCTCCTGTGTCGCCTTCACCCCCGACTTCAATAATGTAGTGATGGGCTAAGTTGTCCCGGACTCCGTTGGTACCACTGTCGCCATCAATTGCTTTAATGCCACCTACAATTTCACCATAAACTTGATGTTGTGTTTTCTCCATAGTAATATAACGTGGATTAGATATTAACACCTGAACATGTTTTATAGACAAACATGAACCATGAGACATTCCATCATGGCCTTTGGGTTCTTCTTATGATCTCTACCGTTAACCTTTGGTTGTACAATATTCTTATTCCCAAAGTGACCAGGAAAGTTGATTAACGTTCAAATAAACTATATAATGTTATCCTTTCATATTTTTTATTTTATTTTTGATAATACAGTTGAAATTAGTATTTATCCACTAAACTGAAACATAAAATCATATCACTTTACATTGTTCTGCATTCAGAATTTCTGATTAACCCACAACTGAGGTAAGCTAAAAATAGTTTTTTCTCAGAATCTTCAACAAACCTACAGACTTTCTTTATGAATGAGCTTGATGCTACGTGTGTGGTGTGTCGTTTCTGTCAGTGAATTTCACAGTTCTCTTGTGTTGCTACGTATTCTGTCTCAAAATCAATAATAAAACGCCAGTTTCACATCTCACAGCCAGTTTCTATATGTGTTACTATAAGATAAGCATGTATATCAGTGGATAAGATCAAATCACGTGAGGCAACGATCATCCAACACTTGCGTGACATTAACTATATGGATCATAATCTTAATTTATCAGAACGTTTATTGCATAAGTAGATCAAGAAAGTTCAACCTATTAAATTATAGAGATGGATAAATAATGGCTCATACTAATCAAGTACTCAACTCGTTAAAAACCCTAGATTAAAGCAACTAACAACACAATCCACAGTCCTTCAAACATGAAGTTAATAGGAGAAAACAGAAGTCAACATCATCCATGTTCGACATGTGAATCTGTAGGATGTTTTTAACACAGAAACAACATTACAAAATATTTCCCAAACCCAAAAACGACAAAGAAGATAAAATACCAACCGTTATCAAGATCTTTCAACAACAAACCATCATCCATCATCCATCATAGCTTAGCTAGTCAAACCCCCCACCAACTATTAACATTACCCTAGTGGTTCCATAGCAGTGTTTAGTTGGCCCGGCTTTTAAAAACTTCAAGATCCATCTCTGTGGGATCAGTTGCTTGAAGCTCCACCTGAATTCCGTCTAGTTCCCTCTTGAACCTATCCTTTGAGCTAGCATAGATCATTTTGCTTCTCACCCTCGCTGTATCAGGAGACCTTTGCAATAATTTTAGATATTAGCTACTAACAAGCAAAAACGTAGGGCGGGGTAACTTCAAACTTTTTACACGTTACTGTTATATCGATCAGTTACGACAAAGTTCAAATATTAACAAACATCAAATATGAACGAAGCAGTGAAGCACGAATCATAACAGTCATTTAATAACTGAGATATAACTTATTAAAATTCTACAACAGGATAAACACTGAAATAATGTGTTGATGGCTACTTATATGATTTTAACTAAATTTTTACGACCTGTAACCTTTAGAACTCAACTTTAATTGATTCAATATATCAGAGATCCGAATTAGGTATGAAATATATTGGATCTAGTATCTTATCCTTACCACGCGATGAAAAAGATCCTGCTTTTCTGGCAGTTCTCTTCGGTGACAAAGTCATAGTCAAAGACAGCATATCGACACTCAGAATCAGGAAGGCAAGCAGCAAAATCTTCATGGCTTTCAGTTGGCTCCCCAACTTTTTCCACAATCACTTCCTTTTGCTTTTCCTCTATCTTAAACACGATATATCGGAATGTTCTTTTGGCCTTCAGCTCCATAAACTTTAGTTTGCATTCATCATGCACGGCCATACCAGATGCCGCGTTAGCCTACAATTATAAGATTTTACTAATTATGCAATGATTCGGTACCACATAAAACATCAAAAAATTGCACATACAAATACAATCACAAGATATATAATATTTAAAAGACATTGGCTACATAATGTCTGCAAATTAAGTAAAGTAAGTGAAACCTCTAAGTTGGGTATTTCCATTACATTTAACTTGTGTCATCTTTCAGCAAGTCATAAATCCAACCCAAAATGGGTCACTGGGTCAAGCATCTTATGTATTGTTAACTAACAGATATGTGCTCTTAAGCTCAAAGAAGAATACACATCAATATCAAAAAATCAGAATCCACCAAGCTACATTTGAAACCCTCGAAATCATATCCACTACAGACCATTGTGATGGTTGGTGAGTCCTATACATGCTTTGCTAAAAGCTACTTACGACAAGAAAAACTTGAACAATTCTGAGAGGATGTAAAAGTTGAAGCCTCCTACAGTCCCACAACTACCACCATCGGATTAAAAGTTTCAACATGACACCAAATCAACATTAATCAACTTCTCAAGTTAAAACCTCAATAATTCAAGATCATGTGTAACGGAATCGCAGATACAGGTGTGCACTAAATTAGTAAAAAAGTCCATGAATCAAGTTGGTTTAATAGTGTGTGTAACTGTGCTTATATTACCATACTAGCAACTTCGGGTGTGAAAGAATACCTTTATACACAATCATAGAAACCTTGAACTTACACGTCCAAGTATTTATATATAGACTAATGCGCCAAATTGCAAAATAGGCCAAAACTTAAAAGCCAAAGTTGTATAATCAACTAATAAAATATTCACAACTTAAAAACCATTAATAAACTAATCAAAGTCTCAGAGGTTGAACATTTAAAGAAAAACATTATAAACATATGCACAGACCATAATCACTATCTAGTTTCAAGACATCCATGAAGTTTCAGGAAGGGCCGAAAAGTAGCTTCAGCTTACTTAGCTGCTTTCCTCCTCGAAAGGCTCATAAGCATTATGTAAACACTTATGAAGCTTATTCTGACTTGGGAACGAGCTTGTTCTCTACTCACTGTGCCTTGGTAACACAATAAGCTGTATCAGTTAAGCAGGGATTGACAAATACGAATGATAATTACTTACTTGATTAGGTTACTTTTTCCAAGTTAATCATTACATCTCCAGTGTCCAAAAAAGTAGAGAGACAGTAAGTCATAAACCAAGAGACAAATACGGAGAGAGACTAAACCAAGAAAAAAAATCTGAGACCTCATTCGCAGGATGCAAGCAGGGATCGAGAGCTGTGGATGGACGATGAGCAAAAAAAGGAAGATAGAAGCGTAAGTCCGGTAACCAGAGGGCTGAAATTATGATGTACACTTGTACATTTCACGACATCATATCTGAGAGGAATCCAAAGATCATCCTTTACTGTTACTGTATACTTCTCTTTTGATAGTGAGTCTCTCCTTAGTCCGTAGTCTTGCGGGACATGAAGTAGAGAAGGGTGTGACCCTACAAACTTAATACTTAAGAACAAATTTTCCATTCGTTTCTAACACTAGTGGAAGTGTACATATAACGTCCACCCTTAATGTGTAATAACTTTTCTCAAAATCCTTATGGCAGGGACTAACTTGATCTAATAGTAAAGAAATCATATGTTAGAACCTAACCCTTAAGTCTCTTGGAAGCCATATTTCAAATTATAGAGATTAAGATGCTTAGTTTTAGCTATTACGAGTCTTGATATACTGATTTGAAGTTAAGAATCACTACGCATAGGATTATTGGCAGAGATGAATATGAATGAGATTGAGGAAAATAAGACAAGTCACGAGTCTTGAACTTATTGAATATAATAAAAAGAGTGATAATGTTAGAGGCCAAGTAATGTACCACGAATGAACTTTGTAAACCCAACTCCTTTGGTGGGTTTAAAGGACTCCAAGAATCATGGGTTTAATGCTCATTATCAAAACTCCATAGACTTCTAATAAGAATGATACCCATCCTTCATTCCCATACCCATCAATCAAACACCACCTTCAGTTCCTTAAAGAAACACAAGTAACGGATGCAAGCAACTGATGTGTACTAAAGCATCTTTGAGCTGACATAGTATGTAACTAAACTGTAAGTTCAGTTACGCATGTACACGCTTGAAATTGCATAAGATCGAATTCAACCAACACGTAATGAAGTGTTATATCCCTTCAAGTGATTGAAAGTCGATGTTTAAGTAAACCTAAAATGTACTATATGACAAATGAAGAACTAAAACAGTGAAAAAAGGTAGTAAACCTCAAGTCACACAAGAATCGATATGCTAAATTATGCAAACATTTGAATTTTCTCACCACAATGAGAAGAGACCCGTCATAAGTGATCGCTACATATGCTTTGGCCGGTTTTACATTGACAATCTAGCTTACTATATAAAACATGACCATTTAACAAATACCAAGAAACAAGTGATGTAGCTATAATGTACACAAATATAAAATCTAGCAAAAAAGCATAAGACAAAGATAACAAGTAACTGTGATTTGTACTCTAGTCGTATAAACCAAATAAAATAGCTTGTCATTTTCTACTCTTGTTGAATTACATGTCCGAGTTTAACATCCCCTATACTACGCTAAATTATGCACCTTGTAGTAAATGTACAAAACCACAAAACCGTAGCCCATGATACGGATTTCCAAATCAAGACATGACAACAAAAGTTTACAACTTGTCTTAACAAAAAAGACCACAAACTCAACATAGCGGTGTTTGGATTAGCTAACTTATATGCCTGCTTAAACTTAGAAAAGCTCATTGTCTCATTTTTTGGGTTTATAAGCTTATCAACTTGAGAGCATATGAATATAAATAAGCCATTCGCCCAAAAAGATGAGCATTCTAGCCTTACCAAATTCAAACAAACCATATGCCAAGCTAATCCAAACACCATGTAACGCAATATACCATTCGACCTACACATTTGATGAAAATTTTAACACTTTTCTCCCAAACGAAAACACACCCATAAACAAAACCAAAGAAAAAACAGTTTTTTTAGCTAGTAACCCTATCTAAGAAAGGTTTAAAAACCATGAAAAAATTGCAAAAATCAGATCTAAAAGCTAAAAAGGCTACAATTAGGGTTTAAAAGTCAGCATAAGTAATTAGCAGTAACAAATCAGAAAATAAACAATCAAACATCGTACTAGTGCTACACAGTCAGACTAATCACAAAGGTTAATTATATATAATAAATTGATTTAAACAAAATAATGGAAAATGGACTAACCATGGCCGCAGATAATTTGATCGGAATCAAATGAAATTGTTTGTATTCTTTTTAGAGAGAGAAAGTAAACACAGATTTTTACTTTTATTATTTGGGGGTTTGGTTTATGTCGTGCCTTTTAAATATCTTTACCATAATTCTTATTTTTATTTTTATCCTTTTATCCTTCACCTTTTTTTTAGATTTGTCAAACTAGGCGAGTACCCGCGCATAGCGGCGGAATTGCCTAGCGGCAGATAATTAACGAAACATTACATCGTGGTAAGATCTAAGTATAATTGCAAAATGTGGTAACATGTGATAATTCTGTTTTAAATAAAATATCTAATACAAAACAACATATTAAAAAGCAGTTATTAAAATTAAATGTCAAACAATAAATGATAAAATGTAACGACCATTAATCATCGCGCAAAACTTCTTGGTATACAACATTTGAGGTGTACACTCCTTCTTCAGCAAACTGCTTGACTGGCCTCACTAAAACTTTGTTTGTTGATCGTGATATCCCTCTAGACAATGCTACATAAAGTTGGTCATGGGAGAAAACAGAGTCAGGCAAATAGAAACCCACATTTGGAATTGTTTGCCCCTGAGCTTTATTGATTGTCATCGCAAAGGAAAGGCGGACAGAAAATTGTGTCCTCTTTAGCTTGAAAGGGAACATATCTTCTTCTGATGGAGCTAAAGGAATTCTTGGCAAGAGCACTCTAATTCCAGCATGCTGTCCGACAGCAATTTCAGCATCGATGGTATTATTGGTATGGTTGCATTGTTTTCTGATAGCGTCATTTAAAGTTTCACTCATATATTTGAGCGTTGTAGTTATTAACGTGTTACTTCTCTTAGCGACAGCTATGTTTAATTTTCGAAACAATTACAGCGCCAAATGATTTTCTATAAAAAAAATGTATTTGTAGTGCTCGAGAATTATGTTCGATGAATTTTTCTCTTCATCGCATGGTTGAACAACGGTGTCTAGTTTTGACCAAATTGCAAAGGCAAATAATATTTCGACATCAAAATTTCATAGTTTTTTCAGTGTCATGGTGGCATTGTTTTTCTCGTAGCGTGGTTTTATTTTGCAATAGTCATTTAAAATTGTAATATTAATATCCTATTTGTTCTAAAATTATGCTCCCTCCGCCCCATTCTTATTTTTTATGTTTACTTTTTTGTATATTCCAATTTAATTTTCCACTACTAATAAAAAGAATTTTTTTATCAAATTTACTATATTATTTTTTTTTGAAAGTATGATTACAAAATTAAAAAGAAAAATTAATTATTTAATTAATGATAAAACTGTTAGTCTGTCAAAAAGTAAAAAAGATAATCTTTTAATAAATATATATAATATTTTTGGACGGGAAGAGTAGTATATAATTTTTGAACGTTTTAAATTAATAGTTAACTTTTAAAAATAAATAAAAAGCTTTTAAATCTTTTTTTGGGAATTAATTTGTCTTTGTGAAATTCCTCTCGTAAATTGAGCATTTGGTAATCCTTCGTACCAAAAACGTGGAGATTGTTAATAAGTACATTTTCAGAATGTTTAATTGATATGATTTACCACTATTTTAAGGCTGGGGGAGTGGAAGTAAAATTCCACCCGTGACATATATGTGGCAAAAGTTATCCCATAAACCCCATTAAAACCCATGCGTGGGTTAGACTTTAAAAACTCGCTAATGGTCACTTTCTCACCCCTATGAGTTTTAGAAATGGTGGATCCCATCACTTTTTATTATATAATTTTTTAAGGTTGTGAGTGTGAGATATTTTAGTGGGTATATTTTTATATAAAGTAGTTATGAGATGAATGTGAATTTTTTTTCTTAATAACTTGGTGAGGTGAGTTGTGAAAAAAGCTGAGACAACGCTAGGTTTTTGTGGTACCAATCTCCTAGCCTAACATCAAATTTTATTCAACTGATTTCCAAATCTTTTTTTTGGGAAGCTTAAATAATTTACAACTTATGGCTCGGATGTCAATATAGGTCATGTATCGAACGGTAGGTAAAAAGAAAGTAGTCTTACTTTGTAAGATGTGTCACCATTTATTTGTTACTTTTATCATTAAATGTCACTATATTTATTACCTCGAAGAGAGGCATTTTGGCTAAGCAATATATTTATTACCTCGAAGAGAGGCATTTTCTGTCATAATATGGGAATGTCAAACAACCTCGAACAAACCGCAACGATAAACCCAGAATAAAATTTTGTATCAAAGATATCCAAAGTAATACGCTGGATATATACCGGAAGTCATATCTTAAAATTTTTTAAGATATTCCAAATTTCTCGATTTTCGAAAGCTATAAAAAAACATTGAAAATTTGAACTGAGATTTAAAAAGAATGATAAATTATCAAAATTTTAAGATTAATAATACAAAATAATACGATAATCATAACTTCAATAGTTTTTTAAAGAAAAGTTGTACCCGTAAGAATTGATATCAGAGTATCACTTTTATCATCTTTACCAAGTCATCACATCAATGCACAACAACTCAAAATCTCATTTTATTACTAACAATATTAATAAATCATTTTATGATCTAACATGTAATCATGTTCATGTTTTAACTTTTAATGTAAAAAGGAAAAGCAAATATGGCAAGCATCTGACATCACTATACACAATGCCTTTTGAAGTTTTTTATGCCAACTCAAGACATTTTATTTTTGATTTTTAATATTGTATTACGAAAAAATTCAAATTAATGGATCTTTAAAGATCATGTTTTAAAAATGTTTCAAATTCAAGCATCTTTAAATATTCAAAATTTCAGTATTCAAAAATATTCAAATTTCATAACGTAAAATTTGAAAATTTGAAAATTATATTCAACTTTAAATATTTTCAAAAATATTACTAATAAATATAAAAGTTTTGAGTAAGTAATAAAAATAGTTAAAAGGCTTAAAAGTTTGAAAGTCCCTAATCAATGCGAGAAACCCTAATCTTAACTTAATCAACACAAGGTATTACTTTTCAAACGTAATCTTATTATTGTATAATAAAGAATTACAAGTGTTATGGATAACACCGTTTGATGACAATGTGTTGTGCACACTTTGAACAACAATAACCTTAACTTATGAATACAGTCGTAGCTGTTTGATTCACTAAGTTACATGCACTAATGATCTTAATATTGCAAAGTGTTAAATCTTAATGCTAGGTTACACATCCTATTTATAGTGTTACGAGTTTGACTTGAACAGTACTTGATGTCGACTACACAACTTTTACAAGTTCCCACATCAGTCACATGATGTCCTTCTATTCTTGGTAGTCTTCCATTATGCTTTAAGGAACAGTTGTCCAAAACAGTTTCCTTATTCTTCATATTCTTGAACACACAAATGGCATGTCCAAAGTGTGCTGAGAGTTATCAGGGTATTGCCACCCCTGTTAACTCTCAACCCCTCAGAGTCCCTAATACATCTTGGCTGTTATCCATCACAGCCAAGGAGTATGTCTTCAGGTAATCTTCGACTTCCCTGACAATGTCTCTGACATGGACTCCTCTGAGGTTGCTCACAGAGATTCGGATCTCTGTGAGTCTTGTGAAACTTGCCTGCCTCCTAGGCACAGGCAAGGGACTATCTATCAGCCTAATTATGTTTAAATCAATGAACAGGGAATCTAACAAGTTTAGATTCCCAACAATCTCCCCCTATTTAAACATAAATAGTGCTAGATCTAACTAAGTTAAGGTAAGTGAGTTTAACAGCTTCTTCTTACACATAACAGATCTAAACAAACATACCTCATGATTTTATTAAGACTTAAAGAAAAATTACAAGTTCATTACATAAGTTAAATAAAAGATGAAGGTAAAAGGGCTGATACTTTCTTCAATAGTCATCATTTTTGATTCTTTCTTCAGCTTCGGCCACATCTAATCTGTTATCAATTTCATCCTGCAAAGTCTTTGCAAACTTCTTGGAATACTCAGAGTTGATCTTGAGACACTTCTTGTGACAGAGCAGCTGAATAGTTGAAGCCAGGCATAGCTCATCTTCCCTCTGAAAAGCATATTGGCAGGCTTTGTTCATAAACGCCATTCCTCTTTCAGGCACTGAGTAAGTCTGACCATCAACAGGGCCAACTATACCATTAGGAAGGATCAGATCCCTGTGCATGCCATCCACACGAACATCTTCAGTAACAAAAGTTTCATCAATGATTTGGGAAATTCTTCTTCTTTTGTTGCCTGTCTTTGGGGGTCCTTGTTCGAAAAGCTGTGGTGGGGGATCAATCTTTAGTTTGGCAGCTGTTTCCTTGATCCAGTTAAACTTAGCCTTAAGAGTTTTAAGCAGAAGGAAATTCGCCTGTCCAGACTTTTTGGCAGCTAAGGCTTCGAGTTCAAACCATTCTGATAACCCAAGTGTTTTTAACCTGAAGTCGTCAAACACATCCATATTCCCTGTTTGATTATCCCTCCATAAGATCATCTGTGGAGTATTTGTGGACTTGCGAATGGTGTATCTAAACTTGGTTATCTTGCCAGCAGCATACCTGTTGTTTACGCAGGCATCATAGTCAGTTTTGACTTTCTTTAGGGCCTCAGCGCGTTTAAGTTCCATTTCCCTCAACCTTTGTTTTTGTTTTTCTTTTTCAGGAGGTGACATCTTCCTCAGAGTGGCTTCATTTAATTCTTTGGCTGCCTTGAGCTCACTCAGTCTTTTGAATTCTTCAGCCTGTTGCTCTATTTCTTCAGGCGTTAGAGGTCTCTCATCAGAAGGTGTAAAGGTTGAAAATTGGGAAAGGTCTGTTGTGGATCCTCCTGTCTCTAGCATCGCAGCTATCTTCTTAAGTTTAGTGTCAGTATCAACTAACACTATCTCTTTACCTTTCTTTGAGACAGAGGACTCCACACTTATGTTTTTCAAATCATCAGCTCTTTTGAGGAACGCTGTCTGAGCCTGATTTTGAATAGATTTTGGTAGGGAGCTCACAGTGAATTTAAGCTTCTTGGCTGCTGGTTCATCCTCATCCTCAGGTTTGCTGATGTTAACTAGGATCATGGATTTAGATGAGTCATCGCCATCTTGTGATTGTTGCTCCCCCTGAGTCTGATCCTCATCATCAGGTATTATAACTGGTTCGATGACTTGAAGAGGAACATGTGTTGTTGAAGGGTTGGCTGAAGATGAGCCTTGTTCAGCAGATGCAAGGCTGAGTTTAGTAGTCTTCTCCCCCTCACGTTCATCCTTACTTCTCTTGTGCTTGGATGAACGTGCCTGTAATCTGCTTGCAATCTGCTCCACAGAGGCAGCCATGGCACGCTGTCTTTTTCTTGATGCCCTGGCAATCTTCAGCAATAAGTTGGCATTGGCATTGGTATTTGCCTGAACTCGCCTGACAATAAAACCAGCATGGTTGTATTGCCTGTTGCGCACTGCATTGAAGTGTCTGTTTATGGTGGTTTCTTGTTCTTGGAACAATGCAGGGACAACTGAGTCAATTGCATTCTTGATGCGCGTCGAGAGATGACTTAGTCCTTGAGCCACACCTTTTCTTGTACCCTCCTGAATAGGCTCAGTCACAGCCTCAGTCACAGCCTTCTTTATAATACCTGGAAAGGTGACAGTAAAATTATGCATCTCTGACTTGATCACGTCCAGCTTTCTTGACAAGCGCTCAATATCAGACTGATGGTGTACAGGCTGAAGATTTTTGATATTGAGGCTTTGTTGAGCAAAATCATCCTCCCTTGGAATTAAGTCGAAGTTGGTCTGGGTAGGATGATCAAACAAAAGGAATTCAGCTGTTGGATCATATATTGGTCTTTGAAGGACTGTTGTTGCAGATGTAGCAGAGTTTTGTGTGTCAACAGCTTCCTTAAGAGGAGAAGTCTTGTCATCCTCTTTAGGAGGAGAGACTGACAGCTGGTCATCCTCATCTTCTTCCTCTTCCTCATCAAACATTCCCTCAGGGAATTCGTCTTCAGGCATTGGTTCAAACTCAGCGACATAATCTTCTACAGAGAGCATTTCTTCATCAGCATTGAGC
Organism: Glebionis coronaria; assembly: GCA_025667525.1. Lineage (NCBI taxonomy): Eukaryota > Viridiplantae > Streptophyta > Magnoliopsida > Asterales > Asteraceae > Glebionis > Glebionis coronaria. Next base: position 479,006,115 of record CM046876.1, on the reverse strand, counting down.
ACAAGTTCTTCTTCGATCTGAATGTCCTGAGTTATTGTTTCAGCCTCTTTTTCATGTACCTGAGGTTCTTTGACTGGCTGTACAATTTCAGCCTGCAAGGTTGTTGAAATTAGTAACAGGGAAAACATAAAGTGGATGGTCGCCATTTCGCTGTCCCAGAGAGGCTGAGGGTGATTACTCAGCCACTCCAAAGGATAAATCCTTGGGATTCTTTTAAGTGTGAATGAAGTGTGGTTAATGGTCGCCATTCGCTGCCCCTAGGAAAACTGAGTGTGATTATTCAGCCCCCCCAAAAGGTAAAAACCTTTGGGACTCTTTTGATTGTGAAACATATGTTGTTTAATGATCGCCATTTCGCTGCCCCTAGGAAAGCTGAGTGTGATTATTCAGCCCCCCCAAAAGGTAAAACCTTTGGGACTCTTTTAAGAGTGAAACATATGTTGTTGTAGGTCGCCTGTTACGCTGCCCCTAGGAAAGCTGAGGGTGATGATTCAGCTCCCCCTGAAAGGATAAATCCTTTGGGACTCTTTTAATGAGGGAACCAAGAGGCTGTGTGAAGTACAGCCATCAAGGTTGAGACATTAATGTATTCAGGTTGTTGTTAGCCTGAATACTGTCTAGAGGGTTCAGGGTCATCAGGGTGCTTTATAAACACAAATGAATCACTCCCTGGTGCAAAGACAGAGTGTACAGAAGTCTTAAAGAATTCTAAGTGAAATGACAGACTTCTATGGGTCGAGGATTACCCTAACTTCACCACTCTCTCCTACAGACAAATGAGAGTGGTTGCATGTGAACCTCTAAAAATGTACACTGATTACCTGTGAGATATCAGCTTGGTTTGGCTGGTTTCCTGTAGTCTCTGCTGACCTAGAGACACTAGACGCCTGTTGTTTGTCAGCCAAAGATTCTGTATCCACAAGAGTATCTGGACCAGATGCGGTTTCAATCTTCTTTTCCTTGGCCTTGCTAACAGCTTTAGGTTGGGAAGAAGAGGGGATTTTCTTCTTCTTTGGCTGTTGGCCAGAAGAAGCCTTGGACTTGGTAGTGTGCTGCCCAGAGGTCAAAGACGTAGACTTGCCAGCGACACTAGAAGTATTCACCTTCTCAGAGGAAGGGAGCAAGGGCTTCTCAGCGTTGGGTACCTGGTTAGCAACGTTCAGCATGTGAGCGGTTACAGGGAAATCCTCAGCTCCTATCTCCTTGTAAATGGCGCCTGTAATGCGATAGGGCTTCAGGGTTGTCAAGGCCTTGTTATGGTAGTTTTCTCCCAGCAAACTCTCAAAGATCAGGGACAAATAACGCACGTAACAGATGTTCTTTTCCCTGACCTGATTCCTTCCCTTTAGTTGTTCTACCAGGTTAGAGAAAAGAAGGCTTCCAACGTCAACATCAGCTCCCCAAATTAATCCATATGCAATAGTCTGATGTTTGAACGACATTTGATCTTGTGATCCCTGCATGCCTCCCAGGGACTTCACAATGTGGGTGAAGAGGACACGCCACATAGGAGAGAAATACTTGATCTTCAGGGGTGCTTTAGCAAGGATATCAGCTGGTGTGAGGGCAGGGTTAATGTCATGACAGGGTTTGAGTGTGGCCAATGCTTCCTTGACAGCCTTTTTGTCAACTGTCTTCAAGCAATCATCTCCATGTTTAAGTCCGGCCACACTGGCAAAATCAGCAAGGGAAAAGGCAAAAGGATGTTCATTGCAAGAAAGGCTAAAGGTAATGGTGTCTTCTTCAACTTCGGCAGAATACCAAAATTCCCTAAGGTATTCTTGGTAAAAGGTGGAAGGAGATTTGGTGAAGGCTTCGTTTAGGTCACAATTCTGCATGAAATTTACCAGATCCGAATAGGTGTTGTTGGGTGCCTTGATCCATCCAATAGCGTTATTTGAGGCGATGATGCTCTCGTTAATCTCGAAGTTCACATTGGAGGCTTTTGGTACGGGAAACGCCATTGATATAAGGTTGAAGGTGAATGAAAATGGCGGATGGTTGAGAGAGATAAGAGTTTTAGAGAGAGAAAAAGATTTTGAGAATGGTGATGGGTGAGAAGAGAAAGAAGACAATATAAATATTCAAACTTAGAGTGAACAGTTATTCAACCGCATTAAATGCAAAAGCGAAAATGACTGCTCAAGTGGGTCCCCTTGACCTTTCAAAACGTTTGTCTCCTCGTTATCCGAAACTTAAATGATTAAAAAATGTGAGAATGTTTTTCGCATTTACTTGGAACGCAACTACCTAGTTACATGTGAAAAACATTTAATAAAACATTTAATATAGAATCAATCATTTAATGAACACATTTAATATTAAGCCACAGGCTTTGAAATATTGAGCATCCCTAGCTCAGCAACTAGCCTGTTGAACGTAGGTTCAGCCAAAGGCTTTGTAAAGATATCAGCTAGTTGCAGCTCTGTGGGAACAAAATGCAGCTCAATATCTCCCTTCATAATATGATCCCTGATAAAATGATACCTGATATCAATGTGTTTGGTACGAGAGTGAAGAACATGGTTGTTGGATATGGCAATGGCGCTGGTGTTGTCACAAAAGATTGGCACTTTGTCATACAAGATTTCATAGTCAGCCAATTGACTTTTCATCCAGAGCACCTGAGCACAACAGCTGGCTGCAGCGACATACTCAGCTTCAGCTGAAGACATAGCCACAGAGTTTTGCTTCTTAGCACTCCATCCAACCAATTTTCCTCCTAGGATTTGACAGCTGCCTGAAGTACTTTTCCTGTCAATACAGCATCCAGCATAATCTGAATCTGAATAGGCCTTGAGATCAAAGCCTGATTCCTTTGGATACCATAGTCCTAGGGATGGTGTTCCTTTGAGATACCTGAAAATTCTCTTAACAGCCACTAGATGGGATTCTTTTGGGTTAGCTTGGTACCTTGCACAGAGACATGTGGAGAATTGGATATCTGGACGACTGGCTGTTAAATACATCAGTGACCCAATCATGCCTCTATATAAAGTCTCATTGACAGAGACCCCTGACTCATCAGGGCCCAAGTTGTTGGGTGGAAGCATGGGGCATTTCACTGAAGCACAATCAGCCAAGTCATATTTTTTAAGTAAATCCTTAACATACTTTTCTTGACAAATAGAAATTCCCTTAGAACATTGTTTAATTTGAAAACCCAAAAAGTAAGTTAATTCACCCATCATACTCATCTCATATTTCTTGGTCATTAATTTAGCAAAACGTTTACTAAGATTGACATTTGTTGACCCAAAGATGATATCATCCACATAAATCTGCACAATGATGAAATCACTCTTGTCCTTGAAGGTAAAGAGTGTTTTATCAATAGAACCCCTGACAAATTTGTTTTCAGATAAGAAATTTGAAAGAGTTTCATACCATGCTCTGGGAGCTTGTTTCAGACCATACATTGCTTTGTGAAGTCTGTACACATGGTTGGGAAACTCGCTGCTCTCAAATCCTTCAGGTTGAGCAACATAGACTTCCTCAGCCAAATCACCATTGAGGAAGGCACTCTTTACATCCATCTGATAGACAGTGATGTTCATATAGGCAGCATAAGCAAGAAAGATTCTGATGGCTTCAAGTCTAGCAACAGGTGCGAAAGTTTCATCATAATCAATTCCTTCAGTCTGAGAGTATCCCTGTGCTACCAATCTTGCCTTGTTCCTGATGATGTTCCCAATTTCATCCATCTTGTTTCTATAGATCCATCTAGTGCCTGTGATATTCTTTCCAGGTGGAGCTGGCACTAGTGTCCAAACCTTGTTCCTTTTGAACTGATTGATTTCTTCTTGCATAGCAGCTACCCATCCATCTTCTACCAGAGCCTCAGCAACTCTTTTAGGTTCAATTTGAGAAAGAAATTCAGCAAATAAACATTCATTGGCTGAGGCTGACTCAGAGTCTTGGATTCGCTGTCTGGTTGTGACCCCTGCATTTGGTTCCCCAATAATGTTGACAAGAAGAATGTGTTGATCTCTTGACCACTTATTTTGAGGAGCTGGAGTTTCAAGAACCGGGGTACTTGAGGGCACAGCTGGAACAATTTGAATCTCATCCTGCTGATTAGGAGGGCTTTCTTCAAAAACTACTTCAGTGTCTGAGTCTTCTTCAGCCACATCTAGGGAAGCAATTTCATTATCAGCAGGAGCAACTTCAGAGTTTTGAAGAATTGGTGAGTCATTAATATCATGAGAAGGACCATCAGAGATTTGAGGTTCTTCTTCATCAAGTCCCTGAGAGGTAGGAACTTCTATGTTGTGAGTAGACAGAGGATCAAAAGCAGGAACATAAGGAGTAAGAGTGTTGGAGTGGTGATGACTGGTAGGTCTGGGTTCTGTGAACTCATCACTTGGGAAAGAAATATTTTCATTAAAATCTACTTCATCACCCTCTGTTCCTGTTCTCTGTATGACTTCATCATCTTCATTAAATCTGACATGGAAAGTTTCTTCTACTTCTTGTCTTCTGATGTTGAATACTCTGAAGGCTTTGGCTGTTGGAGAGTATCCCAAAAAGAATCCATCATCAGCCTTTTCATCAAACTTTCCAAGTTTATCCCTGTAGTTATAAATAAACACAGGGCATCCAAACACATGAAAATAGCTGACGTCTGGAGATCTTTTTCTGAAAACTTCATAGGAGGTTTTGCCATGTCTTTTGACAATGATTGATCTGTTTTGAGTATAGCAGGCAGTGTGTACAGCTTCTCCCCAAAATTGCTTTGGTAAGGCTGCACCATTTAACATAGTTCTTGCTGCTTCAATCAGAGTCCTATTTCTTCTTTCAGCCACACCATTTTGTTCAGGAGTGCCAGCTGAAGAGAAGTTCTGTGAAATCCCTTTTTCATCACAAAATGATTCAAGTTGATGATTCTTGAATTCTGTACCATTATCACTTCTTAGAGCTTTGACTCTAACTTCATTCATATTTTCCACTTGTCTGATGAAGGACATGATGGCATCAGCTGCATCACTTTTCCTTCTGAGGAAGAACACCCATGTATATCTTGAAAATTCATCAACTATGACCAAGGTGTATTTGTTGTGATTAATGGTTTGAGGTTTGACAGGCCCAAACAAGTCCATGTGAAGGAGATGTAAGCACTTGTCAATAGAGAATGATTGCCTAGTCTTGAATGAAGACCTGTGATGTTTTCCTTTGACACAGGCAGAACAAGTTTTGTCTTTGGAAAACATTACTGAAGGTAGACCAGCAACCAAGTTTTGAGTGGCTATCTTATTGATGTTCTTGAAGTTTAGATGAGACAGTCTTTTGTGCCACAGCCAGTTGACACTTTCAGAGGCTTTGGCAAGAAAACAATTTGAGCTGTCTTCAGAGCACACAGCCATGTTGATGACATAAACATCTCTCCTTCTAGGTGCAACTAGCACAACATCATTATTTTTGTTGAATATGGTTCCCTGAGTCTTAGTAAACAAAACCTTATAATCAGCATCACATAACTGGCTGATGCTAATAAGATTGTGCTTAAGACCATTCACATATGCAACCCTGGTAAATGTGATCCCATTGCAATTCACTGAGCCATATCCTTCTGTGTCACCTGAAGAGTTATCTCCAAACACCACTTTGGGACCTGGCTCCCTTGAGTATCTGTGCAGGTATTGTTGAATCCCTGTCATGTGTCTAGAACAGCCACTATCTAGATACCATACCGATTCCTTGAGATATTTCTGCACAGATACATAGAAACAGATTAGTTCCTATGGTGAACCCACTTTCCAGTGGGTTCCCTGAATTGCTTGTTAGCAACTCTTGTGTTCCTGAAAAACTTTTGGCGTTGGGATGGACAGTTCATTGTTTCATGGTTATAACTCCCACAGATATCACACCCAGGGAAGTCACCACACTCGTCTGAGTGATGGTCTGTGAACCCACAGAATTTACAGGGAGGATAAGAGTTGTAATTTCCCTGTTGTCTTTTGGAACTCTGTGGTCTGTCCCTAGAGGGTGTCTTAGCTCTTTTAGCTGCCATGTGTCTGTCATGATCTAAGGTCGAGTGGTGAGAATTTTTACAAACATTGCAATAAGGTTTGATTAATCTTTCCCCTTTGGGTTCACCTAGGACTGACTTAGGTTCATGAGAAGTAGAGCATTCAGCGGAAGGCTTAATGTGTTGTTTCAAGAGTTCTACTTCTTTCATAAGAGACAACAGGCGATCTTCAGTGGTGGGGTCAACCTTATTCACAGCTTTAGTAGGAACAGGCTTAAAAGCTACTTGTTTACCAGTTGGTTTAGCAGGCACACGAAAAACTTTAGCTGGAGGATTCTCAATATCTATCTTAAGTTCATCCTTAGCAGATCTAGAAGAACTGCTAGGTTCAACTCCAGAGAGTTTGGGCAAGGGTGGAAGCTCAGCCACATCTTCAGAGACAGGGTCATTAGTCAAAGAGGTGTCTGACATATGAATAGTCTCTGTAGATTTAAAGACAATGTCTTTGGGTTTGGTGATAATCCTCAGCTTTTTATGTTTAGCAGTTATATCCCTGTTTAGGTCAGCAGGCACTTCATCCCTAAGCAATTCATCTATAGTAAACCTAGCACACAGCCATTTTTCAATAACTTTGTTTAATTCATTGACTTGGTCATTCAAAGCTATGTTTTTCAAGGTTAATCTAGCTACTTCATTTTGCAGGGATATTTTCTCTAAGTTAACCCGCCTGAGAGTATCACATTCAGCCTTAGCATTAATCATTTCAGTTTTAACAGAGTGAAACTTGTCAAGAAGGTTCTTCCTTTGTTCCTCAACAAAGTGCAAGTCAACAATGGTGTAATCAAGAACATGCTTACGTTCATCACAATCAGACATAGAAAGAAGCCTGTGTACCTTTTTCATTGTGATGTCGACCCATTGTCCTGATCTTGCATCACCTTTTCCAACAGCTGGTTCATCGTCAGCTATTGCCATAAAAGCCCTGACTCTTGTGGTATCTTCTTCATCTGAAGTCAATGGTTCATCATTCCAATCATAGGTTTCAGCAACCAACCCTTTCTCAGCCTTTTTCTCACCCCCTTTCTTTTTGGACATAGCTTCAATCTTCAAGTTCATCTGTTCTAACTCAGCCTTAAGTGCCTTGTACTTATTTTTATAATCTTTCTTCTCAGTGTCTGAAGAATTGGATTGTGATGAGTTGTTATGTTGTTTGAACTTGTAGGGTTTGGATGAAGATGATGGATAAGAGGGTGAGGATGTTTTGGTGGAGGGACATTCTTTTTGAAAATGTCCAAGCTTTCCACAGGCAAAACATGTTTCTTTTGACCTGTCAGTTGGTTTGCTGGCTGATCCTACTCTTCCAGATCTTTTGTAGTATCTTCTTTGGTTGGCTAGCAGTGCTCTTTCATGAAATTCTGCATTGAGGTCTGACAAGAACTCTTGGCTGCTACGAGTATCTTCTTCCATATCAGAATCGCTGTCAATAGGATGTGTTGCAGAGATCAAAGCTTTGGAAGATGCTCCTTGTACTACAAATCTTTCAGTCTCTGATTTGTAGATAGTATCGATCAGCCCTTCTTCATAATTGTACTTTCCATAGAGCTGAGCAAGGGTATCATTTTTGATTGAGTTGTTAGCTCTCTGAGTCTGATTCATGCTCAGCCACTTTCTTGGAAGGCTGTTGACAAAGGTGGCATTGATTTCAGCTTGACCAATAGTAACATCATTCATAGCAAGGTCATTTAGAAGAATCTTCAGCCTAGTGTAGGTTTGCTGAACTTTTTCACCTTCAAGAGACTTAAAGGCATTAAACTGAAGTCTGAGTGCCTGAATCTTTGTCTCTCTTGTTTCAGAGGGTCCTTCATGGCCAAGAATAAGGTCTGTCCACATCTGTTTAGCTGTGGGACACTGAATAACAGACTTCATGATATGCTTTGGAAGACAGGAAATTATGATGCTTTTGAGACGTTTATCTTGGTTTGCTAATTTCCTATCAGCAGCGGTCCATTGTTTGACAGGCTTGGGAAGAGGGTTTTCTTCAGTAGAAGTGAGTGCCATGGGAATATATGGACCATTTTCTAAAATTTCTAAGAGAAAAGGTTCAAGACCATCAAGGTATACAAGAAACTGACTCTTCCAACTGGCAAAGTCTTCTTCATCAAAGACTGGTACACTGGTTACGTGTGATCCACCTCTTGAGTCAAGAAGTTGGGGTAGATCATCGTCATTTGGTGGGGCGGTAAGTCTTGGTGAAGATGGGTTTCTGGAAGGTGAGTGTGGGCTAGAGGTTTCCGGCATGGTGGATCTTGATTATAAAACGGAGAACGATGTTTCTTGAAGGTTTTAATATCAAACACTGCTCTGATACCAATTGAAAGTCCCTAATCAATGCGAGAAACCCTAATCTTAACTTAATCAACACAAGGTATTACTTTTCAAACGTAATCTTATTATTGTATAATAAAGAATTACAAGTGTTATGGATAACACCGTTTGATGACAATGTGTTGTGCACACTTTGAACAACAATAACCTTAACTTATGAATACAGTCGTAGCTGTTTGATTCACTAAGTTACATGCACTAATGATCTTAATATTGCAAAGTGTTAAATCTTAATGCTAGGTTACACATCCTATTTATAGTGTTATGAGTTTGACTTGAACAGTACTTGATGTCGACTACACAACTTTTACAAGTTCCCACATCAGTCACATGATGTCCTTCTATTCTTGGTAGTCTTCCATTATGCTTTAAGGAACAGTTGTCCAAAACAGTTTCCTTATTCTTCATATTCTCGAACACACAAATGGCATGTCCAAAGTGTGCTGAGAGTTATCAGGGTATTGCCACCCCTGTTAACTCTCAACCCCTCAGAGTCCCTAATACATCTTGGCTGTTATCCATCACAGCCAAGGAGTATGTCTTCAGGTAATCTTCGACTTCCCTGACAATGTCTCTGACATGGACTCCTCTGAGGTTGCTCACAGAGATTCGGATCTCTGTGAGTCTTGTGAAACTTGCCTGCCTCCTAGGCACAGGCAAGGGACTATCTATCAGCCTAATTATGTTTAAATCAATGAACAGGGAATCTAACAAGTTTAGATTCCCAACAAAGTTGAATACCACAAATTAACAAATTAACAGATAGTAACAACTTTATGATAATTTTAAATCATAAAATTATGACAACACACTCGACACCACAAGCTTTTGAAGGTGGCGATAGCACTATTTCCAGTAGACGACAATGATGTTTCCAACGGTACTTAAATCTGTAACGAAAAGAAGAAAAGAAATCAGATCTATAAAAAAACAGCGTGACACATTTATAATAAAGAAGAACCCAGATATATATAACATACCTTACGGGAATACAGCCGTGGTTGCATCAGTTTCGGTGGCAGGAACGATGACAACGAAGATTCCGGAAACAAAATCTGAAAAAAACCGCAAGATCAGTTAAAAAACCCAGATCTGCAAAACTATCTACAAATCTAAAAAAAGATAAGAGTAAATTATGATACGAAAAATGACATCTAAATGAAAAACCCTCGAAACTTGATAAATAAAAAAGTAAAGACCTGCAAGAAATAGCAGCTACAGATGTTACCGGCGAGATAACTTTTTCCGTCGAGGACAACGACAACTCTCTCCGGCTGTAGTGGCTGTTACGAAAAAAAATACAAAAATTAAGATCTACAAGCTATACTTCTAAATTAGTAGATCTGTAAAAAAACATCCGAAATATATACCAAAATAACTTACAAACTCTCCAAATCATGTAGATCAATTCAAACATAGAAATCAAATACCAGAATAAATTCAGGCGCCAGCGGTAGCCGACAGTGGTGGGACGGCAGCCGGAGGGGGCAAGAAAGAAAATGAGTTTTGGTTTATAGAGAGAATGGATTGTTGTGTTGTGTGTGTTTTTTAGTGAGAGGAATGAGAGATCATAAGGTTTTTTAGTAAGATGAATGATAGTGTATTTGTTTTATTTGTTTTTTTGGTTTGGAAATTATTTTTGGGCCGGATATTGGGTTGGTGTGTGGGACCATTCTATTTTCAACATTTCAACATTCAACCATTCTTATTTTTCCTTTATAAAGGAGTAGAGATTTTAATTATTCGTTATTGAAAACTAGACGTGCATCTAATTAGAGAAATTATCTAGTCATAGATAGTTAACAATATGTCAAATGACTCGGTGGTCGAAGCGTGAGTCGGTGATTCGATCAGGTTGACACAATGATCGATTTTGCGACCCCGTGACTTGATCGTGTTGGCCCAAGGGTCGATAGTGAACCGTGAATCGACCGAATTGACCGGTAGTCGAACCTGTGACCCGGTGACTCAACTGGTTGATCCCATGATCAGATGACTCGATCGGGTTGACATGATGATCGAATACGTGATCCGAAAATATTGTGTAAAGAAAGAAACATTTTCGATATATAATAGGAAGTGTTGAAAAATAATATTTTCAACAAAGGTATACACCTTTTATATAGGAAATAACAATATTCTAAGCACGAAAACTCTCTTTTCAACGTGTTGGTCAAAAACTATCTTTGAGTTGATCGTGTTCATATCTAAAAATTGCATATTAGTCTCGTCCTGTTGCATTACCCATATGAGGGATCGATATTTCGTAAAAGTATAATCGGGCACTCAACTTTGAGCCGGAGAACATGAGGGAGCAATAAATCTAAAATCTCTGAATTGGTGGGATTTTATAGCGTATCGATCTTTTTTCTTGATGGAAATTAGGATGGATTAGATTTTTTAGGGAAAAATGAAGGAGAAAAGTGGGCTTTTGAGGAAAAATACAAAAGATGGTGATTGGGCTTGCAAGGAAAAGGAAAAAAAGGGCGGGCGTGTTTTAATTTTGGTATTATGTGTTGTTTTGGTTATAAAATGTGATAAGAATATGTTTTAATTATATGGGTTTTGTTCACCACCGGATGGTTTTTAAACATTCTATAATTAAAATTTTTACAATTAATGAACATAAAATATACCATGTTTAACATAGTTAATATTAATACATATCATATTAAAACTTACTTACCTTAATTATATGTGTTAGAAATCATGTATTTATAGAAATAAATAGTTCAAACTTAGAATTGTTCTTAATTATGAAATCTTACAAAAATCATTATTAACTATCTTTATAATGGTGTTTTAATTATGGTATGTGTTGTTTTGCTTGTAAAATTTGGTGATGGGGTGTTTTAATTATATTATTAACTATGTTTGTCGAGGTGTTTAAATTCGAGTACTATGTGTTATCTTGATTGTAAAATGTGGCGAGGGTAGGGGTGAGCAAATGGATCGAGAACCAAACCAAAACCGAGAATCGAACCAGAATCGTCACAACCCGAACCAAATTTTAGAACTACGGTTCGGCTCTAAATTCCTAAATATTTCAACTTTTGGTTCTCAGCTCGGAACCGCATTACTCAGTTCCGGAACCGAAGAACAGGCCAAGTCTCAAATACATTTTTCAAGCATATTTTATGCGTCTATTTGTACTCGGAGTGTAAACACTTCACGATATTAGACATTTCATTTCATGCTCATGTTTTGTTGATCCCTTAGATCTTGTTAGTCTTAGCTTAAAGACTTAGCCTATACAAGATAAATCCTAGATAGACCTTGTAGAAACTTTGAATGATATAAAAGAGTATGCGGAATCTACTCTCTTATATTATGAAGATTATATGTATATTATATGAACAAAGGTATAACACAAATACTTCAATATTATTGCTAATAATGTTAATACTCCAAATCATAGTATTAAGAATTACAAACTTAAAGTAAAACGTATGTGAAAAGCTATCTTTACAGCTATCCTAGGACATCCTTTTATAGTACAAGGAATCCTTTACGATATAAAGATCTTATCAAATAATTTAAATTTTAAGATATATATACACAATATCTCCTAGATATAGCTTCACACGTCTTCAATCAGCATTAATAGAACAACCAGCATTAATCTTTGTTTGTCTGTCTTGGTCAATTCTGTTCATATACCACCAGTACTAAGAATATCACTACCAGCATTAAACAATATAAATACTAGTTGTGCAATACAAAACCACCATTAATTTTATTCCCAACAATCCTCCCATAAACTTGTTATTCCTCTTTCAAATCCACAAGTTTCAAACCTACAGGAATAACTCAAAACTGCATGAAACTACTCCTGGTAGACTTATTCCTTAGCTCTGCAACTTTCCTATCATACTGATCAAATATCCTTTCCACCATATCCAATGCCATATCTGAGACTTCATTAGGTACTGTAAGTTTCTCATAAATCATAGTCATCAAAGTTTCAACACTCAAAGGATATTCCTTTTTGTGAGCATATAGATGAGTGTTCCTCTAGTTGAACAAATAAAATGCACTCTACGTGACTAAAACAATGTCCAAGTCAATATGTGAAATCCCCTTTTCTGCTCCTTCCATAATTCATCAGATTCATCAAGTCCAAACAACCTTTTCAATTCTACCCAAAGTTCTTTATCTTTATCATGAGTAGGTTCTTCTTCATAGAACTTTTCTTTGACCAAAATCCACAAACTTCCCAAATCATGCCTATCAAATCCTGAGAGCAGATCATCAAAGTGAAAATATGTTTCATGATCTTCAAAAGCACATGTCCTAAGAATCTTCCAGCATGATCTAGTACATGTACCATCTTCACCACCTAAACTTTCCTAGCCATAAATTAGATGTTTAACTAAAAAAAATTTAGCCATAATAGCATAAGATGTCACCACCTTCATGATACTTTCCAAGTCTTCTTTTGACGGATCTTCTTTTCTTTCAGTTGCCTTTAATTTCTCATATACCTTCTTGATTTTGGAGCTGCTTCTGCATTCTTTGACTCTGCTACCTTTTCCTCAATCTCAATGCTATACTCTTTGAAGGCATCCATGGTATTGCTAACAATTAAGAGCTAACTAAACAGTTCACCATAAGAATAACCTTGTAAAGTTATTTTTTTGTGGTTGTTTGTTCATGGATAAAAGACATCATAAACTGTCTATTCTTGTTTGTAGATAAATCATCATTTCTCTCCTTGGCATATACTTCCATGAACATCTTTGATCTTTCTTCATCACTAATTTATCCAGAAGAGCTACTTCCAAACTTTCTCTCCACTCACACCATTTGTTAATTTTTTATTCTCTCTTTTTCTCCTTTTTTATCATCATCATTAAGCTCTTCATGAATCTCATCAATAGTTTGCATGATCATAGCTTGTGTTGCTAGATCAACATCTACTGAACCCTTTTTTCTTTTCTTAGATTTGGGCTATTTTGTCAAAACAGCTTTCCTTTTGTCTTTTTCATCAATTTTTGGCCTTGAGAAAGATGTTGTTTATGCTTCTAAACTTCTAATAACCAAAGGAGGCAAAACAATCTTGGAAGATGTTGTTGTCTGAGCAACCCTTGGACTATTGATGTAGTGAGGTCCATCATCCTCAGTCTCTTATGAGATTTATTTGTCAAGATTCTCCTCCCGTGTCCTCCCTTACTGGTACCTACCATCTCTTCATCAGGTCTAAGATACTCCATACCACCACCAGCACTTGGACCAATAATATTAGTATTAGTAAATGAAATACCAGCATTAAGATTTTCAATGCGAGCATTAAGAATATCAAAGGCAACATTAAGTCTTACACCACGAGTATTAAAACTTCTTGTCTCCTACCCTGAAACTTTGACTAAACTAAGACCAAGAACAAGCTCAATAATCTTCATCTAGCAACTTCTCATCAATTCTTCTTTCACTTTCCTCCCCTAAATGGATGAGGGTTTTAGAAGTACCAAAAATATATTCAAAAGAAAAAGAAATTACAAACTTTCTTGAAGAAGATGGTTGATTACTTTTGATGTTTGCAAGCAACTCCTTTAAGGCATGTATCTCTTGTGTTTGAGAAGTAATCACAACTGCATGGTTCTCCTTATACTGCTCCAAAACCACCACCTTGGTACAAAGTGTAGAAAACTAGAAGGAGGGGTTGAATAGTTTTTACCGATTAGTTTTAATTACTTTGAAACTTTTTCGTGATTATTAATGGATATAGATGAAGTGTGATTAGCAAAGTAATGGACGTGAAGTAAAAAAGAAACAAACTACAATACACAAAGATTTATAGTGATTCGGCCTAGCAAGATCTTACTTATCTTGCCCCTACTTCCACTCCTCGAGTATCCACTCGAGAGTTTTACTTCACTAGTAAACAAATCTCATTTACACCGGTGTAGAAACCTTCACACTTATTCTTACAATCTTTAAAGACACCATGCATTTCCCACCATGCATTCATTGTGATATGGGTAATCATCACCCAGATGACTGCCACTATTACCCTGTTTGTAATATTTGTGGAAGTTATGACCATGACACTCATGGTCATAATCGAATCATCTCACTCAGAAGAGGTATTAAACCAAGAAACCCAAACTCTATTACCAAATGTTGTGAGACTTGTGGAAGCGATGTCCTCACTACATCTGATCACAACCATATAGAGTGGTTCATAAGAGGTGAATCCCTCCAGGCTAAGAAAGAAAAAGTTGTTCAGACCTCTTATTCTTATGAGCAATCACACATACCCTCTACAAGAGGACCCTTCAGATCTAGAACACCTTCTAGATCTAAAACGCCCACCCAACAAAGGTGGGTTTCAAAACAAAACTGACCATTTCCTTAACTTGTGTAGTGTGATCTCAGGAAGCCTATTTGGTACCTAGATAGTGGCTGCTCAAGGCATATGACTGGCACCAAAAGTTAGCTGCACAAGTATAAGGAGGAACAAGGTCCTAAAGTTGTTTTGGTGATAACTCATCAGCTACTACTGAAGGATTTGGTTCAGTAAAATGCAATGGTATAGTTTTCTCAAGGGTAGCATATGTCAATGGATTGAAGCACAACCTCATCAGCATAAGTCAACTTTGTGATGCAAAGTATCTTGTGCTGTTTGATGATAAAAAGATACAATCTTCAACTCCAATCATGAAATTGTGATGATTGCTCCCAGAGTCAAAGATGTTTATGTCATGAACATGAACTCTACTCAAGAGAAATGCTTCTTTGCTAAAGCTTCCAATATTACCAATTGGATTTGGCATAAGAGGCTCTCACATCTCAATTTCAAAACAATAACTCTGCTAGCAAAATAAAATCTTGTTATTGGTCTTCCTTCACTTGTCTATTCCAAGGACAAACCATGCTCAGCATGTGAAAAGAGGAAGCACCATAAGGCCAGTTTCAAAACAAAGCAGACTTTCTCAATAAAAGAAAGTCTTCATTTGCTTCACATGGACTTATTTGGCCCAGTATCACCTATGGCCATTTGTCATGAAAAATATACACTTGTCATTATTGATGAATACTCTAGGTACACCTGGGTATATTTTCTGACAAAGAAAAGCCATGCACCAGTTGCCATTATGTCATTCATCAAAAGAGTTGAAAATTAAAATGACACTCATGTCAAACAACTCAGAACTGACAATGGCACTGAATTCAGAAATCACACATTGATCAGATTCTGTGATGACAAAGGAATTTCCCAAAATTTCTCATCTCCTTACACACCTGAACAAAATGGTGTGGCTGAAAGAAGGAACATAACTTTGATTGAAGCAGTAAGGACAATGCTTGCTGGATCTGCTCTTTCTAAGCATTTTTTGGACTGATGTTGTAGCCACTACTTGCTACACTCAAAATAGATCCATCATTGTGAAGAGACACATGAAGACTCTCTATGAAGTCTTCAGGGGGAGAATTCCAAACATTTCATTCTTATATGTGTTTGGGTGTCCAGTATTCATTCATAATCACAAGGATCACCTTGGAAAGTTTGATGAAAAATCTGATGATGGTTACTTCCTTTGATACTCTCTAGTATCTAAAGCATACAGAGTCTTAAACACAATAAGACAATGTATTGAAGAAACCTATCATATCACCTTCAATGAAAGTTCTGAAGCTCTCACTTTTACAAATCCATCAGATGATGAACTTTATATTCAGGAATCTCACAATTATCTATCTGATGAATTTCAACATTATGAGCCTTCTCAAAAATATCAAACAAGCAACTCAGTTCCTCATATTGATCTATTTGAAGATACGACAAGTCCTACAAAAGGAAATTCTTCAGTATCACATACTAATGGTTGTCAATCAAATAATGATCAGTCTCAAAATGATCAAAATGATTAGCAAGGCAACACAAATGACCAAAATGGTCAGTCTCAAAAAAATTAGAATGCTGACACACATGATCAAAATGATCAATCATATGCAGCTGCTGATGAACAATTTGAGCCCCTTGCTCAAAGCTCTCATACCATCTCTAGGGAATTAGGTCTTAGATATGTTGCTTCTGACCAATAAGAAGCCCTCCATTGATTGAACCTTTGTCCACTGAATATCCTTCAGTAGACACTAGAGATAATCCAAGTCCAAGTCCATGTCATGGACTTCCAAGCTCTAGCTCTAATCATGATACCAATACCTATTCTCCAGCTCCACAATAATCTTGAACTCAAAATAGTCACATATAGCTGGTGAACATAATAGGCAATCCTGGTGAAGGTAGAGTCACTAGATCTATGGCAAATAATCTGAGTGCTGTTTCATCTAGAGAATACCTTTATGCAAACTTTCTCTCAGAAATTGAACCTACAAAGGTTTCTGAAGCACTCATACATCCTGGATGGGTGGATGCCATGTAAGAGGAACTCAATCAATTTGAAAGAAACGAAGTTTGGAAATTGGTTCCTCTTCCATATGGTAAATCAACCATTGGCACCAAATGGGTTTACAAGATCAAAAGAGATGAAACCAATGCAGTGGTCAAAAATAAAGCTAGGCTGGCGGCCCAAGGATTCAATCAAGAGCCTGGTGTTGATTTTGATCAAACCTTTGCTCCAGTTGCACGTATGGAAGCCATACGAATCTTCCTTGCTTATGTCACGTACATGAACATCATCATCTACCAAATGGATGTCAAAAGTGCATTCCTAAATGGTGACCTAAAAGAAGAAGTTTATGTTACTCAGCCTCCTGGATTTGAGAATAGTAAATACCCAAATCATGTCTACAAGCTTTACAAAGCTTTGTATGGATTGAAGCAAGCTCCAAGATCATGGTATAAAACTCTCTCAACATTTCTCATTGAACATAATTTTATCAGAGGAAAAATAGATAGCACCTTGTTTATCTATAATCTAAAACTGACACCATTCTAGTACAAATTTATGTGGATAACATAATCTTTGGTTCTACAAGCTTGAAACTTTGCAAACAATTTTCCAAGCTTATGACCAGCAAGTTTGAGATGAGTATGATGGGAGAACTCACATACTTCCTTGGTCTTCAGATTAAACAATCTGACCAAGGCATCTCCATCAATCAAGAAAAATATGTCAAAGATCTGCTGAAGAAGTATGATATCAATTGTGCTTCAGTGAAGACTCCAATGGTACCCCCTAACAACTTAGGACCTGATCTCAATGGACAATCAGTCAACGAGACTCAGTATAGAGGTATGATTGGGTCACTCGTGTACTTAAATGCAAGCAGGCATGACATTCATTTCTCTACATGCCTTTGTGCAAGATACCAAGCAGATCCAAAGGAATCACACCTTACTGCTGTAAATAGAATCTTCAGATACCTAAAAGGTACACCAATTCTAGGTCTTTGGTACCCCAAATCCTCAGGTTTTGACCTAAAGGGGTATTCAGATTCTGACTATGCTAGATGCAATTTGGACCGAAAAAGCACTTATGGTGCCTGGCAATTGCTAGGTGGCAAACTTGTGTGTTGGAGTGCTAAAAAGCAACAAACAGTTTCCATGTCTTCAGTAGAAGCTGAATATGTGGCATCTGCTGGATGTTGTGCCAATGTTCTTTGGATGAAAAGCCAACTGGCTGATTATGACATAGAATATGAAAAGGTACCAATCTTTTGTGATAACACTAGTGCTATTGCAATATCCAACAATCCAGTCCTCCACTCAAGAACAAAACACATTGATATCAGACATCACTTTATCAGATATTACATTGTGAAAGGGGACATTGAATTACATTTCATCCCCACTCAATACCAATTGGCTGATATCTTCACCAAACCATTGGATGAACCAACTTTCAAAAGATTGATAATGGATCTTGGTATGTTGAACATTGATGATACAAAACCTGAACCTTCAGCATTCACTGAAGAAGCTTGAAGGTTCAACATTTCTTAAAAGATTTTGATTAATGATAAGTAGCATTGTCTGAGTAAAGGAGTGTGCAATGTCATATGTCTATTTCACTTTATGTGATTGTGTATATGATGTTTTGTCGCCTTATCTGATTCACTGAAGCTGAACAAATAATCACCCGTCATCAAAAGATTTCTTCAGCAATGTTGAACAAGATTTTTAATACAATTGAGTATCTAGACCTGAGTAGAGGAGCGTGCAATGTCATATGTCTTGTTCACTTATGTGAACATGTATATGGGGTTTTGTCGCCTCATCTGACGCATTGAAGCTCACAAGTATTGCCATCAGGTTCAACATATATGATCAACAACATTTAAAACAAATCAATCATGTGACTCAATGGAGTTAATGACATTAAATTTCTTGAGAATAAATACAAAACATTCTTTTAGAAGGTGTCAATTGTTTCTCTAGGAAATATCAAGCGTCCATATCATAGTCAACAACTTTCTGACACAATGAGGCGTTTCACTGTTTAAAGCAACAGAAAATCATCATCTTTTTCAGAACATTAATGAGAGAGTTTGTGTCATTTGTTCAAAAGAAACCCTAAAAGTTTCATTCTCTTTTCAAATGTTTTACAAACTTTGACAAATCAGTTTAAAAAAGTGTTTACATATATCTTTTGAAGATTGAAGATTCATATCATTTGCAAAAGCTTTCAAACAAGAAAAAACACACACAACTCTCTTTTTTTCAAAAGAAAACACACACAACAAACATCAATGGCTACTGAATCTTCTTCACAACCACAAGAGATTGAGATCACCCTCAATCCTTCCATCCATGTTAACTATCCCATTGAGGACATATTCTTTAAACCAAACAACCTCACCTTGATCAAACCAGAAACCCTAACATCTGAACCTGGAAAGCAAGTACTAAACTTTTATCCAAATGTGTGATTCGTGATGCCTTGTTCAAGGATACAGGGGTTATGTTTGAAAATGTGTTAAAAGAATTTTGGTTCACAGCACAATGGTCAAAGAACAAAAAATCTATTGAGTTTGTTTCTACAACTTTAGGTATTCATGGGAACATAAGTTTAAAGTTGTTTAGAAGGGTTTTAGGGTTAAACTATTTGGAGGACTCTAGTGAATATGAGGCTGTACCCAATGATTTATCTATTGTCAAATCATTTTTTAAAGAAATTAGGTACACTGAAGAGATTGGTGATAAATGTGGGTTGAAGAGAAGTTGCTTACCACCTAAGTGGAAACTTTTGATGTCTATCTTAATTGAGTGTCTGGGTGGGAAAACTGGTGGGCTTGATCAAATCAACCAAAAGGATGCCTTGATTTTGTATTGTCCATTCCAAATCACACGGATCAACAAAACAAATATCCACCGTCAGATCACTCCTAAATCCAACGCTCCAAACCACCCCACTCTCTCTTATCATTTCCCCACCCACTATATAAACCACCTCACACGCTCCATCCTAAATCACACAAACTCATTTCTTCTTCTAGAAAACAAACACAAAAATCAATTAAAAAAAATGGATGCTTCAAAATCAAAGAAGGGAGCCGCTGGTCGCAAGGGAACCGGTCCAAGGAAGAAGTCGGTCACCCGGTCTGTCAAAGCCGGTCTTCAGTTTCCGGTCGGTAGGATTGGAAGGTATTTGAAGAATGGAAGGTATGCCAAAAGGGTTGGCTCTGGTGCTGCGGTCTATCTTGCTGCTGTCCTTGAGTACCTTGCTGCTGAAGTAAGTTATTTTATTTTAATTGAATCGAATTAGGGTTTGATTTCAAAATTTAAAATTAGGGTTTTCTTGAAATTTGGGGCTTTTTAGTTGGGTTGGTTTGTTTTGATGTGATTTAGGTTTAGGGTGTTTAATTGTTCAATTTTGAGTTACAATCTGAAAATTAGGGTTTTCATTAAAGATGTTAAAATGTGATATTGATTAATTATAGTCTCAGATGCAACGAAATTGTTACTTTCAATTGAATTAGGGTTTGATTTAATAATTTAAAACTAGGGTTTCAATAAAATGAACATGCAATTTGGGGGTTTGTTTTGTTGCGAACAATATGAGATGAATTTAGGGTTTCTTGTTTTTTAAATCTACAAATCTAGGGTTTCATGAGGTGTAATTAAATTATGAAAATTTAAGTTTCATCAAGTATGATTTGATTAATGATGGCGTGTTTGGAAACAGGTTTTGGAGTTGGCCGGTAACGCTGCTAGGGACAACAAGAAGTCAAGGATCATCCCAAGGCACGTGCTATTGGCAATCAGGAACGATGATGAGCTCGGAAAATTGTTGAGTGGAGTGACTATTGCTCATGGTGGAGTGCTTCCCAACATTAACCCTGTGTTGTTGCCAAAGAAGACTGCTGCAGCAGCTAACAAGGAGGCAAAGTCGCCGACTAAGGGAAAATCTCCAAAGAAGACTGGAAAAACTGCTGCTACTACTGCTGCCGAGTAGATGGTTTGTTGTTGGGGATGGATGTAATTGTAGCTAATGAATGAACATGGGAAGTAGTTTTAATTTCTGTCACGCTTGTTTCGTTTAGGATGTTATCATTATGTGTTGTTTATGGTTGGTTGTTAATGAAGAAACTTCTTGTTTCATTATCTTCTTTTGTTAATCAATGAAATCAGCTATGCTCGTTTAGTTACAAATTTTTGTTTTTGAAACATTGTGCTTGTGAATTGTATTCCGATTGTTAGTCTGGTTCATGGCTTTTGAGCCTGTGACATAAGTCCAAACCTTATGTAGCATAAGCTGAAAAAATATGTGTGCTTCAGTAGCTCATAAGCTGCGTTGATCATACAAGTGATCTGCTGTTCTTTAAATCTAATCTTGTTTTTGTTCATCAATATACATCATGCAATTGATTAAACATACAATTTAAATACAGAAGAAGATTGGTAGGAAGAAGGCGTAATAGTGACATTTTTCTTATTACTTGGTAAAAGATGAAAACAGCATTTCCATTTCACAGTAACCATTTCATTTTCAGGCAACCTGTATTTGTTTCATTAACTGTGAAGCACGTAAACTGTAAAGATTACATTGCAATTTATCCACAGAGGATGGAAGTAGTGACAAATGACAATATAGCAGCATATATACAACTGATAATACTGATTAAACTGTTCAACCCTTAAGATACGGACCTAGTTACAGTAATAAAGTTGCAGGTTTTTGATATATGTAAAATGTGCTGATTCATACAATTTCTCTACAAATTTTATAAGTTATTTACTTAAGCTTTTACAGGCAAATTTTGCTTAGATTGCTGCAAATTCTGTACACAAAAAACATGCTTCTGCAAGAAAATGGGCGTTTCATGCCATAAAGAGGATATACATTTTTAGCTGAAAATGATACAAGTAGATTTTAAACAAAACACAAGTTTAAATGATAAAAACAGGTACATTTGTTGGTATTATAGTTTAATTGATTGTTATTTAGCTGATAGTACATGATATATATAAAGATCCAACAAGATGATTTGCAGGAATTCTTCACCTAGGCAAAAATTTAATTCTAAAACTTAACAGTTGCGAAAAGTAATGTTATTCTCTGTAGGTGTTTCCGTCTTGGCGAACTCAGCAAACCAATCTGCCATCCACGATCTGCGCAGTAAATACGAAAAGGATCAGGTCAGGTAATCTTTATTAACCATAGTGTCACCAAAAAACTAAGAATTATCTTATCTGGAAGGTTTTTGTATTTCTAAATGTACAAGGTTTTCAGGTCTATTAATGTCAAGAAATAGTCTGTATGCATAATAAAGCGTCATTATGTAGCAGTATAGCATAAGATTAAGCAAAACTAGAAAACTATTAAATAACCTGTCACCCTTCCTTTTGTTCATCTATAAGCCTTAGATTGGATTTGCACACATAAATTCGATTGAATTGGTAGAAGAGATGCACCATCCATGTTTTATTTGTGTGCTTCTTATAAATTACTACGATGGTATAAGATGTAATGACAGATGCCCAAATAATTACATTACTTTCGTTAAATCTCACGAGTGACATAAACGAGAGTTTTAGATTTAAGTAATGACTTGTTTGACCTTAAACGTCAAAAGACAAACAAAGTAAGCGTCTAGCTGGTTTGAAAATTGCCTGCACAAAAGAAGAAAAACATGTATTTCCAACCATTGTATTAACCATTAGCATTCCAATTTCGGACTGCAATATTTGTGATATAAAATTGTTAGCAGTAAAGAGTATATTTCAGAAAGATGTATTATGCAGCGGTTTAGACAAAAACAACATACAGACAACTGAAAATAATACAGTAATACATTGAAAGCAGGACATATAATTTCCTATGCGGTTGATGAAATCCTATGCGCATTCATATCCCATACAACTTCCTGGTCAAGCAAAGCTAATGATATCTAAATATATGATTTCAATCAATTCAAGCATGTAAACCATAAGAAGATAGCTAGCATCAATTCCTATTTGCTATTTGGGTAATTAGGATGGACTATGGATTGACCACTTCAAAAGGTAAAATGAACTTCGGCATAGGAATTTAAAAGGTTCCCCTTAAATTTACTGAAATTATTAATATGCCTTGATTCATACAACTTTTCTATGTGCAAAGGGTTCCCCTTATGGTTATAAATGTGTTGTAGTTGACATAAACTTTTTCACAAGACTCCTAAAAAGTAAAAACACACAGCGAAAGTAGAAACAGAACGCTATTAATTCCTTATTATGTTAAGGGACATAGCCTCAAGATTTAGTTGATTCCATCTCCATAAAGGAATGGATAACAATAAGAGTCTGCATGTAATCGCAAGAGTTGATCTAAAACAAACAAAATAAAGACTTGTGTGCTTTTGTTACTGTTATAAGCCACACCAGCAAACCCACAAAACTTTATTCATAGAAGGCCACACAGCTTAAAAAAGGTTTTGGTAGAACAACCTAATTTTTTTATCATAATATACTGAATTTTCGTCCTAATTCTTGCAGATGTGTCATGACTCATGAGCATGCACGTGGAAGAACATGTTCAAGAAAATGGGCATTTCATTTCAAAAAAGCAGGTGACAATTATAAATAGAAGAAAGTTGGTCTATACTCTAGACAAATAAAGAGAGACCTTATTTAGGCAAAAAAACTAAAAGAGAAAGTAGGCAATGTAAGCCAAGATAACAAAGAAAGATCAATCAAAGCTTATGTGCATTTAAAACTAACTGTGCCACTATCGGTATGTTCTCCTTCCCTATGTCTTAACAAATATTCAAACTGTTGCAAAACAAGGTATAAAACAAGTTCATAAGATAACATACCACAGACAGATAATCAATGGTAACATATCAAGAAAGTCCGTATCAATTTCGGATGGGAAGCATACCAAGGTCTGGTCTAAAATAAAGGATACAGATGGGAGGACACAACATTTACACATATACTCGTTATATAGAAACAATGATGACAAATTTCAAAAGACAACTGATTAGGCATGCAACCTAAACTACTCAGACTCTGATCGCATTCGCTCAATATTTTGACAAATCTATGAACCAACTGGTTAGATGGCTGATTTATTAACAATCCATTTTCGCAAGATAATATCTAAATATGATATCGAGCAATAACTAATTTCTAGGTTTGAGCTTGTTATCACAAAAAAGATGCATTTTCGTCCAGGATCAGAAATTTAAGGTCTTTCCTGTGAAGCTTTCACATACCTAAATAGTGAAGATCTTTTGATTATGCTAAATAACAAATTTATGGTTGATAAGATCATCACGTAAAGTAGTACTGTTTCAGTTAAAGTATAATTTGGAATATACAGAAGATTCCCGTCAACACGTTCTGCTCTTATGTTGCCATTTTGGGGGTTAACCATCATCATTTGTCACTCCTAAAAAGGAACCTTAATCATATATGAAAAATGCAGCACATTAACAAGCATCTAACTGCAGGAAGATAGCTAGAATTAGTGCCTTTTCCGGTAACTAGGATGGACTATAGGTTGACCTGTCCAAAGTCTAAACATAAATTTTGACATAGGAAAGTAAAAGGTTTTACTTAAAAGTTTCCGCAATTATAAACATGTCTTGATTCATACAAATTTTATAAACTGTCAGAATTTGTAAAGCTTTTACAGGTAAAACAGAATCCTTGATACATGGACACGGTATCGTCAGAAGTAAGCCCAACCAAGTTTTTAGGAAGAAAGTAACTAAGTTTACATTATAATATATTGACATATTCGTTTGAGATCCTGAAAATGTGTCATGAACGACAAACATGCATGTGTAAGAACATGTGCAAGAAAACGGAAATTTCATGCCATAAACAACATACGGCTTTCAAGTTGCAAAAATGACACAGGCAGGCTTTTAGAGAAAACAAGATTTTTGTTGGTATACTGCATTAACTGATGATTGGTGTACAAGTACATGATATCTACAAAAATCCAAGAAAATGAGTAGCAGCAACTCTTCACCTTGGCACACATTTCACTGAGATATATCTCACACTTTGACATTGATGTTATTTAAGAGTGTCACCAATCTCCTCAGGTGCTTTTGTTTTGGCGAACTCAACAAAAATCAATCCGCCATTCACGATCTGCACAGGAAATGTGAAAAGGATCAGGTCAAGTAATCTTTAGTAACCACAACAATCTTGAAGGTTTCTGCATTTCAAATATGACAAGGTTTTCATGTCTATCAAAGTCAAGGATTAGTCTGTGTGCATAATAAAACTGTCGAAATGTAGCACTATAGCTTAAGTTTAAGCAAAAACTGAGAAAACATTAGATAACTTGAAATCGTTTCTTTTGTCCATCTATAATGTCAGCTCTATCAAGGATATATCTTTTTGAACTCTCAACCTAGATTGCACCAAAAGTCATCCTAGAAATCCAATGGTAATAGTAGAAGAAACGCACCATTGCAGATCTTTTGTTACAATACTATAACAATAGAAGATATTAACGGCAGAAGCCCAAATAATTACACTAACTTCTACTACTACTACTATATAATTTGACAAATGACCAAAATGAGAGTTCTGGATTCAAGTAGTGACTTGCTTAACACTTTAACCATAAAAGTCAAAAGACAAACGAAATAAGCATCTGGCTGGCTTGCACATAGCCTGTAAATAACAGCTATCACTACAAAGGAAGACAAATTGTACTTCTAACCATTGTATTAGCAATTAGCATTCCATTTTCAGACAACAATATTTGCTCTATAAATTGTGAAAGTAAAGAGTCGTTGAAACTATGTCTTCCAAAAAGGTGACATATTCAGCTGTTTAAAAGTTTTACCCAATGACAGGAACAGCATATATACAACTGATAATACTGATACATTAAAGCAGAACATATAGATTTTATATCACTACGCTCTTCGGTTGATGCAATACAATACACATTCACAGGCCGTCCAGTGAATTTTGGTGACTCCAGGGCGATAACCCCCTTCTGGTGTTCAATATTTAGAATATCATTCGAAATTTTAGGGAGTTTTGGGTAGGCCTTTAGACCTAGAAAGAGAGACAGCTTATAAAGGCAATAAAAGAAGAAAGTAGGCAATGTAAGCCGAAAAAACCAAAGACACGATTATACTTGCTAAACTGAAGAATGATTATGGGTGAAGGATTATTCTAATTGCATAGTTTATGGTATGATTCTATTTATAAGCGTATGAGTGAAATGAATGAACCCATAATATCGATGCACCGCGGCTTATGTGCATTCAATATTACTGCGGAGACCTATTGTTAGCTATATATAACCGACCATGCCACTATACATATAGATACAGAAACTACAGTAAAACAATTTGATAAATCAAGTGAAATTCATAAGATAATAAACCACAGACAGATATATCAATGGTTCTGGAATCTGGATCAATTTTGCTGGTGCTATATATACCAAAGGTTTGATCACAAAGACAAAGCATACAGAGGGGAGGATACAACATTTATGCATTGGTAATGTGACCTAGACTACTCAGGCTCTGATGAAATTCGCTCAATGTCTATGGACCAACTTCTTTCCTCACAGTTCGTATTTTGACAGTTGACTTACTTTCGTAAAAAATGACCTCGAATGTAATCTTGAGCAATACATGATTGACTAATTCCTATGTTTGAGATTGTAATGACAAAAAATCTGCACTTTGTTCCTGGAACAGAGTATAATGTCACGAGCCAAATTCTGAAGGTCGGGTTCTGCTTGGAAGGCGCACATGAATGCGAGGGTTCCTGGTTTATTCTTGTTGGTCTCGTTGGAGTACCCCAACGATAAGGGTGTAGTACGTGCCACGAGTAGAGACTCGATATGGCACTACACTGGTCGGGAGTTGGGGCCGCTCCCCTGATGAGTCCAAGGCAGGACGAAACCAGTGAACCTCTATTATACGCGGGATGGATGGCTGGTCCTTATCGGTGTAAGGACGCCACGCGGGGTCTAAAGGATGACTCCGTGACAAGTGGTATCAGAGCCAAGTCGGACCGAGGCGGACCGAAGCAGAATCGTTCAAGATTGTTCTCCCAATAAGTTCTTAAAGTGTTTGGCTGCGCAAAGGTGGTGGGAGTGTGCTCCCGGGATATTGAAGAGTCAATATGATGTTGCGTGGAGTTCGTAATATCGCATTCGATGGAAGCCAGAGAGAGTAATGGACTAATCCAAAAGGGTGGATGTCAGTCGCTGCACGCTGGATCTTAAGTCGCCAGAAAGGGTAATGGACTAATGTGTAGTCGCTGCACGCTGGGACCCAAGGAGTTGAAAGTCGAATGTCCCTTTAAACCATGAAGCCGGAGTAAAGCCAAAGTCATTTGAGGGTAGTCGTTCGTTGGCGCGAATGACCATGCACGAGGTCGTGCATGAATTGGTGGTGGGAGAATGTCACGAGCCAAATTCTGAAGGTCGGGTTCTGCTTGGAAGGCGCACATGAATGCGAGGGTTCCTGGTTTATTCTTGTTGGTATCGTTGGAGTACCCCAACGATAAGGGTGTAGTACGTGTCACGAGTAGAGACTCGATATGGCACTACACTGGTCGGGAGTTGGGGCCGCTCCCCTGATGAGTCCAAGGCAGGACGAAACCAGTGAACCTCTATTATACGCGGGATGGATGGCTGGTCCTTATCGGTGTGAGGACGCCACGCGGGGTCTAAAGGACGACTCCGTGACAAGTGGTATCAGAGCCAAGTCGGACCGAGGCGGACCGAAGCAGAATCGTTCAAGATTGTTCTCCCAATAAGTTCTTAAAGTGTTTGGCTGCGCAAAGGTGGTGGGAGTGTGCTCCCGGGATATTGAAGAGTCAATATGATGTTGCGTGGAGTTCGTAATATCGCATTCGATGGAAGCCAGAGAGAGTAATGGACTAATCCAAAAGGGTGGATGTCAGTCGCTGCACGCTGGATCTTAAGTCGCCAGAAAGGGTAATGGACTAATGTGTAGTCGCTGCACGCTGGGACCCAAGGAGTTGAAAGTCGAATGTCCCTTTAAACCATGAAGCCGGAGTAAAGCCAAAGTCATTTGAGGGTAGTCGTTCGTTGGCGCGAATGACCATGCACGAGGTCGTGCATGAATTGGTGGTGGGAGAATGTCACGAGCCAAATTCTGAAGGTCGGGTTTTGCTTGGAAGGCGCACATGAATGCGAGGGTTCCTGGTTTATTCTTGTTGGTCTCGTTGGAGTACCCCAACGATAAGGGTGTAGTACGTGTCACGAGTAGAGACTCGATATGGCACTACACTGGTCGGGAGTTGGGGCCGCTCCCCTGATGAGTCCAATGCAGGACGAAACCAGTGAACCTCTATTATACGCGGGATGGATGGCTGGTCCTTATCGGTGTGAGGACGCCACGCGGGGTCTAAAGGATGACTCCGTGACAAGTGGTATCAGAGCCAAGTCGGACCGAGGCGGACCGAAGCAGAATCGTTCACGATTGTTCTCCCAATAAGTTCTTAAAGTGTTTGGCTGCGCAAAGGTGGTGGGAGTGTGCTCCCGGGATATTGAAGAGTCAATATGATGTTGCGTGGAGTTCGTAATATCGCATTCGATGGAAGCCAGAGAGAGTAATGGACTAATCCAAAAGGGTGGATGTCAGTCGCTGCACGCTGGATCTTAAGTCGCTGCACGCTGGATCTTAAGTCGCCAGAAAGGGTAATGGACTAATGTGTAGTCGCTGCACGCTGGGACCCAAGGAGTTGAAAGTCGAATGTCCCTTTAAACCATGAAGCCGGAGTAAAGCCAAAGTCATTTGAGGGTAGTCGTTCGTTGGCGCGAATGACCATGCACGAGGTCGTGCATGAATTGGTGGTGGGAGAATGTCACGAGCCAAATTCTGAAGGTCGGGTTCTGCTTGGAAGGCGCACGTGAATGCGAGGGTTCCTGGTTTATTCTTGTTGGTCTCGTTGGAGTACCCCAACGATAAGGGTGTAGTACGTGTCACGAGTAGAGACTCGATATGGCACTACACTGGTCGGGAGTTGGGGCCGCTCCCCTGATGAGTCCAAGGCAGGACGAAACCAGTGAACCTCTATTATACGCGGGATGGATGGCTGGTCCTTATCGGTGTGAGGACGCCACGCGGGGTCTAAAGGACGACTCCGTGACAAGTGGTATCAGAGCCAAGTCGGACCGAGGCGGACCGAAGCAGAATCGTTCAAGATTGTTCTCCCAATAAGTTCTTAAAGTGTTTGGCTGCGTAAAGGTGGTGGGAGTGTGCTCCCGGGATATTGAAGAGTCAATATGATGTTGCGTGGAGTTCGTAATATCGCATTCGATGGAAGCCAGAGAGAGTAATGGACTAATCCAAAAGGGTGGATGTCAGTCGCTACACGCTGGATCTTAAGTCGCCAGAAAGGGTAATGGACTAATGTGTAGTCGCTGCACACTGGGACCCAAGGAGTTGAAAGTCGAATGTCCCTTTAAACCATGAAGCCGGAGTAAAGCCAAAGTCATTTGAGGGTAGTCGTTCGTTGGCGCGAATGACCATGCACGAGGTCGTGCATGAATTGGTGGTGGGAGAATGTCACGAGCCAAATTCTGAAGGTCGGGTTCTGCTTGGAAGGCGCACATGAATGCGAGGGTTCCTGGTTTATTCTTGTTGGTCTCGTTGGAGTACCCCAACGATAAGGGTGTAGTACGTGTCACGAGTAGAGACTCGATATGGCACTACACTGGTCGGGAGTTGGGGCCGCTCCCCTGATGAGTCCAAGGCAGGACGAAACCAGTGAACCTCTATTATACGCGGGATGGATGGCTGGTCCTTATCGGTGTGAGGACGCCACGCGGGGTCTAAAGGATGACTCCGTGACAAGTGGTATCAGAGCCAAGTCGGACCGAGGCGGACCGAAGCAGAATCGTTCAAGATTGTTCTCCCAATAAGTTCTTAAAGTGTTTGGCTGCGCAAAGGTGGTGGGAGTGTGCTCCCGGGATATTGAAGAGTCAATATGATGTTGCGTGGAGTTCGTAATATCGCATTCGATGGAAGCCAGAGAGAGTAATGGACTAATCCAAAAGGGTGGATGTCAGTCGCTGCACGCTGGATCTTAAGTCGCCAGAAAGGGTAATGGACTAATGTGTAGTCGCTGCACGCTGGGACCCAAGGAGTTGAAAGTCGAATGTCCCTTTAAACCATGAAGCCGGAGTAAAGCCAAAGTCATTTGAGGGTAGTCGTTCGTTGGCGCGAATGACCATGCACGAGGTCGTGCATGAATTGGTGGTGGGAGAATGTCACGAGCCAAATTCTGAAGGTCGGGTTCTGCTTGGAAGGCGCACATGAATGCGAGGGTTCCTGGTTTATTCTTGTTGGTCTCGTTGGAGTACCCCAACGATAAGGGTGTAGTACGTGTCACGAGTAGAGACTCGATATGGCACTACACTGGTCGGGAGTTGGGGCCGCTCCCCTGATGAGTCCAAGGCAGGACGAAACCAGTGAACCTCTATTATACGCGGGATGGATGGCTGGTCCTTATCGGTGTGAGGACGCCACGCGGGGTCTAAAGGATGACTCCGTGACAAGTGGTATCAGAGCCAAGTCGGACCGAGGCGGACCGAAGCAGAATCGTTCAAGATTGTTCTCCCAATAAGTTCTTAAAGTGTTTGGCTGCGCAAAGGTGGTGGGAGTGTGCTCCCGGGATATTGAAGAGTCAATATGATGTTGCGTGGAGTTCGTAATATCGCATTCGATGGAAGCCAGAGAGAGTAATGGACTAATCCAAAAGGGTGGATGTCAGTCGCTGCACGCTGGATCTTAAGTCGCCAGAAAGGGTAATGGACTAATGTGTAGTCGCTGCACGCTGGGACCCAAGGAGTTGAAAGTCGAATGTCCCTTTAAACCATGAAGCCGGAGTAAAGCCAAAGTCATTTGAGGGTAGTCGTTCGTTGGCGCGAATGACCATGCACGAGGTCGTGCATGAATTGGTGGTGGGAGAATGTCACGAGCCAAATTCTGAAGGTCGGGTTCTGCTTGGAAGGCACACATGAATGCGAGGGTTCCTGGTTTATTCTTGTTGGTCTCGTTGGAGTACCCCAACGATAAGGGTGTAGTACGTGCCACGAGTAGAGACTCGATATGGCACTACACTGGTCGGGAGTTGGGGCCGCTCCCCTGATGAGTCCAAGGCAGGACGAAACCAGTGAACCTCTATTATACGCGGGATGGATGGCTGGTCCTTATCGGTGTAAGGACGCCACGCGGGGTCTAAAGGATGACTCCGTGACAATAAGGTCTTTCAGTCTTTCACATGGAGCTGAGACATAATTATACATCATAGACTAATATGTGTAGTTAGCACATATTAGTTATTAGTTGCCTGTTTATAACTTGGATCCTTTATCAGATCTCCATTTCCTCAAGCATAATTGTGAGGACCCTAAAGCTCAATCATGATACCACAAACTCAAGTAGGTTCAATTAACTATTTTGATCTAAACCAGGTGTTATAGTCCAGGGTCTGTATTAAGTGCAAGATCAGTCTCTTGTTGCTTATGAGACCTTCTGCCTTGATGACCTATGATAATAATATAAATAGGGTTCGATAGGAGAGAACCCAACGATCTCTGAGATTAGATTTTTTATTGAATGAAACACAGTCTACATTTAAAGGAAAAAAACCCTAACAAAGTCCTAACAAATAGCTACCTCCAAAAGGTGTAAATCGGTGAGAACACCCCGACCGTATGCATCTTTTGATGCCAACTGGACACTTCCCCAAGGACCCAGCCCCAGGCAATGAGGTCATGTCCTAACAAATAGCTACCTGATAATCCCTAAAGACTTAAACATTATCCTAAATAAAACAAATCAAAAACAAAATAAACATCCTAAACAAAGTTGTGAAAGTAAGATAATGATGTCTGCTGCAAAATCAACAAATCTCCTGTATTCTTTTTCCTACTGGACATATAACCGGGTCTATCAAAATGTCAATAGCATTCTGGTGTATTCAGAACCCAAGCTATGAGATTAAAATTTCCAACTTTATGTTCCAGCTACAATTTATCTGTCATGCAACAGTTGAAATGTCATATATGTTTGCCTTACCCATGTTAAATGAACTTGATAGGCCACCCAACTCCCACTTACAATTTCCGTAAGTTATATAGGTATCACATGCCAAGCAGAAAGACGAGACCATTTTTATAGATATATCACTAGCAAAAGATTTTCTATTGTTTGTAAGAGCACCTCCACTGTAACTTAACAATGATAACTAAAAAGTAGTGATCATTGTTGGGTGCCAGATGAGAGAGTTCACCCCAAAGTATGTCATCCCCAAAGTATGTTAGGGCAGATGTCGTAATAAGGAATTTACGTTACAATGGGTGAGAGTGTCAAACAAATATTCAGTTTGAGGATCTAATAAAAGAGAAAATTTAACGATATTTAGTTTAAACCAAAAGGAACTATAATTATTCTATGTTCAACAACTCCATATCCGCTTCACATTAAAAAATAATACGTCTGATCTCAAAAGTGATGTCTATGACAATAAGGAATGGAGGATATTATCATAGAAGATGTCCACCATGAAAGAAAGATGGGTAGTTACTACTTACTACAAAAACAAATTTCAGATAAAAAAACAGACTATTGTGTAGGGTAACCTGAACTACTAGGGATAGGATCACACCTTAACCAATAATTTTGCTTCGGGGACACATGATATAAAGATTCTCCAACTGTCTAATACGTAGTATCATTTTATGCATGTGTATTACCAAGTCTTCACATGATAAGACCATGGTGTTAGTGGATAATATCCTATTGGTTGATTTAAATTTTGAGCTTCTTTCCTCACAACTAAATTTGGGCCAACCTTTTTTAGATAACTAATTCAAAAAATAAGAGATTAACCTGAGCAATATTGGATCTTAAGTCTGAAGTTTGAACTTAGAAATGTAATAAACAAGAACAGAAAAACTATAGTTTGTGTCCATTATCCCATTCATCATAATCAAAAGTTTATGATCTTCATATATGAAACTAGAGACATATTTAAGGTCATAAAGGTCACCTAAGATAATGTTAAGCTAAACCATATGTTTCTGCATAATAAGACTAACTTCCCAAATATTAAGTACTTTCTAGTTTCTAGCGCGACTTCACTAATTAATTTGGAAGTTCACAACTAATTTCAGCCCATATACTAAAAACATTATACAACTAAATCCTAAGACACTAGTTCAATCTTGTTATCACAAACTCACATAACTTCGCAAAAGTATGTCACTGTGTCCTCATATCAAACTCAGTTAACAGTTTAATTTTATAAACACATATAATCCAAAACATCAAATATACCTTCCCATTCATAGCTTTCAACGCATTCTGCGCTTCAACATCTGACTCAAACGTAACGAAACCGAACCCTTTCGGCCTTTGTGTTCTTGGATCAACAACAAGTCTAGCTGCAACAAATTAACAAACTTTATTCTTCAAGATTCAAAGGGTTACAAAAAACCAATTTTCCTAATGACCACAGGGTGTTTGTTTCAGCTAATATGTGGGCTTATGAGCTTATTTGATTTCGGCTTATATTTCATAAGCCTCAATTTTCTGGCTTGTTTTGAGACTTGGGGGTGTTTGTTTCGGCTAATATGTGGGCTTATGAGCTTATTTGATTTGACCTTATATTTCATAAACCCCAATTTTCCGGCTTATGTTGAGACTTGTTGGCTGATATAAGCTTTATTACGATATGATAAACTTATATAAACCCATAGGTCTCAAAATAAGCCAGAAATTTAGAGTTTATAAAATATACGCCCAAATCAAATAAGCTCGTAAGCCCCAATTTTCCGGCTTATGTTGAGACTTGTGGGCTTATATTACGAGATGTTAAAGTTATATAAACCCATAACTCTCAAAATAAGCCAGAACATTAGAGCTTATAAAATATAAGCCCAAATCAAATAAGCTCATAAGCCCACATATATGCTGAAACAAATACTATAAGCTTATTATGATAGAACGAGCTAATATAAGTCGATATAAGCCAGAAAATTGTGGGTTATGATATATAAGCCAAATGAAATAAGCCCAAATGAAATAAGCTCACAAATTGAATAGGGTATGATTTATATACCTTCCTTGACTTCCCCAAAAGGTGAAAACAACCTTTTTAATTCCTTATTTGTAGTGTAAAAAGACAGTCCTGCGTATAATGAATGATGTTTTAGTAATTTTTTAAGAAATAAAGGTTTAAAAAGATCTATAAAAAAGAAGATGGAAGGAAAGATTACTGCTGATAAATAGCTGTGAACCAAGAACTCTGTTTGCCATTTCTACAAGACCCGTTAAACCCAACAAAGGTATAAAGTATAAACCCTGTAACTGTCTTCCACTGTTTTAGATGAAAAGAAAAAAAGACAAATAAAAATACAAAGAGAAAAAGAAAAGGAAAAATGAAAGTGAAAGTAAAAATAAAAGTAATTTTTAATTTGGAGAAAAATGAAAATAACTTATTAGTTCTTTAATTTTTATGATTAAATATTATAAATTTTGATTTATTTTTTTGAACGGCATAAAATTTGATATTTTATTTTTTATACAAATCATTTTCCTTTCAACGGTGAAAGTAAAGTTTTATGAACAAAACTTTCTTAGATATTCATCTGTAAAGGTATGCTCGGCTCAATACGAAGAAATGATAATGGTAAGGAATATAATAACTATTTATCAGTGATATGTTAATCATAAACGTCGCTTGGTTCATTCAAAATGCGTATTGTGATTGTATGTAAATTTAAATATATATTTATACAAAAAGCATTGCCAATGATGTAAAATTTGTTTTAAAAAAAATAAATACAAAACATCACTAATGTAAAATTTTAGACTACATACTCTAGCTGCATATCCAAATTTAATCAAAAGTAGATATATTTTCGTATACTATATGTTCGTGTTGATGTTTAGAATGCATAAAAATAAAACAAAATAATTAAAAACTGTAGGATATTGTAAATCTTGCTCCACATTTAGAGAGAGAAAGTATGAAGAAACACACTTTAACTATATGAAAATATTATGTGAACCACACACTCTCTAACTAAAGAGATGGTTTATATACCAAGCCCATGAGATGGGTTTGGGCTTACAAGTTGGGTCGGCCATACATGACATGGACCGGGCTTTTCCTTGTTTAACTAATGTAAAGTAACTAGACTACGAGCTACTACTTAATATATTGTCGGAGTGACCGAATCTTCCTAAATACGTAAAAACGTATTTCCAACAATCTCCCCCTAAGGGAGGTCACTCCAAACAAGGGCGTTACCTGAGTTACAATAATAAAATAAAGCTAGCATACTATGCTTGTCTTGAGCTCGTAGTATTCGTCTTTCTTTTCTTTTTCTTTTCTGGTGAACATGTTGATGTGATCTTTGATATCAATCTTGAGCATTATCTCTTGCCTTGATCTTGTGCATCCATCACTTGTGATATTCGCTTCTTCGTGACTTCATGTCCCACATACTTATACCTCCGTAATTCTTTGAAAGCTTTAGAGTTCGATACAGCAGAAGACTTGACTTTTAGGCTTTATTGAATTAAATGAAGTATTAAGTGCATAAAGTATAAGCATGCGGGGACGACTTCTTCTCGGATTCCGCAACACCACCGTCTTTAAATGTAGTAACATAAGTAGACACGAGCGAAATGGCTTTGAACATTTTATTCTATTTCGGTAGCATTTTACCTCCGGTCGGTGAAGACGGTTGCACGATATTAAATATCGTACTTGTGACAGGTAGATTTAATTAAAAATCTCCTTGACAAGATTTCGCCGGTAAACCCATTCTATTTACTCGACCGTCCAAAGCTGACTTCGAACGTAAAGAGTGAATCGTTTGGATAAAATTATCCGCATGATTGAAGCCGTCAGTTCCGATTCTTGGAACAAGTTTGATTCATTAAAGAATCGCACCATCGTTGCTTTCCAGTTGTCACGAGCTTGATTCATATTGAATCTTGCAAGTTACCTACCAAGTCTTGTTTGAGGTTAACACTAGAAGGGTTTCCACTCATCATTGTGAACACTAGGTGTCACTCTGGGTGTTCTGGCAAGATCATTGAGATATTGCGTAGAGGTCTGGAACGTGTTTAAATTCAATTAAGAATTAAACAACTGTTGCTTTCTAGTTATCACAAGTTTGATTCTTAAAGAATCACACAAGTCACCTACCATGAGCTTTTTAATGTTAGCTCAAAAAGGATTTCCATCTTCATTGTAAATACCTGCGTATTACTCGGATGTTCAAGCAAGATCATGGAGATTTTGCGTAGGACTCTTAATATCTTTCTTACTTTTCACAGCGTGTGAAGAAGCAAGGAAATATGGAAGTGTGTCCTAATGAGATATTTTATCTCAAATGGCTCTAGACTTGATCGTGCACTTTGGATTTTTAGTGATCGAAGGCTGGAGATGAGTGCCACCATTTCAATACCAATTTACTCAGAGTGAATAAATCGATAGATTATGCGTTGTCTCCGTGTGAATAAAACAAATACCATTTAAGAGATATCTGAGTTAGCTGAGATGGGTTGTGCATTGCATCACTGGGTCCATGATGTCTATCTTCAATATCGAGCATCATTAAAAATGATCTCAATAGCTAATGATTTGACCCGGTTTCTGCCTAAGGTTGTAAGGAGGGCTTCTTTCTTTTCACCCTTTGCCTTTACAATTCCTTTTCATTCTTCAACCCCTTCAATGCTTACCGATACGTCATAACTAGCACCTTGTTGTGATTGTTCTAGTGCTAACTTAAGTACTTGGTCGACATTTAGCTACGTTCACAATCTTTCTCCATCTTTCCTAAGGACGACTATTTCTAGCTATGGAATATCCTTGGGAAGATTCCTCCGGTTCTGGACGAATCATTAGACTTAACCTATCCTACCATCCTTTTGTCACCACAATCTTCATCGTCGTGAAATAAATGGGTTGTGGGTAAGTATAAGTCACCATGAAATCCATTTTTGATATAGCAAATCTATTTTGCTCCCCCTTAACATATGCCACGATATTCGAAAACATTTCGCACATGTCGGGATGAGCCATCACGTTAAGTAAAACCATTTTGAATAATCATGTCTCATATTAAATCACATATTCTCCCCCATATTAAAAATATTAACCCAACCGATATTTTTGATATCAATTGGTTTAATGAAGTTTTGGGAAGAAAAATGCAAGTTCATTTTATCTTCATGATACCAATGTGTGAGATATGATACCGATTTGTAAAATAATCACATATTCACCATATAAGAATAAAGTGACAAGGTTGGACCTGTTTGATGAGAACATCATATGATAAGATCATATGGTTCTTGTCGGCAAATGTTGGTCGCCTCGTCACGTCTGAAATCATCTCTTGGCACCACATGTACGATTGGTATTTTTGTCTTGACACCAATTGGTGAACTTGGCACGTTCGGCATCGAAGATTCTGAATGCTTGACAATTTCCCCCCCTTAATTTTTGACCCGTGTTCTATCGAAAGAGCTGTAGTCATTGTTTGAGTAGTCGCATCGTCGAGTATGTAGATACCAATTGTAGATTGCTACAATTGTAGAGATGATAACTTCATAAAAACAAGACTTCTCTCGTTTTAACAAATAAATGCACTGATGCGTACATATATTCATGTCAGATTGTGTTGTAACGTAAACACAATCTCTTACATGGTTATAAAGTAAACCATGCTCGAGAAAATTAATTCCCGTTGTTGAGGCAAAGCTTTTATAAGAAATACTTGACTTTAATATGAAAAGCGGGTTGCAGTCTGAAATAACTACAAGCCATATAGGCATGTTTTATGAAATATTTACAAATTTTGTACGAACTCTATTTATGGCGCCGTGTCAATATTAATCAACATTTCTAAGGCCGTAAATATTATCGTCCCAAAAGATATGCCTTTTGAAAAAAAGTAAAAATATTTTTGGATATTTCTGAATTATTCAATTTTTATGGTTTTTATATGGTTTTATATTTTTGTATTTTGCTTTTGTGGATAAAAATATAAACAATATATACAGATGATCACCAAGGATACAGAGAATAGTTTACCACCACTATTCTTTCGCTTCATCTGCCAATTCCTTTAGAGTCTCAGGCGAGAAAGTTCTCAATCCTAGCTTGTCGGCCAAAAATTCAATTCGAGCGCGATCTAAAGCCTTCGTGAAAATATCCGCCAATTGATACTCAGATCGGACAAAGTAAAGCTCGATCACCTTATTTTCCACTTGCTCCTTGATAAAGTGGTAGCGAATGTCAATATGATTCGACCGGGAGAATTGAACGTTGTTGCAACATAAGGCAATTGCACTTTTGTTGTCGCAGTACATCGGAATTTTGTTGAAACCTAGACCATAGTCGGTTAATTGCGATCTCATCCAAAGAATTTGAGCACAACAACCGGACATAGCTATGTATTCTGCTTCCGTACTTGAAATTGCAACGCTTTTATGCCTTTTAGATGCCCAACTGATTAGTCGATTTCCTAGTAGTTGCAAAGTTCCACTTGTGTTACGCCTTGTATCTTGACAACCCGCGTGATCCGCATCTGCATATGCCATTTGTGCAATCGAAGAGTCCTTCGAATACCAAAGTCCCCGATTAATGGTTCCTTTAATATATCGAAAGATCCGTTTAACAGTAGCTAAGTGTAACTCAGTAGGCCTAGTTTGATACCGAGCACACATACATATAGCAAATTGAAGATCAGGTCGACTAGCTGTGATATACAGAAGGGTACCGATCATTCCACAACAAAGTGTCGGATCAACGACAATCCCATGTGGATCTGAATCTAGCTTAGTTCGTTCCACCATTGGAGTATCCACGGGGTCGCAAGATTCCATCTTATATTTCTTAAGCGATTCAAGGGCATACTTGGATTGATTGATAAAGATGCCTCTAGGACTCTGAGATATCTGAAGTCCTAAGAAAAATGATACCTTGCCCATCATTGACATCTTAAACTTGGAAGACACGAGTGCCCCAAACTCATCCGATAAGGTTTGGGTCGAGGCAACAAATATAATATCATCAACATATATTTGTACCATAATCATATCTTTACCTCGTTTCTGAATTAACAGCGTGGGATCCACCTTGCCTTTAGCGAAGCCTTGCGTAATGAGAAATTGTGACAATAGATCATACCACGCGCGTGGAGCTTGCTTCAACCCATAGAGAGCCTTTTTAAGCTTGTACACGTGATTAGGATATTTAGAGTTCACAAAACCATATGGCTGTTGAACATAGACCTCTTCCTTGATTTCACCATTGAGAAATGCCGTCTTCACATCCATCTGATAGACGATCATATTCATGTGGGCTGCATAAGCGAGGAACAGTCTAATAGCTTCCAAACGGGCAACCGGTGAAAAGGATTCCATAATGTCGATGCCCAATAATTGCTTGTACCCACGAGCTACTAGTCGAGCTTTGTTCTTCAATATTCTGCCTAACTCGTCGAGTTTCACCTTGTAAACCCATTTCAAAGTGAGTAACTTCACTTGAGCCGGGCATGGGACAAGTTCCCATACATCAAGACGTACAAATTCATTAAGTTCTTTTTGCATAGATTCTATCCAACAAGATTGGGTAAATGCTTGTTGCCACGTCTTAGGTTCAACTTCACTGAGAAAAGCATCAAAATGACAAAACATTGCACTTTCTTGTAACTGACTTCGTGTGGATACCGGACGATTAGGGTTACCAACAATAGAATCTATATGATGATCCTTTTTCCACTTGTTGTCATGTTCACGAATCCGTGGATTGGAGTAGACCGTAGTAGGAGCTTCCTCTAAGGTGGACGACCCGACTTGATTAAAGTCGGGAATTGGTACACCAAAGAATGGAAGTTCACACATTTGAGAGAATTCCAAATCGTGATCATCATCAACCTCGTCATCATCAATAGGCATGGCATGGGTAGTTGATACATGTGTTGTTTGAGAATTATTCGATGAAGGTGCCTCTTGACCAATTGTATGTGTAGACGTATCTGATTGTGCTTCATTTGCTGGAGTGACAACTTCTTTGACCGGAGCTATTACTTCAGGTTCTGGAGCAACACTACTTGGAGGAGTAAAGAATTCATCAAAGAACGGTTGAAACAACGTATGCCATTCATTCCTAGAAGGTGGTGTAAATGATGATGAAGTAGGGTTGTTTGGGACAAGACTAGAGCTAATGTTACTGGGTCCCATTTCATGGAGTGCGGGTTCAGAGTTGCTTTGCTCAGAAGCCATTGCCGTCAGCTCATCAAAATCAACATTCATAGTTTCGAGGATCTTACGAGAGTTATGATTGTAGATTTGGAATGCCTTCTTTGCGGGTGCATAACCAATGAAAATACTAATATCAGCCTTTGGTTGAAGTTTTCCCAAATTGTACCATCATTATTTGGATAACAAAGGGAGCCAAATACATGAAGGTATGACAAATCCGGTACTTTTCCATGTAGAAGCTCATAAGGTGTTTTACCATGGCGTTTTCGATTTAGTGATCGGTTTTGAGTGTATACTGCTGTAGATACTGCTTCTGCCCATAATAACAATGGAGCCTTTGCGTAAATTAACATCGTTCGAGCAACTTTCATAAGTGTGCGATTTCGCCTTTCAATGACACTGCTTTGTTGTAGAGTGCGAGCAACGGATGTTTCATGAGATATGCCAACTTCTTTATATAATCGCGGAAGATTTGATTCACAAATTTGGTTCCATTATCTGTACGAATGCGTCGGACAGTAGTATTGAGACGCACTTGAATCATCTTGAGAATTCCGATGATGAATTTAGGTGCCTTATTTTTTGTTGCAAGAAATTTCATCCATGTAAACCGAGAGTAATCATCCACAATGACGAGGATGTACTTTTTACCACTAAGACTTTCAACACGCATTAGCCCACAAAGATCCGTATGCAACAAATAAAGTTTCTCTTGATTGGTGTCTTCAGTCTTGGTTTTGTATGATTTCTTAGTGCTCTTCCCCATTGTACACGCGAAACATAAATGGTCCTTGTGAAATTTAAGTTTAGGAAGACCACGAAAAAGTTCGTTTTTCGCCAAATGATTAATAGCGTCAAAGTTAAGATGAGATAACCGTTGATTCCATAACCATGACTTAATCTTGGATGCTTTGGAGAGAAGACATACGGGAGAAGTGGCCATCTTGTCTTGTAGGGACAAAGTATACAAATTATTCCCTCGAGTACCTTTCAATAAATCAACCCCTTCCAAATTACGAATGAAGCAGGTATGCTCACGAAAAGCAACTTCAAGGTTTGCATCACAAAATTGTCCCACATAAAATAAATTGTGACCGAGGCCTTCCACATAATACACTCTTGAAATTATAACATTCCCAATGTGATATTCACCGTAACCCATTATCTTTGCAATATGATCATTTCCAATTTGAACCGTACCAAGAAACTTGCTGACGAAATTTCTGAGCTGAGAGCGATCTCCGGTCATATGCTTGGAGCAACCAGAGTCCAAATAACAGAGAACAATTTGGACCACCTGTTTTCAGCAACAACTATAGACAATGCATTGGAAACTATTGGTTCCAGAGTGGTAGCAGATACATATATAATATTATCAGATTTGCTAATATTTGTCGTTTTCTAATGTAAGTTTTACCAATAACAGGTTTTATTGTTCCAACTTTCTGAGGTTTTGGAGTATTAGCGGGCACTATAGTGGGAGTAGACCTATTTAAAGGGCACTTGGTTCCTACAGTATTGTTGGTGTTCCTAGTTAAAGGACAAGCTTGTGTTTTGGTAGCCTTGGTACTCCTAATTAAAGGGCACGCTTGCTTCGCTTTAGTGGGAGTGATCCTAGTTAAAGGGCACACATTTTCTACTATAGTGAAAGTTCTACCAATGGGACGCCACATCCAGCCAACTTGGGTTAACACTTTCCCAGTCGGTTTCCATTCTAAACCATTTTTACGGGCATTCATCTCATTCACATGGTCAATAAGGCAAGAATCACGATGACTAGAAAACATACATTCAT
Organism: Glebionis coronaria; assembly: GCA_025667525.1. Taxonomy (NCBI): domain Eukaryota; kingdom Viridiplantae; phylum Streptophyta; class Magnoliopsida; order Asterales; family Asteraceae; genus Glebionis; species Glebionis coronaria. Next base: position 478,964,314 of record CM046876.1, on the reverse strand, counting down.
TGCAATTCCAACATTTCAAATTAGAATTCATAGTAGGCTTAGAAAGCTGCACAACCGCATAACCTTTAGGTTTAATTCTTTTATTCAAAACAGAAATAGCATTCCTAGGGTGGGCTTCTACTTTCTTCTTCACTTGCCTACTAGTTGGGGGCAAGATCCTATCATTCTCCGTGTTTCTTTTAAGCTTAGATCTTTGAGCCTTAGTAGTGGTGTTTACTCATGTAGAAGGAAACACATAAATTAGAACCTGGTTTTAATTTTGCCTTATCTTTAGTGACCAATGTTTGAGATGTTTTAGTCCTAGGGCCCTTGTTAAGTGGTGTGACGGCGATGAGGTTCCTTTTGATTGCACTAGAGGACGATGCTGAGACGGTGGTTGCGTTATCCACAACATTCTTACCTTTTAGGGTACGAAGTGTTTCCTTTAACTCAGCCAAAGCCAAATTTTTATCACAAATTTGTTCCCTCAAATCAGATATTTCCACCGACTTTTGATTCAATCGTTCAATCAATGATTGATTCTGTGTAGTGGAATTAGCACATGCGGACTTTACTGAATCGAAGAGTTGTGTATTTTTCTGTTTTAAGTTAGCAACTTTGGACAAAATCTTGGAAACTCGATTATCTAGATCAAGTCTAAAATTCTCAGCGGCCTCAAGTACGTTCACACAGTTAATCTCCTTAGATTTCTCTATGTCTATTGGCAATGATTTAGCAACCTTGTCACTTGGTTGACGTTGTTTTGTTTGTAAATTCAATTGAAAATCCTTTTGAAAATTTGGATCATCTATATTAACACCTTCAAATGATGTTTCAAAAATCTCTTGAATAAATTGTTGTTTACATTAAAGCGAGATGCAATGTTTTTGAATCTCATCAAACGTTTTGAAAGCGAAGTATAAGAATCTTGAAGCTTTAAAAATTCAGCATCAGATTTGTGACAAGTACTATCTACCACATTATCCACATATTCAACATTATGCACAATAGAATCATTATCAACACTTTTACTCACACAGACAGATACAATATCATGCAACATCACTTGCTTCAGAAGTTGATCATTTTGGCGTGAAATTCGTTCTATTTCAACTAAACCATTTTCATAAGCATCATCCATTTCATTGAAAACACGTTTAACTTCATCTAATTCTAAAACTAAATCTTGATCAATATTGCTAAAACATGCTTTAATATTGTTTACAAACGGAACAATTTCGTCTCGAAACGCAGCTCTAGTGTGCTCAAAATTCCATTCACCTTCCGTTATAGCCGAAGCCGTCATACGTTCCTTAATGACCTTGTCAAAATCGGCATAGTGTTGGTGCAACGCATTTAAGCTATCAGACACCTTGCTTACCGGTGGAATTAACTTAGTTAAATCCCTTTTGACAAGTGTAGGAGACGTACTAGAAAGGTTTTCGTTTGACAAACTTTGGGGCACACAAGCTGATAATTGAGCTAATTCCTTTTGTAGTCGAAAATGGGTCTTTTTATCAAATTGATCTTTATTATGCTTAACATAATCAAGCTTATGGAATGTTGAAATCATTTTAGATCGAGTTTTCTTCCGCAAGTGACATTGTCTCCTCAGTATCACGAACATAAGGTGCTTCTTTCGATTTGCCAATTAGGGTCACATCATAAAGGCAAGGAATATATTTATGAGCTTGTTTTGCATAACCGGGATTAGGTGGTAAATCTTGAAGACGCTTAAGTTCTAGTTCTTTAAATGATTTAGTTAAAAGATGAATCTTTTATGTGGAAGCGTATTGTTTTAAAAGCTGTTGTTCCTTGAATTTAAGAAGTTTGGTAGCATTAATTTCCGATTCAAACTTTTTAGACTCGAGAGTTTCGAAATCTGTTTTAAGTTTTTGAAAATCATTTACAACCGACTCTTTTCTTTTAATTCATTATAAAGATTAGCTCTTAATGATTCCATTTCATTTAAGTGTTCTATCCTTTCAAAACGAAATTGGTCAAATTCAGAATACGTTATGTTCTCTGCTTGAGGGACCATTTCAAAAGTTGTGACCTTTTCCTTATACAACGCAAGCTCAGCGGTTAGATTGGCATTCAAATATACGGTTTGTAGGACGGCCACATTCATGTTATCAATAATGTGTTTAGGCACCATTACCAAATCATGTTGATCATAAGATTCCATACCCGTCGTAGCATTTGGTTGAGGTTCACTCAAATGTGTTGGATTGGATACCACATCATTTGAGTTGCTAGTTCCCGAATTCTATTCGAGGTTGTCATTTCCATGCTAAACTTAATGTAGATTATCATGAACAATATTAGTTGTGGTTGGTACCTTACTGACGACATCAGAACCGTAGTGAGAGAGATTAGCAACGAGAGCAGCTTAGGCTGAGTGAATGTCATCACAATCCAAATCATATGCATCAAGATCATCTGCTTGATATGCTGCATTAGAAGTAGAGACAAATGCAATGCCTTCATTATCAGCTGCCCCTGGGTCTGCAATAAATGCTAATTCCTCTGAATCCAAAATCTTTCCCTTAGATTGAGTATCGACCAAATATATCTTCTCACGAAACCACGTTGCATCACTTCTGCTTTTCGGCTGAGTGCATTGCCTAGCCATATGACCTTGTCCTCGACAATTGTAGCAAGGCACAACCTTTTGAGGATCAATAGGGCTTCCATTTCCACTAGCTTGAGAATTCATAGCTTCAACGTTCACAGTCCTTGTAGTGGGTCCATATGAATTTTGCCTTTCCTGAATGGATTGTACCGACACTTGACCGTCTTGAATAGTGGCTTGTTGTCGAGAATTTGAAGAAGTGCGGAGCTGATTGTTCGTTGCTGGAAATCCTCTAGTTGCAACAAGTTTTGACAAGTAGGCAGTGAGATGGTTTAGGACATCAGTAGGCGTATCATTTGGAGTAAAGACCGGTGCTTGAATTGGTGGGAGTTCATTGGAATAAAAGGCCTGTACTGGTGGTGCTTCAATTGGAAAATATCCTTGCTGAGGAGTATAGCCCATTGGAGAAGTGATGGCTTATGATGGTAATGCCTGATGTGATGGTTGCTGTGGATAAGGCTGTTGAAGAACACTTTGTTGAAATGCTTGTTGTGGCATCATTAGTGGTTGATAAGATGGTTGTTGTGGTTGCTGATAGGTGTGTTGTGGTGGCTGCTTCAAGTATGATGGTTGTTGATAAGAATATGCCAAGTTTGGAGTAGTCATTTGACGAGAAGCAATCATGGCAAGCAGATCATGAACTTGAGGTGTTGACAACCGAGCCTTTATCACGTGACATTCGTGTTGTAGAAGAAAAGCTTGAAGTTGATCCACGTTGGTTTGATGCAAATCCTTAGCCAATTTAACAGCCGTCACGTACTTGCTCCATTCGGAAGGAAGAGTGTTCAAATACTTGGTGTTTAATTGAAACGTAGGAATTTCCAGGCCATAGATGTTGAGCTCATTCATCAATAGAGTGAATCTCAAATAGTAATCACTGAGAGTCTCCCTGGGGACATAGGCTATAAAACATATCATATAGCTTACACTCTCGTTCTTGTTTAGTTAACGAGGTGCCTTGCATTAGAACACAAATTCTATCCCATAACTCTTTGGCAACTTTATGTTTACTGATGAGTTTGTAGACATCTGGAGGAAGGGCTTGGAGAATGATGTTTGTAGCTTGTTTATCACACTTATCTTGAATCTTAGCATCTCCAGTCAATTCACCCGTTGTGCGAGGACGAGTAACTGCACATTCCGTCACAGTACCATATACCAATGGTCCATTGAGCACCGATGCCCAAATGAGATGTCCGTTTTCTCTATTCAACATATAAAGTTCCATTCGGGAAGCACAATCCTCGTACATAGTATTCACCAACATTGGTGGACGATTATCCGTACCCGAGAGGATGGACTTATCCGTAAGTGAAGTAAACTCCATTTCGATAAGTTAACGATTTACAACCGTTGATCGAACAATGAGAAAAAGTAAATGTGTATGTTTTTGTGTGTAGAAGTCGAGAAACAATGTTAAAATCCCCTAAAATGTTCTCGAGAAACCAAAAATTCCAAGGTAAACAAAAACTCACGAATGTTCGAAATTTTTAAGATGTGATTTTCTAAAAATTTCCTAAGGATTTTCGGAATAGTGAAACTTTGATCTTCGGAATAATAAAAAATAATATCTTCGCAATGTTGAAGTGGGGTTATCTTTGGAATGTGGATTTTTGAACTTCAAAATATAAAAAAAAATGATCTTCGCAATGTTCATAAAATCAAACTTCGCAATACCTAAAGTGTCAACCTTCGCAATAACTAGAAATGTCCAGACTTCGTAATGTTGAAGAAACCAATCTTCGCAATGTCTAAAATATTCTTCACAATACTACAAGCAAACCTCGCAATATCTGAATACTTTCGCAATACTAGGAGATGTATTCCTTCGCAATATGGACACAAGTATCTCGTCGCAATATGAAAACCCTAATGCATTCCGAAGAATTTAAAAGACAGTATTTCGCAATAGTACAAACAGTATTCCAACTTCCACTTTTCTCGGATAAAACTCACCCAATTCGAGATTATAAGCCAAAAAATGATCCAAACACCCAAAATTTTTGTGTTTTTAGCCAAAGTAAATATACCAAATCTCTACCACAACTATGTACATGATTTGTATCAAGATTAAACCATAAAAAAAAAAAAAAAAAACAATTCGGATCGAATGATTTTGAATCAAAATAGACACGAAAATCAAGAACACAAACACATAAACAATACAATCATCCCATGGCTCTTGATACCATTTGTAGGAAATTGTAAATCTTGCTTATATTCTAGAGAGAGAAAGAGATAGAGAGATGGTGAGAGCACACACACACTTAGAGAGAGAAAGTATGAAGAAACACACTTTAACTATATGAAAATATTATGTGAACCACACCCTCTCCAATTAAGGATAGGATTTATATACCAAGCCCATGAGATGGGCTTGGGCTTACAAGTTGGGTCGGCCATACATGACATGGACCGCGCTTTTCCTTGTTTAACTAATATAAAGTAACTAGACTACGAGCTACTATTTAATATATTGTCGGAGTGACCGAATCTTCCTAAATACGTAAAAGCGTATTTCTAACAAAAACTAAATATATGAAAGAGAATAACATTAAAGGGACGTGAGATTATGGAACAAAAGAAGAAAAAAGTATGTAAATTTTCATTACCCCCTATGATAACCCTCAATTTGTTGAGGAATGGGCCATTAATCAGGGGGTGCTTGGTTCGAATGAAAGAATGGGAAAAGGAATAGTAATAAGAATATAAAGGAATATAATGATTATTATCATTATAATTGATGATGCTTGGATCGGAAATTTATGACTTATAATAGCTAAATTAACTTAATAATACATTGTTTTTAGTAAGTCGAAAACAAACGATCAAATATATGTGTTATAAAGAAAGATTTTCTTGATATTAATTTTTTTTGTGATTCATCATTCACAAAATGAATTGGATACAAGATATTTAAAGTTATGTTAAACAAAACATTAATTGTAATCAATGTGTAATTAAGAAAAAGAAATGATTTATAAAGAACTACACTGATCAGATTAGAGAACAAACGAAGAAACAACTAAAAAAATTATACGAATATGAGAATTGAGAAGTTATAATGTGGAAGAGTGGGAGAGAAAATTCAGGAAGATGAAGAAAAAATAAAATTTAAAGATTATAGGGTCATTACCCTCAAAATTATGGAGAATGGTGGATTGCTTAGTAGTGGGTAATGGTCCATTGCATTATACCAAAACGAGCACCATTAATCATTATCTTTGTTATTCCTTGCCTCTTAATACATCTAACTAAGCACACCCTCAGATTTAGGCAATGAAGGATTGCATAATAGGATACCAACCAACATGTTTAATTATCATTATCTTTTCTCATCTAATAAAAACATCGACCAAGCACCCCCTAAGTCTTTTTTATTTCTTAAAAAAACGAAAAGACATAGAAAACTTTCTATTTCCTTTCATTTTCCTTCAATATTGATTCGAGAAAACGATGTGTGGGTCTGTTTATGTGGTGTGTTTGTTTAATGTTTTCCAAAAATAACATTGCATTCTTAGGTGACACGTGTTTTTAACAATTTTCTTCAAATTGTTTAACGCCATTAAAATGAACCTCGTGTTATTGTAATCTTTATGACTTGCATAATCAAAATACGACTATAATACATGGGCATATTCTTTATATACGTGTATAATGAATGAAATAAATTTATGTGAGAGAAAGAGTAGAGAGAATGTAAAGTGTGTGTTTTATTACTATTGCTAATGCATTTGAATTGAACCTAATCATTATGCAACTTAGCTTCAAGTAAAAGATAGTTTTGATACAAACCTAATTGAAAGTAATATTAATTAGGTGATTAATCGAAGAGAAACTATTCAACCCCCCCCCCCTCTAGTTTCTACAAATATGTATCCAAATTGGGCCTTAGATAAATTTGGACCCAAAATGAATAATAATCCCATCGGTTTCATTTATATTGTAAATGGGCTATTAATGGGCCTTTTGTAATGTAACCATATTTATGGGCTTTTAGGCCCATTTAACAAATGTGGGTCCCACTTGGCCCATTTAACTTGATAACTTGAATCCTTGAATAAAACGACTTGACTTTTGGCTTCTTGATATTTCTTCAAATCCCGTGTCGGTTTTGTCGGTTTTCGTGATCTTGGTACCTACACACACGAAACAATAAAACATGCATATACTATACAATATTCATACAAATTATGCATTTTATGTTTGTTTAATGATATAATTGATATGAGTAATTTCACTCATATCAAACTCCCCCTTGCTAAGCAATTGTCGTGTCCTCACGCAATGATAAAATAAAACTACCAACTACACTTTTATTCAACTTTTGACACTTTATTTTCCAAAGAAATAATGTATTGCTTTCATTATTTGAAAAATAACTTTTAGGATCATAAAACTCGAATAGATTCATCGTCCTCGACTTTTCACTCTTTCCATACCAAGTTTAAAAACAAGATCATTGTCAATCATAAGTCTCAACGTTAAGACCACTCATACAAGTAATTTGTGTTAAACTCAATCTCCTCTATTCCTAATTGTATCTCTAGATTTTAAATTTTGTCATTCACCCAAAGGCTCATTTGACTTATTTAATAATTATTAGTCCAAAAATGAAGGCAAAACGGTGTAAACCCAATACTCAAAACCTAACCTCGACCTTAAAAACCGTTGTCACTAAAGAAAGCCCACATCAAGGATAACTTAACACGATTTGAGGAATAAATCCCTGGATCCGAAATTTGGCTAATAGGACTACTTAAAGCAACAATTATTCCTCCAAAGTCGATTTTGACCGTATTAATAGAGTTAGCAACATTTACATCATACACCTTGAGGCTCTTTAAGATGTAAAAGTGCTCCTTATTTATGATCCACACCCGAAGGCTCCTTGGACATAAACAAGGGAACTGACATTCACCATCCCACCTTAAGGCTCATAATGATGAAGCAATTTTTATTAAACACGTCACCATGCCATACACCCTAAGGCTCTAATGACAAGGCTAGTGCTACATGACTCCCACCCGAAGGCTCATAGAGAACATGTTTTTATTTTTTCTTCTTTATTAATGATATATATAGTAAGCCAAATTTCCACAATCCCATGATCAAAAAGTCCATGACGCTGACACCCTCAATGTGTTCTTACTTTAATTACAAGGGAAGAAAAAGAAGGAGTTACGAGTTAAGATATTAAGCCCAAACCACTAAAAAACTTTATTTATTAAGCAATTAAATATTCAAGCGTGGAAAATAAATACGAGGAGATAGAATCAAACACAAAAATACTTATACAAGGAAGACTTAACCTCAAAACTTATGATTCAACTTTATCATCTCTTGTTCTCCATATTGTAAAATCTCAAGGATGTGAGACTAATGGAACTTAGCCTATTAAATCAAAGTTTTGGGTTTTCAAGTCATCTATAGGATCTTGCATCTTCTTAGACTTTTTCAAGTTTAGAATTTGCATTTTAAAGTTCCCTTGATAAATGACTTTCTAGGATCAATTATAGGAACTTGCGAAAAGTTCTTGTTCTTAAACCCGTATGAGTTAAGACTTTCGCGTTTTAAAGTCCCCTATATAAAGTCTAGCAAAACTTGATTTAAACACGTTAAGGAATGAGCTAAGGTAAAAACTGAGTCGAGTCAAAAACTATTCTTATTTTCATCAACGGAAAGCCTACATTTCTGTCAAAAACACTTACTTTCTTTATTATTAAAACACAAAAATAGCACTAAAAATTTTAAAATTTTTATGAAAAACGAGAAAAACGATTACGTTTGAACACGACAAAAGCATTTGCAAGCGATTATATCGATTGACTCCCCCATGCTAAAACCAAACATTGTCCTTAATGTTTCCTAGCTCAAGAGTAACACCCCCTTGCTAGAACACGAAGAGTCTAATGCAAAAGTCCTAACATGGTAAGAGCACGCAAATCTATAAGCCGTTTATTAATTATGCTTCAAGATAAAACGTTAGTCGATAAAAATCGAAGGAAAATGAGTGACCCTTTTGTAACAATCAAAGTATGGAAACTCGAGTGGACCGGAAAAAACCAAACACGAGAGTCTTTAATGATTAGGGTCATACCTAAGATTCACATCACAACAAAACATGAGCACGAGCTTGAAAAGATCAAGCCTTATTAGTGTTAGAAAATAGATAGAAGATAGAATTTATGGGACTCCCCCACAAGGCACCTTGTTTTTGTTAACCGAGTCATGAGCTCGACTCGATCCCCGCATTCATTGGTCCTTAGGGAAAGTTTGAAGATCCAGAACAACCTCCGTAGGTATGTCCCCTCCAAAATAGTGCTTCACTCGATGACCATTCACCTTAAAGTTAGGGCCGTCTTTTTGAGCAAGCTCAACGGTGCCATAAGGGAAAACTTGTGAAATGGTGAATGGTCTGGACCAACGGGATTTAAACTTGCCCGAGAAAATCTTAAGTCTAGAGTTGAATAAGAGGACTTGATCACCAACATTAAAAATGTGGTTTTTGATCTTAGAGTCATGAATCCTCTTAGTCTTCTCTTTATAGATTAAAGAGTTCTCATAATTTAGTTCATTTAATTGAACCTTGTGATGATCACCCGCGGTCCTCAATTCAAAGTTACAATGTTTAAGAGCCCAATACGCCTTATGTTCGAGTTCAATTGGCAAATGGCATGCTTTTCCGTAGACCAACCTAAATGGTGTACAACCAATTGGCGTCTTGTAGGCCGTACGGAAAGCCCACAATGCATCGTCCAGTTTATCCAACCATGAAGTGCAATTTTCTCCAATAGAGCGCTCCAAAATCCTCTTAAGAGCTCGGTTTGAAACCTCCACTTGACCACTCGTTTAAGGGTGATAAGCCGTCGAAAGTCGATGAGTGACACCATATTTCTTTAGAACTTTTTCAAATTGTTCATTACAAAATGGGTCCCATGATCACTTATTATACCCCGTGGAGTTCCAAACCTAGCAAAGAGTTGTTTTAAAATTTTCATCACAACTCGAGCATCATTCGTAGGTAAAGCCTTAGCTTCAACCCATTTAGAAAAATAGTCCACGGCTACGAGAATGTACTTATTTCCTTTCGATGATGGAAATGGCCCCATAAAATGGATTCCCCAAATGTCAAAGATTTCACAAACTTGAATTATTTTTTGAGGCATTTCATTCCTTTGTGAATTCTTTCCTTGACGTTGACAAGCATCACAAGTCTTGAGCAAGTCTTGGGCATCTTGATATATGGAAGGCCAAAAGAAACCGGCATCAAAGACTTTTTCCGCGGTGGCGTTGGCACCATGATGTCCCCCGGTGGGTCCTTCATGACAAGATTTAAGAATATCTTGAGCTTCTTTACCAAACACACACCTACGAATCACTTGATCCGCGCACACTCGAAACAAAAAGGGGTCGTCCCCAAAAAAACAGGATATGTCCTTGAAATTTTTTTTTTGTTGGGACGACATACCCTTAATCACAAACTTCCCCGCATGGTAATTTGCGATGTCCGCAAACCATGAGGTACTATCATCACCACAAAAAGCAGTCATACCAAGCACCTCGAGAGGAAATGTAATAAGTGTGAAAACACTTATCCTTTTACCACTTAATTATAATAATAACCAAGCCAAAACGTGTATTTTATGTCGTAAATGTCGGAATTATGCGTGGTTTGTGTTTTTATTATGTTTTAGGACCAAAAGATGAAAAAGGAAGAAAGCACGGGCTTTCACGGGCTTTTATCGAAGAAAAAGACAAAAGACGAAGTCAAAAGATCAAGAGTGCAAAAAGAACGGAAGTCCAAGGCCTATTCTGAAGATTTATCTAAGAAAAAGTCTAAAGACGGAAGTTTAATGAAGTCGAAGAACTCAAGTCTAATAAAGAAGAAAATTATAAGACGAGTTCAATTTATATCGACAAATCCCAAGACAACGTCAAGAAAGTCGAAGAATTAAAAAGACGAAAAGACGAGAAGAAAGAAGAAAGCATCACCACATGTTAATCCTCCTATAAATACCATCCTAATGACACATTAGGAGGTGTTAGCTAAATTGACAACTTAGCTCTCCACTTAATTTTATGTACTTTCATATTTTCAATTTACTTTATTGTCTTTAAATTCTTGTCTTTAATTTCAAGTAAGTTTTTAATTTTGTTGTTGAATCTTTATTTTTAACCAAGTTTTTAATTAATCTCTCATTCTACCTTTCTTGTTTTGCTTAATCTTTATGCTTATTTGCTTATTGTCATGCTTATTAGATTGTTTGTTATGTATTTTTGTGTTTGATTGTGTTAGCTTATTGTTCTTATAGTATTGTGTGCTTTTCTTAATTTTAATTAAGTGTTTTTAATAGTATTTTATAAAAAGTTGATTTTAAATATTTTTATTATTTAGTGTTTTTAAAAGTTTTTAAATTTTTTGGCTTATTAGCTTTTTCTTAAACTTGATTTGGTAAAGTTTTTAGATAAGTGCTTATCTGGTTTTAGCTTATTTTTAGTTTTTGCTTATTTTGGTTTTAATTCGGGTTATCTTTAAAACCCTAATATTCAGAATTAGGTATAGGACTTGTTTCCCGAATTGAGTGAAGGATTGTGTTTTCCCGAATTGTGTTTCGAACCCCATATTCCGAACTACATGTGGGATAACTATTCCGAACTAGGTCATGAAACATATATTCCGAACTAGGTCCAAGAGCACAGATTCCAAACTAAGTACTGAACTTTGGATTTTGGATTACGTGGTAACTCTAGATTCCGAACTAAGTGTAGGACCATGGATTCCGGATTATGTGTATGATTTGGATTCCGACTTAGGTTGCCATTTCCCTTTCCGAATTAGGTCAGATTTTTGCTATTCAGATTTATGTTTTGTTTATTGTTTTTATTTTCAAACTTTATTTTTCCCGCCATTTCTCTAGTGTTATTTTAATTCGTTTTACTTTATTTTAAATTTCAAGTTTGCATTTTTATTTAAGTTTTCAAATTTCTTTTTTGTCAAGCTTTAATTTCTCGTCATTAATTAATTTACTTTTAAAGTCATAATTTTTCACCATTTATTTTTTAATCATTGTTAGCTTTATTTACCGTGCCATTCACTTTAAAGTTTTGAAATTTCATTTTACTCAACGACAACTATTTTTTTTACCCACCAAAAGACGAATGAGTCACACATTTAACCGGAGATCAATTCGATTAGACGTCGAGAAAAACGAACTTTTCAAACCTAGCAAAAACACACTTTAAAATGGCGCCGCTGCCGGCTCTTTTCGTGAAGATTAACGGTTTTTGTGAGAGACGCGTTGATTTTGGGATCCGTTCATTCGTGAACGTTATTTTTCTTGCATTTTTCAAAAAAAATCCAAAAATCCATAAAAATTAAAAAATTTAAAAATACAAAACATTTAAAAAATCATAAAAAGCATTTCTTTTTTAAAGTTTTGCACCAAAAATATTCCTCTTAACCCTCCATTGTGTTTAATTCTTTTTCTCAACCCCTCTTATTTTTAATTCTTCATGGATTCGTATGTCCATTGCGTAAGGTGTGGGAGACCATTGTATGGTTTTCAAACATGTCAATGGTGTACATGTGAGCGGTGCGGGAATGATATCGACAATACACAATTTGGATTTTGTCCATTTTGCAATTCAACCAATTCATACTTCACCTCCACTGGGAATATCTCACCCTCTCCCATATATGCCGATCCATATCCGCAAAATGCACCGGGTTTTTCTCCATACCCATGTTGCCACAATTGTGGGGGCCCTCACGACACCTTTTCTTGTCAGCCGGTGAATTATTATGAGCCAAATCTGTGTTCTAATTCTTTTCAACCGATGATTTATGATGAGCCACATCCGGGCTATAATTCCGGTTTTCAAAACTTTGAGCCCCCACATCACACTGTCGATCATCAACCTTCCTTCGAACATTTGAGCCCCCACGAACAATGGGCCACTCTTGCTAAGCAATGTCAAAAAGTTCAAGAAGCTTTAAATAAATACATCAAAAAATGTCAAGAGGATCAACGACAAGAGAAAAGTATCTAATCTTAGTGCTTATACTCCTCCTCTTGTGCGTCCATACTACTATTATGATGATGATGACGAGGATGATATCTATGATCTCAACCCGTCTTCTAAGATTACTACTCCTACTCTTGATATCCCTAATGCGTCTAAGGATAGTGATTCATCGAGTGAGATTAGTGATTTTGGTCTCGACAAGTTCTTTGATGAGGTTTGTGATGTGCCGACTTTTGCGGATTACGGACGAGGTCGCTCTTATGGATGACATTTCTCCATGTTATGAGAATTTCACGTTTGAAATTTCTCCTTTTCACCCATTTCCATCGGGAGATGCGGGCGATGACGATTTATTCTCTCTGACTTATGAGAAGTTCACCGATCAAATTGCTCTTTTAAATAAGGTGTAAGACATTATTCTTCGCGATCGATTGTTGAAAGTTCATTTTCTTATCTCTCAAATTGAAGCGTTGAATTCCACTCCTACCAATTAATCTTTACCTCCGTCTTTTACACCCGTTGAGAACAATGACCCATTTATGGAAGAAATTGACAATCTCTCAATACCTCCGGGTATTGATGATGATGATACGGAGGGGGATATTATTTTTGATAATTTGATGCATGAAGATATTGTCCCAAGTCCCCCTCCCGAGCACCTTTCATCCACTCCTTTAGAGACATTACGGAGGATGAGTGCTTTGACCTGGGAGATGACGTTGACTATTTTATGATTGATAACCTTACGGCTTTGCCGCTTTCTGATCATCACTTGTCTTTGGGGGATGACAATTTGCTTACTTACCCACCCCACCTCCCGTGGATCGTGACCTCACATACACATTTCGTATGTTGAGAGGACTTTTCTACCCTTCAAGACTTATCCTCCTGCCTCTCATTTATTATGTTCCTCCGGGACCGAGGACAAGATTTTTGATCCCGGTATTACCTTCGAGGCTTCCTCATGGACCATTTAATTCGGGGACGAGTCAGGCTCGTGACTCGGTGAACAAAAACAAGCGCTTCTCGGGAGGCAACCCGAGTATCTATCCTTTTATTCCGTTTTTATAATAGGTGTAGGGGAGACCCTAGTATGTGTTTGTTGTTTTCTTTCTTATCATGTGCAGGGATTTGAGCTATCAAAGATCCATTCTTGATGACTTTTGACGACCCGTGATTCCGTGTATCCGTCTTCCCGGTTCTATCCTAAACTCTTTTGATTCATTGTTTTATCATTTATGTTGAAATAGGAATCACTTTAGTTGTCTCTTACTTAGCAAGATTTAAACAACGTGCACAATGTCCTAAGTGTAGGGGAGTTTATCCCCACATGCTTAAACATTGAGGACAATGTTTATATCAAGTGTAGGGGGGACTTCTGTCGAAGTTAAGTGGGCTTTTCTTTGTATATGTCCTCATTTTAACCGGAAAATTGATTTTTCGACATATTTTTCAAAACTTTTGATATATTTCGGCCTATTAGTATTTTCCTTTGTTATCGTTTTTTTCATTAGAATAACTTTTAATAAAATAAATTTAATAAGTTTACATTTCTTTGATGTATTTTTCAACGTCGTGAATCTTTTGACTCAACCCAAGTGTACTTATCAAAGTTTACTCTAGCTAGTATCCTTAACGTGTTTAAGTCAAGTTTTGCTAGGCTTTTATATAGGGAACTTTAAAACGCGAAAGTCTTAACTCTTACGGGTTAAGAACAAGAACTTTTCGCAAGTTCCTATAATTGATCCTAGAAAGTCGTTTATCAAGGGAACTTTAAAATGCAAATTCTAAACTTGAAAAGGTCTAAGAAAATGCAAGATCCTATAGATGACTTGGAAACCCAAAACTTTGATTTAATAGGCTAAGCATCCACGAGTCTCATTCCTTGAGATTTTAAATTGTGGAGAACGAGAGATAATAGAGTCAGTTATAAGTTTGGTATTCTTTCATGAATTTATGTGAGTTGATTATAAGCTTTTTCTCCTATCACTTGTTAATAAATATATTTGCAATAAATAAGGTCGTACGATTTGAAAAGTTACTTAGCTTTAAGCACAAGATCGTTTAAAAGTTGCTCGGTATTAATTAGAGTTCATAGCCAAGGCATAACTTATTGAAGCGGGATGCGAAGATTGGCAAGTCCGAAAAGGTCCTAACAAGACATGAGGGCTACATTTTGTTGCTAAATATCCAAAGTGATGTGAAGAATCATTTATCAAAAATAAATATAAAGGATCGAGACACACGACGAAAAAAAAATACTCCCATAAAGATCATGGAGAAGTCTATCCGAAAAGGCCCTAACAAGGTATGAGGATAAATAGATCCAAGTCCTAAAAGGAGGCGGATCGTTGTATATCAAAATCCCAAATAAAGATTGGAGAAAAATGAAGAAGTTGTGGTCCAAGTATGAAGAATCTCTCAAAACTTCAAGTGAAGAAATTCCTATTATGAAGAGAAGAACATTATTTCATGAACGTCTCTCAAGATTTGAAGTATGAAGTCAATGCCAAATATCGGTCCGAGAAAGGTCTCAAATCGTGAAGCGAGTTATACCAAGATATGAACTTTATGAGGTCCCGAGAAGCAGTTTTAAAAGATTTTGTCCTTTAACTAACTATTGATTAAATCGTCCTACTTTATTTTCAGCCCTAATAAATTATCGAAATAAGTCAACAATGCATCCTCATGATCATTCAAGACAACAATAAAATATAAGAGATACACCTAGGAATAAGGGAGTCTAAGTGAATAATTGGGCCACATGAGTTTATGTTAGTTTGCTAACTTATAATAACAATGATCTCGTTTTTAAGCTTGGTTTGGGGAACGTGAAACTTGAGGGTGATAAACATTCATGACATCCAAAGCCCTAATGTAAGTATTCAATCTCTTTACTTGTTTTCTTCCTTCAAATAATTTGTTGTTTTCTATCTTTTTAAGATTCTTTAATGTCTTGTGTTTAATAAAGGCCAAGGTAGGTTAATCATGATGGAAAATGTAAATCTTGCTTTGTAACTAATGCATTGCATGAGGGAATTGAAATGGTCAATTGTAGGGGATTTAATAAGTGTGAAAACACTTATCCTTTTACCACTTAATTATAATAATAACCAAGCCAAAACGTGTATTTTATGTCGTAAATATCGGAATTATACGTGGTTTGTGTTTTTATTGTGTTTTAGGACCAGAAGATGAAAAAGGAAGAAAACACGGGCTTTCACGGGCTTTTATCGAAGAAAAAGACAAAAGACGAAGTCAAAAGATCAAGAGTTCAAAAAGAACAAAAGTCCAAGGCCTATTCTGAAGATTATCTAAGAAAAAGTCTAAAGACGGAAGTTTAATGAAGTCGAAGAACTCAAGTCTAATAAAAGAAGAAAATTATAAGACGAGTTCAATTTATATCGACAAATCCCAAGACAACGTCGAGAAAGTCGAAAAATTAAAAAGACGAAAAGACGAGAAGAAAGAAGAAAACATCACCACATGTTAATCCTCCTATAAATACCCTCCTAATGACACATTAGGAGGTGTTAGCTAAACTGACAACTTAGCTCTCCACTTAATTTTATGCACTTTCATATTGTCAATTTATTGTCTTTAATTTCAAGTAAGTTTTTAATTTTGTTGTTGAATCTTTATTTTTAATCAATTTTTTAATTAATCTCTCATTCTACCTTTCTTGTTTTGCTTAATCTTTATGCTTATTTGCTTATTGTCATGCTTATTAGATTGTCTGTTATGTTTTTATGTGTTTGATTGTGTTAGCTTATTGTTCTTATAGTATTGTGTGCTTTTCTTAATTTTAATTAAGTGTTTTTAATAGTATTTTATAAAAAGTTGATTTTAAATATTTTTATTATTTAGTGTTTTTAAAAGTTTTTAGATTTTGGCTTATTAGCTTTTTCTTAAACTTGATTTGGTAAAGTTTTTAGATAAGTGCTTATTTGGTTTTAGCTTATTTTTAGTTTTTGCTTATTTTGGTTTTAATTCGGGTTATCTTTAAAACCCTAATATTCAGAATTAGGTATAGGACTTGTTTCCCGAATTGAGTGAAGGATTGTGTTTTCCCGAATTATGTTCCGAACCCCATATTCCGAACTACATATGGGATAACTATTCCGAACTAGGTCATGAAACATATATTCCGAACTAGGTCCAAGAGCACAGATTCCGAACTAAGTATTGAACTTTGGATTCCGGATTACGTGGTAACTCTAGATTCCGAACTAAGTGTAGGACCATGGATTCCGGATTATGTCTATGATTTGGATTCCGACTTAGGTTGCCATTTCCCTTTCCGAATTAGGTCAGATTTTTGCTATTCAGATTTATGTTTTGTTTATTGTTTTATTTTCAAACTTTATTTTTCTCGCCATTTCTCTAGTGTTATTTTAATTCGTTTTACTTATTTTAAATTTCAAGTTTGCATTTTTATTTAGATTTTCAAACTTCGTTTTTGTCAAGCTTTAATTTCTCGTCATTAATTAATTTACTTTTGAAGTCTTAATTTTTCACCATTAATTTTTTAATCATTGTTAGCTTTATTTACCGTGCCATTTACTTTAAAGTTTTGAAATTTCATTTTACTCAACGACAACTATTTTTTTTACCAACCAAAAGACGACTAAGTCACACATTTAACCGGAGATCAATTCGATTAGACGTCGAGAAAAACGAACTTTTCAAACCTAGCAAAAACACACTTTAAAATTTGGAAGTATGATTTTTCTAGGTTAAAAGTTTGTTTCTCGATTCAATTCGAATTGATCTCCGGTTAATAGTGTGACTCAGTCGTCTTTTGGTGAAAAGAAAGAATTTGTTGTCGTTGTTGAAAATAAAATTGCAAGCTTTAAAGTAAATGACCAAGTAAATAAAGCTAAAAACGATTAAGAAGTAAATGGTGAAAATTTAAGACTTTAAAAGTAAATTAATTAAATGACGAAAAATTAAAGCTTGACAAAAAGGAAATTTGAAAACTTAAATAAAAATGCAAACTTGAAATTTAAATTAAAGTAAAACGAATAAAAATAACACTAGAGAAATGACGGGAAAAATAAAGGTTTAAAATTAAAACCGGAAATCAAAAATCAAATAAAAGCTAAGTCGGAATAAACCAAAATCTAACCTAATTCGGAATGCAAGTCATACACCTAATTCGGAATATAGTAATCCAACTCCTAATTCGGGAAACATAATCACACATCTAATTCGGGAAACAAGTTCTTAACTCAATTCGGGATCTAGATTCAACAATTAGTTCGGAATGTAGTCTTATACGTAATTCGGAATGGGTGTCCCCTACCTAATTCGGAATCTAGGCATACAAGTAATTCGGAATCCACATCCTGCATGCAGTTCGGAATCCTTGATTCAGTAACTAGTTCGGAATCCAGTCAGCAATCTAATTCGGAATGAGTTTCTTGACACTTAATTCGGGATACACTATCCTGCATGCAATTTGGAATGAAGCAATCCTCAAGTAATTCGGGATAATGGCATCATAGACCTAATTCGGAAAATTAGGGTTTTAAAGTAATCCGAACTAAATAAAAATTAAGCACAACTAAAAATAAGCTAAAACCAAATAAGCACTTATCTAAGAGTTTAACCAAATCAATTTTAAGAAAAAGCTAATAAGCCAAAATTTAAAAACTTTTAAAAACACTAATTAATTAAACTATATAAAATCAACTTTTTATAAAATAACTTTTAAAAACACTTAATTAAAATTAAGAAAAGCACACAATAAGCTATAAGGACAATAAGTTAACACAATCAAACATATAAAAACATAAAGAACAATCAAATAAGCATGACAATAAGCAAATAAGCATAAAGAATAAGCAAACAAGAAAGGTAGAATGAGAGATTAATATAAAACTTGAAATTAAAGATAAGGATTCAACAAAATTACTTGAAATAATCTTGAAATTAAAGAATAATTAAGTAAATGACAATATGAAAGTGCAAGAAAATAAAATGGAAAGACTAATGTGTCAAATTAGCTAACACCTCCTAATGTGTCATTAGGAGGGTATTTATAGGAGGATTAACATATGTCATGCTTTCTTCTTTCTTCTCGTCTTTTCGTCTTTTAAATTCTTCGACTTTCTCGACGTTGTCTTAGGATTTGTCGATATAAATTGAACTCGTCTTATAATTTTCTTCTTTTATTAGTCTTGGTTCTTCGACCTCATTAGACTTCCGTCTTTGGACTTTTTCTTCGATAAATCTTCAGAATAAGCCTTGGACTTCCGTTCTTTTTGCACGCTTGATCTTTTGACTTCGTCTTTTATCTTTTTCTTCGATAAAAGCCCATGAGAGCCCATGTTTTCTTCCTTTTTCACATTTTGGTCCTAAATAACAACAAAAACACAAACCACGCATAATTCCGACATTTACGACATAAAATACGCGTTTTGGCTTGGTTATTATTATAACTAAGTGGTAAAAGGATAAGTGTTTTCACACTTATTAAATCCCCTACACTTGACCATTGAAAAATGTTTCATTAATTTCCTTGTTTTCTCGATCTCTTTGGTGAGGATTCTCAAGTCTCGATAGATGATCAGCCGCGAGATTCTCGGCTCCTTTTTTTGTCTAGAATTTTGACATTAAATTCTTGAAGGAGGAGAATCCACCGGAGCAACCTCGGCTTTGCATCTTGTTTATTAAGAAGATATTTGATAGCCGAGTGGTCCGTATACGCTATGGTTTTAGACAAGACGAGGTATGGTCTAAACTTTTCAAAAGCATATACAACGGCAAGTAACTCCTTTTCCGTTGTAGTATACTTAGTTTGAGCATCCGTCATAGTCTTACTTGCATAGTGTATAGGCAATAAATGTTTGGTCTTACGTTGCCCCAAAACCGCACCTACCGCGTAATCACTAGCATCACACATTATTTCAAAAGGTAGATCCCAATCTGGGGCAACTAAAATTGGTGATTCGGTTAATTGCTTTTTAAGCATCTCAAAGGCTTTGATGCACTCATCCGAAAAGAGGAATAGAGTCTCTTTTTCCAAAAGATGGGTCATAGGCCGAGCTATCTTAGAGAAGTATTGGATAAAACGTCTATAGAAGCCGTCATGGCCGAGAAAACTCCTAACTCCCTTAACGGTGGTGGGTGGAGGTAACTTGGCAATCACGTCTATTTTGGACCTATCTACCTCAATACCGGCCTTAGAGATCTTATGTCCTAACACAATTCCTTCTTTGCACATGAAATGGCATTTTTCATAGTTAAGCACGAGATTTGTTTCCTCACAACGTTGTAACATTCTTTCCAAGTTAGAGAGACATGAAGTGAAAGACTCCCCAAAAACCGAGAAATCGTCCATAAAGACTTCCATGGTTTTTTCGATCATATCATGGAAAATGGCCATCATACACCTTTGGAACGTCCCCGGAGCATTGAATAACCCAAAAGGCATTCTACGATAAGCAAATGTTCCATAAGGACAAGTGAATGTAGTTTTTTCTTGATCACGAGGGTCTATAGGAATTTGAAAATAGCCGGAAAATCCATCCAAAAAGCAATAGAATTCATTTCCCGCTAGTCTCTCTAACATTTGATCCATAAAAGGTAATGGAAAATGATCCTTCCTGGTGGCATCATTAAGCTTTTTATAGTCGATACAAACACGCCATCAGATCACAAGTCTAGTAGGAATCAATTCATTATCCTCATTAGTAACAACCGTCATTCCTCCTTTCTTTGGAACACAATGCACGGGGCTAACCCATGGGCTATCGAAGATAGGGTAGATCATTCCGGCGTCTAGAAGTTTCATAACTTCCTTTTTGATCACCTCATGAATATTTGAATTAACCCTTCTTTGATTTTGGATAGCGGGTTTATAATCTTCCTCCGTCAAAATTTTATGAGTGCAAAATTTTGGGTCAATAACCTTGATGTCGGAGATTTTCCATGCAATGGCCCGTTTATGTTTCTTAAGCACCTTAATAAGATCCTCCTTTTCATTAACTTTCAATCCTTTCGCAATAATCACCAGTAACTTTTCCGTTCCTTCAATAAAATCATACTCCAAATGAGTGGGAAGATCCATAAGTTCTAGTTTGGGTGCTTCTTCAAGAGAAGTTTTCACTTTTGTTTCATTTTCGTTCACAACTTTTAAGTCCATCGATGGTGATTCAAAAGGATCTTCATTCAAAAATGCTTTAAGCAAGTCGATATCTCCTTCCGTATCATGATAATCCTCATCATACGTAGATGGCAAATCCGGAGTGCTAAGAAAAGCATCCACCTCCTCCAAGATAAAATCACTAGCCCCGAATGGAGTAAGGCGTGGAGACGAAAGGGCAATAATAGGATCCGATAAAGAAGGATTGCCACATTCGGAATTAGCCGAGAATCCAAGCACTTCTTGAGAATATTCTTTACAAGCAACGCCAATCACATCGATTTTATTGATTGATTCCTCGTAGTACTTGGAAGAATATCTCGAAATATGACCAATATCAAACATGATATGTTCATCATCAACACGTAAAGTCAATTTCCCCGCTTTCATATCAACTAAAGCACTAGCCGTCATTAAAAATGGTCTTCCCAAAATAAGAGGTACACGAGAATCTTTCGGAAATCGCAAACTACAAAATCCGTTGGAAGAAAGAGTTTCCCTACTTTCACAAACACATCCTCGGCTATTCCTTTTGGAATTACGGTCGATCGATCCGCAAGCTCGAGAGTCATCTTAGTAGGTGTAATCTCGGGAAGTGATAACCTTTTCCACACGGAAAGAGGCATCAAATTAATGCTAGCGCCAAGATCGGCTAATGCTAAGCATTCTTCCATATTAAGGAAATCACATGGTATAAGAAACTTGTCCGGGTCTCCAAGCTTTTCAGGAAGCTTTTGTGTAAGAAACGCGGAACAATTAGCATATAAAGATGTAGACACTTCAACCAATTTACCTTTATCGTTCGTCAACTTTTTGATTGTTGAAGCAAACTTAGGCATGTAAAGCAATGCATCCGCGAAACTAACATTAATATAAAGATTCTTAAACATCTTAAGAAACGTGAACATTTGAGCATTGGATTTTTCGCGGAGATTCTCTTGGTTAAGTCTCGAAGGGTAGGGTAGTGTGGGTTTAGTCTTCGGAAGCTCGGGTTCCAGAATAGGCAATTGGTCTACCTTTGGTGGAATAGGAATTTCCTTTTCTCTAACCACCTCGGGTTCTTGCTCCACTTCCCTCACCAGAGAGGTACTAACATGTGGAAGCAAAGGTCCGTCTAAAGCCTTCCCACTACGTGTGGTTATAGCTTTCATCTCACCCTTCGGGTTTGGAATGGTGTTGCTATGTAAGCCACCCGAAGAAGAGGAAGGTTTGTTCATTATTGCCTCAAACATTGAAAGTATTTTGTTCTCAAACTTAGCTTGATTTCCCTCAATACGGTTTTGGTTTTACTCTAATCTTTGTTGGTTAAGCTCAATCTTATTATTTTGCCCCTTGATCAAATTTTAAAAATCGAGTTTCAAAGTGTTCATTTGTCCTTGAAGATTGTTTTGAAAAGCTTTCAAATTTGCCTCATTCGTTTTGATGTAGCTTGACAAATCATTTTGATTATTGCTTTAAAAACCTTGATTGTTTTTATTAGCATGAAATCCATTTTCTTGATTAAAATTCCCTTGGTTACCACGG
The DNA here is from genome assembly GCA_025667525.1 of Glebionis coronaria. Classification (NCBI taxonomy): domain Eukaryota; kingdom Viridiplantae; phylum Streptophyta; class Magnoliopsida; order Asterales; family Asteraceae; genus Glebionis; species Glebionis coronaria. The sequence continues at coordinate 478,941,998 of CM046876.1, read as the reverse complement.
TTAAAATTATTCCCATTGTTTCCATTGTTGTATTTATTTTGAACCGGTGGAGCAACATGGTTTTGACGAGGAGCTTGACCGTTAGGGCCATAAGTTTCTGTCGCGGCAAAAGCACTAGCTTGATCAAACCCCGTGGTTGAACAAGCATAATTCGGATGTGCTCCACCACATGATACACAAAAATTCTCAACCGCATTAATCGATCCATGAGGATTCTTCCTAATCTCATTTAAAATTGTGTCAATCTTAGAGTCTAATCTAGCAATCTCGGTATTTGATGAATTCACATTAGAAACAATAGTTGTGTTTCGTGAATATTGCACTCTAGACTTATTCTCAATGATACCCCACGCATCTCTCGGAGTTTTTCTTAAAAGATTACCACCCGCGACGATATTTAAAGAATCTTGTTCAACCATATTAAGTTCATTATAAAAAGTATTGATTTGGTGTAACTCCGTGAAACCGTGGTGTGGAAATTGTCTCAAAAAATCCTTAAACCTTTCCCAAGCATCTCCAAACGATTCATGCACTTTTTGTTCAAATCTAGTTATTTCGTTCTTAAAGTGAGTTTTTTTAGATGGTGGAAAGAAATAATTCATGAACTTAGACACTAAATCGTCCCATGTCAAAATCGAACCCGCTTGTTCCTTTTCATACCAACGTTTAGCATTTCCCTCGAGCGAGTACGGAAAAAGCACGAGCTTAATCGCGTCATTCGGCACATCTCTAAACTTGAGAGTCGAGGTGATACGAAGAAAATTCCGAATGTGAGAGTGCGGGTTATCGGTCTCATTGCCACAAAATTGGTCGGCACGAATGAGTGATAAAAGACTCGTCTTAATCTCATAATGATCCGCCAAAATAGCCGGCACATCGATTGCTTCCCCGTACCCTTCGGTGGGTGCCGGTGCACGGAGCAATTCCTCCATTGTTCGGTTATCGGCCATATTAACAACAATAGGTGGAAGCTCGGGTTCCACAATTCGTTGTTGACGATTTCTATTTCTACAAGGAATGTTTTCAAGCCTATCGTGAAATTCTATTAGAACGTAATTGCATAAACCAAAGTGACAAGAATTTAGAGGGTTTGAGAAAAGAAATAAGATTAGAAGAAGATTATTTTTGGTATTTTATTTGGTATTGCTCAATCAAAGATTGATAAAAACAAGGAATAAGGATAATTACTATGGAAGTAAACTACCCTCGATCGACTTTGAAACGTAGGTGAAAACCTAAACATCTCGAGGTTCAATAAGTAAACAACGAAAAAAATAAGGTTTATTACTACTTGAGTTGGCAAACCAATAATCGGTCGTCCCTCTCAATATACGCACAAGCAAGCGGGGAAACGAGGTGGCACAAAGCACTTAAAAACCTTTTTCCTTAGACGGCCTTTTATAGCTCGTCGCCTTATACCCACCTTATAGTTTTTATAAATCGAGTTCAAACTTTTTATTAATATTTATCTATTTTCCCTTTTTATTTTTGTTTTGGATTCGAATACAATAGCTAGGTGATGAAATCCCAACTAAGGTCTTTTTTGGAAGTAGGTGAATTTTTTGTTCTACATAATACAATATATTAATAACAAAAAACACGAAAAACCAATATTTATACTATATATATAGAAAAATAACAAAACTTTCCGAGGATGGAAAGGGTCTTCAAATCAACGATCAACAAATCGCCACGAAAGAATCGTACACAAATTCCCCGGCAGCGGCGCCAAAATTTTTGATGTAGCGGAAAGTGTCGGTGTATTTTAATTTAATACGTTATAGAGCAAATTTATGAAATTATCTTTAGGAAAAAGTAATAATCCAAAAATAAGCTAAAGACGGATCAATTAAACACGAGAGTGGTCCCGGTTCGTTGTACACAAGGAAATTGTGAATTTGAGACTTTCGATTTGATTAGGACAATTGATTTGAATTTGTTTCGGTTTTTATTTAAAATCCTACTTTTTAAACCTAAAGTGCATGAACCGTCTACCCAAAATTAAATCTAAAAGACAATATTAAATCTCTCTCTCTCTCTCTCTCTCTCTCTCTCTCTCTCTCTCTATATATATATATATATATATATATATATATATATATATATATATATATATATATATATATATATATATATATATATATATATATATATATATATATATATATATATATATATATATATATATATATATATATATATATATACTAGCGTCGTATCCCGCCCAACGGGCGGGGTCATTTCGTAAATCTTTTATAAAAGTACTTTTGTGTATTAATTATATATGTTGGTAGTGGGACCCGTGTATGCTAAACAAAAATTAAAAGTAAACTAAATTTTGATACTTTTAGGCCTTAGCCCACCCAGCGGACGTGTTTTGTCCAATGTAAATCTTTGGTTGTACAAATATTGATTGTATTTTTTTTTGTCAAACGTAATATTTTTACTTTCTATAAAGTTTGGATTCCGTTATGTGTATAATATATTTTCATTTTTTTTTCATTTTTTCCAATATAGTTACCGAATGAACATCCTCAGAGTGGCTATTTCATTTGTTGTCTATGTTGTTACCTTACGTGATACGAATCATCTATAATTTTCTCAAATAAAAAAAAGTTTGTCGAAAAATTATACATGTGCCCTTCGATAGAAAAGATTTAAGTTTTGTTGCAATGATGTTTTTTTGTCGATCGATGATTTACCGTTTGTGAGATATTTAATTTTTATAAAATAAGTGAGAAGTATTTTTTAAATAATAAAAATGATTGTTGATTGGGTTTATATTAAATTAAAAGTTTATATTAATCTCAACTCAAAACCAACAAACAAAAATCTAATTACGAGAACAGTTTGTACCAAAGAAAATAAATGGCCTATGAACAGACTAACATTTCATCTCGTTAATTTATAAGAAGCCCCTCTTTATTAATATCATAGTAATTTGTATATAATACAGCTTTTACATGAGTACGTCCGATATAAAAATTCATTGTTATAACTGAGCTTGAAGCTCATAAATGACAAAATGGCCAATTATATAATTTTCATGGTTTCGCATTTTGATTTTATGCACATTCATTGAGATATTGGAACCAAGTTCAAGTGGCATAAAATGTTCCATATTTGTAGGATTTACGTGGTCTCAACTATCAGATGAGAACGTGCATATGATCAAACTTTGTTTCACTCAAGTGCCTTGCCATACACGTCATCCTTCCTCGTAGCCACATCATTCAAGATTTTCCCTAAGAGTTCACTGGCCATAATAGGTCCATGACCTGTTATATGATATCATGTACACTTCAACATTCGAGAATTAGAATCGTCTCACACGTTTTAAGTAGGACTTGGACTTGAAACCAAGGTACTCAAGATCAGGATCTTACCTAAAATCGTTTTCGTCTTTGCAAGATCGAGATCGTAAAGTAGGATCGGGATCGTAAGATCCTACTATAATGTAACTTTTTAGTAGTCTTTGCAATATTTTACAAATTTACAGATTAATATACATCGTAAACACAAAATTGTACGAATATTTTATAAAAATGTGGTCCTAAATTATAATTATGAAATGAATAAGAATATTTATACGTTGTTTTTTAGATTATACAAAATACAAAATATAAATTTGTAGTTTTTTAGTTTGTCGCACGAGAAAAGTAAGATCGGATCGTAGTAGATCCTAAGATCTTATGATCAAGATCAAGATCCTATAAGATCTTAAGCACCTTAAGATCTTACGTAAGATCCGGATCATTTTTGCTTTACTGTATCGTAAAATCGTAAGATCCTAAGATCAAGATCGGGATCTTAACAACCTTGCTTGAAACCACTACAACTATCTAGAAGCATCTAGCGTCGTAACCCGCCTAACGGGCGGATTGTTTCGCCAATTTTGTTTGAAAGTACGTTTAGATATTAGTTTTATCTGTTTTAAGCATGACTTGTTTTTGTTAAAAAAAACTTAGACGAAACTTATTTTTTATATTTTTAGGTCAACGTGCGCTGAAAAGTAAAAAATGTTAAATAATTCAAAGATGTGAGTCAACATGAGTTTGAATGAAAAATCTGTTTGATAAATGTTCGGTGTTGAGTAAAGTATAGTTACCATTTAGACCTCTAATGTGATTTAAAAATATAAAAAGTATGTTGTTGATAATTGGATTTGGAGTTATCCATTGTGCCTAGACCCGCAACCTATTCATTTTTGCCACTCATGGATGTCTAGAAGTCAAACAACATATTGAAAGAGTTGTCAAACAATTATAAATGGTTTTCAAAATCAAAATTAGCTTATGTAATATTTTGTTTTAGTTTGAGCAATAATTGACTTCATTTTACATACGGAATTATAAATGGTTCATGCTCACCTTTGATTTTAGTTCTTGCGGTATAATGGTGAGCCCCACAAAATTGTTAAATTGCACAATTAAAATGCAATATATACATACATGTGAATATCCCCTCTCTCCCGTAAAAGCGCTTTCTACTACAAAAGGGCTATTTAGTTATCGATGCACCAGCAGCCAAACGCCCATGCTCCAAAAAAAGGTGTTTGGATGGGTGGAATGGAGGAAATCATACAGTTCGTCTGCAGCGGGTTCCATATGTATAGTGATGATAGTCATAAGATGCACAATAATACAAAAAATGGTCAACATAGACATAAACAGTTTCCACAACTATAATATTGCCCATGATAACTCTAAACGTGACACTGCACTTTACGAAAATAAATGATGTTATAATTAGACATATATGAAAGGCAACCTGGGAGACAGATATGAGTAATAGTTCAGAGTTAAGTTTAGGATCCCATATAATCTCACTTCAGATTAGTTACAGATACTTGTTTTTATTCTAACAACGGTGTTCAAGTTTTAGTTAGTAAACATTTAAAATTCACTAACTTACTACAGGTGATCATAATATTCTTGATCTCAATTTTGAGCTTCTCACTTAGTTTATTTGAGTTACAAAAAAAAAACAAGATTAAAAACAATAAAGATTAGCCATTATACCTGCTAATAAGTTTTGAAACTTTAGCATAATTTCTGCCTTTCTTCGAATATATTTATTGAGGATGATAGGTAGAAATCTAATCAATGCATCACCTTCTTCCTCCCCACTCTTCTTCAACAACAAAAAATCCTTCCTGGTATTGAAAGCCGAATGATTCCTCTGTACCTTTTGCATCCCTAAATCAAGTGGATCTTTTTTTCCATTATACATTTTAAAAACGGGTACTTAGGACTAACAAAATTTATCACTTTTGATAACCAATAGGAAGTCACTTACTGAATTCAAATGCATAAGTAATTAACAGGTCAGGCTGTAAAAATTATAGTTAATACAAACATCAAAAAAAGTTCAGGGTAAGAAATTTTTCAACCTTCAGAAAACATGTAGTCTTTCTGATTGGGAGGTCTGGAGCTTAAGAAAACTTGGACGATAAGCCCTTAAGTAAGGATTATAGAGTTTATAGAATGGTTGCCTTTCAATTGTTTTCTTCCGAGGACTATATACCAGCAAAGTTCTCTGATTTCATAACATCAAAATTGTTCCATCATCTAAACTCTCAGTTAGCTCCACAGATGTATCTAAAAACCAACCTACAACAGGTGTTAAACTTCGTTTTATCACCACTTCTTTACACCAAGATTTCTTAAACCTGTATTCTTTCATAACCCAAATTGTGAACTCGTCTTCTAATGAAGATGAATCAGACAGACTTAAGCAACTATTTAGGACCCCCAAACTTTGTTAGCGATAATCACCATCTTCTATTTTTTTAGAAGGAGGAGAAGGGAATAATTCAAATGTCTCGTTGTCGATATTAAAAGAACAAAGATTTTCAGGAGAATGCTTATCATTAACAATCCAATAAACACAACCATTGAGAAAAAGCCCATTGCCTCCATTAATAAAGTATGCGACACGACCTAGCCATCTCCATTGGCCAGTGCCAAGGGTGCAAACTTCAGCTTCAAATAGATAAGACGGAGATGAGGTAAGGCTTCGTGGTCTTGTGATCTCTCGAAACATCCATATCACTTTGTATTGCTTTGTCAGTAAACCAACTCCAAAACCGTAATTGTTTATCACAAGAATTCATCCAATGTATTGTGGCCTAGGGAGGATCACATATTCTCTAGTGATTGGATTCCGTACGTAAGGGTTACTAACTTTATCACGATACAGCCATAAACAGAGCAAACCATTTACTGACCCCACTTGAATTATTCTAGTAGTATTCTTAAAATTAGGTGTAACGTTTAGATCAAAAGTCGTTACAATAGCACGGTGTAAATGTGAAGTATTTAGTTCACATTCAATTTCCAAACAATTCAAAACACGTGGTGTTTCCGGATTGTCTGTCTCGTCCTCGCAGTTAAAGTCAGACTCAGAGACCAATTCAAGCGTAATCTTATGATGAATCATGAGACATCTTGGTGATCTTGAGAGGTGAAGATTGATAAAGTTCATGCCAGTTCTTGCATACGGGTTTGTAGTAGATATTTTATTAACAGGTAGTCTTGAGATAATATCAGCCATCACATTTTCTGCCAAGTCTTTGATACATGGATTGAATGACGAGGTGATCTTCTGGTAACTGCATAACAAGAGAAAATTTGCCAATCTTGAGCTTGGCTAGAGTTTGATATAAACGACGAAGCGAGCTCACCTCTATTATTTGGGGAAAAAGTGGTAAATCATAATGCACTTACTTTGCAGGGCGGCTTGTTTTTACAACCAACCCTTTGTGTGTCAAGTTCTTCATGCAATTCCATCTGCTATACCACTCCCTGCCTGAGCTTACTCCAAACTGCCCTGCTTTCCCCTTTCCTATTTCAGTCCTGCAAACATAAAGATCAGTCCATTAATGAACAAAAGAGATCAGAACTGTTATTATTTAGTCTTTATATTAGCTTATTAATAAGTTTATTCTTAAAGCTAAACGATATATACCTCGGCTTAATAATAGTTAAAATTTTCCAATTATCGAGATTATCAGGAGAAATATCCACTGATGTTTTCTTCCTTTTTGAGGAAGCACGCTGAGGTGGTGAGTCTTCAACCATCTGCGTTGTGGTTATTGTCCGTAGATGCTCTTTTACCTGCTGTTTTCACAACACTTATATGTAGTTTTTTTACAGCTTTTAAATGTTGTTCTTACAGCTCTTGAATGCTATTTTTACAGCTTTTAACTACGTCTTTACAATCACTCATCCGTGATTTATAAGGAATAGCCATAGAGAATTCCTCCTACCAGAAGTTAGCATCAATAATCATCAATCAACATATAGCAAGCATTTCAGATGCCTGTAATTCAGGATACTGAAGTAGATATAGAATCCATGTCAGCAACTATGTGAATCACATAATAACATGAAAAAGGAAATATTGACGAAATAACTTTTTTCTTCTGCATCAAACTGAAGTTTCTGTAAAATTTAGACAAAAATCGTTTACATAATTCCCAAACTTAATAGAAGATATAATGAGAGGGGAAGGGGGAATGAGCTATAGAGAATTCCTCCTACCAGAAGTTAGCATCAATAATCATCAATTGACATAAAGCAAGCATTCTAGATGCTTGTAATTCAGGATACTAAAGTAGATATTGAATCCATGCTAGCAACTATGTGAATCACAAAATAACATCAAGAAGGAAATATTGACGGAATAACTTTCACCTTCTGTATCAAACTTAAGTTTCTGTAAACTTTAGACAAAAATCGTGTACATAATTCTGAAACTTAATGTTTCTAACACCTGAATATGCAGAGACAAAAAAAAACTACTGGAAACTTAGTAACTCGCTAATTCCGAAATTGCCCTAACCTCAAAATCTTAATAAAGTATTACAAATATGATATTTCTAACTATAAACATTATCAGAAGCTATGTAAAGCAATCTTCAATAGCATTGGACTAAATTAGTATTGAATGAAGAACCTACAAGCTACCCCATAGACGGGCTCGGTCAACATATGTCGCCGGTGGAATACCGCACTATCCTTAAGTATCGCCTTATGATTCCATTATTTCCGGTTGATGCTATATGCCCTATTTGTCGCAAGGCATGTTTGGATTCTTTTGGGGAACATGCGGTTCATTGTAAAGAACTTCCGGGTTTCAAGTATCGACATGATTTTGTTAGGGACGTTATTTACGACATATGTAGGCGTGCCGGGATTTCCGCCAAGAAAGAGGCACCTGTGAATTTCTTGACCGACCCGTCAGATGGAAGATCCACACTGAGACCCGCTGATGTTTTGGTTTTTGGATGGGTTGGAGGTAAACATGCGTGCGTTGATTTGACAGGGTTTTCTCCTCTCGTGGGGCTAGGCATTCGAGATTTTACAGCGGGTCAGGCTGCTATAAAAGCCGCCTCGTGCAAAGTGACTAAACACGAGAAAGCATGTGTTGAAAATCAACACGTGTTTATTCCTTTCGCGTTTGATACATTTGGTTTCCTTGCACCTGAGGCGGTGGAGCTACTTACGAGAATACAACGTGTTATGAATAGTAATGTTTTGACTCCTAAATCCACAAACGTTGTATTTAATAGACTTGGTTTTGCTATACAAAAAGGGCTAGCGGCGCAGCTTGTTGCCCGTTTGCCTTCTCCTAATATGTAAATCTAATATTTGATCAATTTGTATCGTGTGTCAAACTTGCAACTATGAGAGCTTGAAGCTCGGGTACGCACTCCTCACTTTCCTTTATGGTCATGGTCATAATATTTTCCATCTTGAGTAGAAAAACTAAGGAATTGGAGCTACAAATTCGGAAGAAAGAAAAGCCTCAGATAAGATAAAAAAAATTTTATACTAAATTCTTTTTGGCTGTAATTTGTAAACGTAAGGCCATGGCATTTTTTTTCTCCTAATGGCCTTAAATGTATGAGCCATCAGAATTTTGACAATCAAAGTAGACCATGATTTGATGATCATAAATGCATGAGCCATTATTTAAACATGCAATAATCAATATAATGCATGAATGCTAAACCTGTTACATAAGAAGGGCACATGAATCTTGACAAAGGCATTCGACCCCATTTGTGTTTCACACATTCATAATACGTCTTGAAATCACATCATAACTGAACTTAAGCTTCTCTTCCACATTTTTGAAGTCAAACGTTTCACATAGTGGTGGCATGTATACTTAACCTTTGAGAAAGTAATACAATGTTATCATCATCGGGGAGATAGCTGAACCTAGATTTTGGCACAAAAATTCTACAATCGAACTTCAAAATTAATATTCCCAAACTGAACCCATTTACCAGCCTTCAATAAATGAAGGAACAGCTTCTCAATGCATCGGGCAGCAGTCATCCATAAAACGGTTCCAACACGAGGCAATGTACAAGTTATGTCTCTCGACAAAGGAGATGCTTCTAATTGCAGAGCTAGAGGCTTATCAAACTCTTCTGCAAGCCTGCAAATGTACATAACATCAACAAGACTTATCTCTAAAATCAAGAAAAAGTAATAAAGACACCAATACATCTCAATAATTCACACAGTAGGCAGTAGCTATATATATACCTTGTAAAAGTGACTAAAGATCACTGATCATATAAGCACTACCATCTGGCATATACAAGACCCAATGCCTTGTCGGTACCACAAACAGCCAAGGTACCAATGTCCACATCATGAGATTGAGACATCGAATAAAAAAGAAAACGCAAATGATCAGAAGGGATAAATAACACATGACACAATCAGGCAAAAAATACGTGTGAGAGTAACATTTCCAGAAAGTGAGAGCTTAAATCCCATTGACAGGGTCAATATTACAGACTCGATGGTCGCCTTAACAGCAAGGCATTATTTCATCAACTTTACTCCGCAATTTCTGAATTTCCTGATCTTTTGATTCTTTTGATTCTTCAATGGATTTCTCTGCTGATTCACGTTCCTTTACAAGTAATCTATTTGACTCTTCAACATTACTCTACATGTATTTCAGAGAATTCTTCAACTCCAATATTTCTTTATCTTTTTCTTTTATTGCTTTCTGGGCGGTTCCCGTTCCTTGACATGCAAAGACTTTGCTTCAGAAAATAAAGTAGTCAAATACTCAAATGTCAAGACTCGAATAATTAATACAGTACATCTATAGTTGGTGGACCACGTACATACCAAACCAGTAGTGAAAAAAGGGACATAAGCTCCTTCCTTATCTTTAGTCATTGTTAAGATTAAGCAATGGCAGCACAATTTGAGTCCCACCATATAATTCCCTCATAGTAAACTGAAAGATATGTAACGTGACAATCCCAATGTAACGTCATCCGATGTTCTCAAACCCATAAATATAATGCAAAGATAAAACCTATATTTATATGCCTCAATAAAACCAAAATGTACAGTTGCAAAGCTGCATACACAATCAAACATTCACTGAAATTTGACTCACTTGAACCCCATGAATTGTTTGACAGAAGAGAGAGAGAACAACAAAGTTGAAGAATGGAACCTACAACAAAAGAAATCACACATTACTGAATCTATCCCCATATAACCTCTGAAAAGTTAGCTTCAAGATATAGTTAGTTTGCAGTGTGTTTGAGTTGCACGTACATAAATTCTCAACAGGTTTAGTTTGAACCACAGGACCATTGTTAAAAGCAAAACTCAATTGTCGCGATCCATCTGCACATGTTGATGTGTATTAAACATCAAGAGAGTTTATACCAGAATCGTATAAATTATTCCATTCATTCTAAAGAAAGTTGGCCAAAGACAATCAATTGAGACATCACACGCCTGTCAAACATTACATGCATTAACATCAGCATCGATAGTAGAAAAGTGATCAATATATATTAGTAAATTTATAACCGAACCTGGTAGTAAATTTCAGCCAAGAATAAAACCCAAAAGAGTATAGGCAGTGAAAAACGCCAGACTTGGCACATCAATCAAGATATGCTGGACAATATGATAATAGAAGAAAGGCTGATAAGATTTCAGAACATCCTAACCTCGGGTTTCAAGTCTCGAATATCTCGGAAGAAAATAAATTAAACATCTAACTGCACATGGTCGCGTATTCATTATAATCAGTAAGGATAAGATAACATAAGGTTAAATATGTACACTTTTTCCATTGAAATATACAGACACTCTTACTCTTTTCTAAATTTGGATAAAATAAGCGAATCCAAAGAACCCCTAAATCATTTTTACGCTCATGTTTGATGAAGAAGATCTGTAATTGACCCAAGAGAGATGAAGATCTGTAATTAGTGTATATAGAATCTGGAAGACGAATGGAGAGGACAGACACCTTTAAACATCCTCAAATAAACTTTGTAATAAACTTATACGGAGTACTAAACTTGTACTTACATAATCATTCAATTGATTATAACATTTCATAATATAATTAAAGATACATTCGAAGTAAACAAAGAAGATAACAAACCTGCAAAAATAAACATTATCATTAAAGTTAGGTGATGAAAAAGCCATACCTTATAAAGAGATGTAGGTTTTTATTCTTGAAAACACAAACACAAAAGCACACAATCATAAACAACAAAATGCTTGATCTGTTGCCTGTAAATCATAAATTTAAGAGAGACTGTCATAGGGGTTTTGATATTAAAAACAAATCATAGTAATCAAAATTAGGGTTTATGAGTATTTTGGTTCTGGGAGGATAAGAAACGTATAGATAACACGAGTCGTATATTTTTTGTATGGTTTGTAATTATACCAATTCAGTACAAAGAAGGATATGTATATTGTTTTTGAATTCTAAATCAAAAATACTAAATGGCATAGTGGTTAGATGGTTAGTTGTTGTATCACAAGGTCATCGGGTCGATTCCTTAAATAAACAATTTTTAAAAAATCCGATTTTAACAAACCATTTAATAAAGTACGATTTTTATTTAATAACATCCGAGTTTTGAAATCAAAATAAAAGATAGTTTCCATATTTACGAAATTAAAAATAATTAAAAACCAGCCCTGTCTTCATTTGAACCGGACCCGTTCAATGAAACCAAAATTTCAAAACTGTGTTTTCAAAACGCAGTTTTCAATAATCAGCGATTTGAAATCACCAAAAAAGTGAAAAATAGAGAGATTTTAGGGATTTATGAGATACTATTGGCTAATAGGTGCCATGTCACATATGACTGGGATTAGAGGTGTGGTATCAAATCATAATTATACCTATATATATAATATATATATATATATATATATATATATATATATATATATATATATATATATATATATATATATATATATATATATATATATATATATATATATATATATATATATATATATATATATATATATATATATATATATATATATATATATATATATATATATATATATATATATATATATATATATATATATATATATATATATATATATATATATATATATATATATATATATATATATATATATATATATATATATATATATATATATATATATATATATATATATATATATAGAGAGTTAGGTTAATGTGGTGTAGTGTTTTAAAGTTGTTAAAATAAAAAGTAATATTAACCATTAGATGTATGGATGATGATGTCATTTAATGAAAATTAATTTAATGGCATTTGTGTAATAAAGTTGAAAATTAATGACAATACACTTTTAAAGAAACCATTTTACATATTAATACCCCGTTTCTTGCTTTTTTTCTTTGACGTTTCATCTTTGTTTTAAATTGAGTTATCATTTTACCATGACATGGTATTGTAAATGATTTTTCTTACCGACAGACATGTGATCACTTTCTAAAGATGGTACATGCAATCACTTTCTAAAGATGGTACATTAGCACATTACAGTTTAAAACTATTTATGCCTAAAATTTGACATGTTAGAATCTTGATACATTAACTAATAACAAATAATAGTAAGATCAAAATGATGATACACGACCAATATTTCCTTCATTTTAGTAACACATATCAAAAGTTAAAATATCAAAACCAAAATAAAGAAAAAAAGTACCAACGGAACTATAAAATATATAAGCCATGCATCAACAAAAATCGAAACATTACTTCTAACTCGTACACTATGGTGAGCCCGATCCTCGCCACACATGACCGGTACACCACCAACTCGTACACGACAGACTGATACACCACGGACTCATACACCACGGACTCATACACCACAGACTTGTACACTACGAACTCGTACACCATGAAACTCGAGAACTCGTACACCATTGAAAACTGAATCCTCGCAAGACATGACCCGTAAACTAGCGACTCATACACAATCGACTTGTACACCACGAACTTGTACACCTTAGTGAACTCGAAACTGGCCACCTACGACTCTCGTGCACCACCGAATCGTACACCATAAACTCGTACACCATCGACTCGTACATCACTAACTCACCAAATCGTACACCACGACCCATAGACCAACAAACCTAAATGATATTATCACCTGTTGAAAAAAAAATCCGATTGTTGATTTATTTAAGCCGCTCGAGGAAGGTTGCGAGTTGTGTTTTTGTACCACAAAACTCATTTGCTAACACCTTCAATAACATAACCTACAAAATAAATAATTAATTAATAATTATCAACCAATAGGATTGCTACATTATCAATAATTAATTAATATACAACTACCACCAATATGGCACACAAAAATAATAGCCACCATGTTTGACTTCAATCACTTTTGACTTGAATACATACAAAGAGAAATGGTGCAAGACTGCAAGCCAATTAATAAGTAGTTAAGATTTCATATATAAAAGGTGATACAAATGCAACGATATAAAAATGATTGACGAGATTGATGGGTATTTTTTGTTTCAAAATAAGTTGATTGTAGATTTAGGTATGTATTTAATATTTTAGGGAACGAGCATGAGTGAGAATATAAAATGACAGGATAGTGAGGATTATTAATAGGGTTTGTGAAAGATATGTTTTAAAATACGTTATTACCCTTTTGATTTACTTCTTAATTATATTTCAAATTAATACATCTAATTAATTACTTGATACCATCCTAACTTATTTATGAGATCCAAAGGTCTAAAATACTTTTTATTTTAATAATTTTAAACAAGTACACTATTTTAACCAAATTATATATATATATATATATATATATATAGAGATGGGATCAATAGAAAACTTGATCTCAAAAGAAAACCTAGAAAACCTCTTCTCAACCGTTGGATCAAAGCTCCCTCTCCTCCTTTTTTATTCTCATAACTTCAGGGACCATTTTGTAAATTCTGATATTTTACAAGGTTTGTTTGGTGTTTTATTTAATTTTGCATGATTTTTCTTTGCTGGGTCATTTGATAGTTTTAACAATTGATTACGTTCGCTTTTTTTCCTCATTTAAAGTCACGATTTAATCTATTTTTTCTCTTTTTTCTCATTTAACGCCTTTTTTTAACTTCAGGTCCACTAACCATTACAGCAATCTAATAATAGAAGCTAAATCAATTTGTTGTAGATAACAAAACACTTTTTCCAACATAAATATAAGGTAAACTGATTACAAAATTCAGTTTGCTTTTAACTTTCATTGTAGTGGTGACAACTAGTGGAGCCTCATCGCTACAAACTTATTGTGCGTGAATGACTTTATACATTCGAGTCATCTTTCGGGACTATCTTGCAGCAATAAAAACTCTTCGGACCCATCTGGTTCCGGTAGCACTTATAGGAACCATCCTTTACTTGTTGAAAGTTCTATATCACACTGCACTTTCCCACTAGAGCGACAAGGTAACGCTCCTACTTCGCACCTTGAGTTACCTATAATAATTCATGAAAACGTCTATATTAATATAAGGTTCCACCAAACTAACAACAATAAAACCATTTTATTACACATCTGTAGGGTGGTCCGACAGTTCAGTGATCACTTCCTTGCAATTTGAAATGGTAAAAACGTCCTATTTTTATCTTACTTTCTTTCCAAATTTACGATGTACCTTTGGCAGATGGTATATTTTTTCTCTTTTTTTCATCCATTTCTCCAAACTCACCATCTAAGAAATATCGTCCTCTGAATCATAATCATCATATGACCGTTAATTAATGGTGAACTTTGACATTTCATCACTAAAATTTTCAACACATTCTGATCTTGGAGCTATGTGCTTGTTCCCGTTATCTAAGAATCCATATGGGAATGACTTATAATTATCAGAGCTAGACAAAAAAAAAGGTGGATGCTTTTTATTAGCAGAATGTCGTTAACAAGTTCTTGAAGTTTACTATTAACTAAGCAAAAAGGGACGTATGTACCATAGTTGTCTTTTAAGATGCAGGTAATTTGTTCAGTTTTAAATTACTATAAATTAATAGGTATAAGCGCTGACCTCACTAGCATTGCCACATCCAGGTCAAATTATAGAACCTCGATCGCCATCTTGCATCTTCAGATCCACATCACCTGAAAATTTGATGTAAATAATAGAACATAATGAGTCAACGTAACAATTGATATCAAGATTATAAGGGTATTTGGATTTGGATTTTAAAACCTTTAAGAAATGTAGTTACTCGAGTAATTAAATATAAAAAACTCTAAAATAATCATAATGTCTTATCAGTTTTAGTATACTAAACTCTATATACATGAACCAATACTCATTGACAAAGATTGAACCTTTTTCCTCACTGCTGGTAAGCAAACCACCAACTTGTTTGGTGATCTCACGTCTGTCAGCCTTAAGAAATGGAGCCTTCTCATCTCCTCACCCACGTTGGTCAACAACATATGCGTTTTTCATGGACTCCATATACAGATAAAATGCTCTCCACCTGTATACGATCGACAATATTGAGTTGCTAACAAAAAAGTTTAATTATGTTACCTTTGCTGCCACATAAACAAAGAAGTCATAAATGTTCCACATGAATTTCGGAATAAATGCAGAAACATTTTCAATTCAGTGGTGTCTCTTCTCGCCTATGATCAGGGTACAACCTTTTATATGCTTCAATAGCTAGAATAACAGCACCATGATTGTTTCCAATCTC
The DNA here is from genome assembly GCA_025667525.1 of Glebionis coronaria. Classification (NCBI taxonomy): domain Eukaryota; kingdom Viridiplantae; phylum Streptophyta; class Magnoliopsida; order Asterales; family Asteraceae; genus Glebionis; species Glebionis coronaria. The sequence continues at coordinate 478,925,947 of CM046876.1, read as the reverse complement.
TTTCATCCTTGAAAAACAAAATGTAACAATCATTTCATCTTAATCGTTTGCCGCTGAATAACATTCCAACATTCATGAACATAGCCCCAACATATCACCATAATAAACATGAATGTATACCTGTTATTAATACACATTAGCAAAAATCTGTGAGGTACAATCTCTGAAATGAGAACCTGTCAAGAACGAACAAAATGTGTGAAAGCATAAAAAAGTACTACTAGTACAACAAAGTTTCAATATCTCAAAATTTTGCACATATAAAAAAACCCGCTAGTTGATATTATACCTTCGAAGTATCTCACGTTGATTTCTACCTCATACGATTCGATAATCTCTTGGATTGCAACCCCTACATTGCATAGGTGTACATCTATTCCTGCTTCCTACATAAGAAAGAAGGGAAGTTGTAGACTTACTTACTAAAATGTCCATATAGCATACTGACACAAAAATTCTACGCAATAGTTAGATGATTAATGCAATAATATAACACACAGATGCCCGTGAATCAAACAAACAGATGCCTTCGAATCATACAGAGATGCCGTAAACAGTTTTGAACCGATGCACTAACACATTATCATAAAAAAATCATTAACAAAGAAAGTGATTTCATAAGGCAATATCTTATGCATTTATGACCTAATTTCAATTCTATACTACATTAAGTCAGCAACTATTTATTAACCGACACGATATCGGCAGTAGTAATATCAAAAAATGTTGAAACGCAATATCATAGCAGTTTATAAAAGTCTTTCACGCGATTTTAAATTTTGTAACTACACAAACAGGAAGAGTGTGCATCTATCAGATCTATTATTCCAATATGGCACACACTAATTCACTATAATAACTATAACAACATATTCAAACTACATAAATAAACAATCTTGGCGTAACTATCACTTGGACGAACGATTTCCTTACAGTTCCTTAAACACTACTAAAATAATGATACTAATACGGCTGCTGCTATTGTTCCAAGTAATAAGATCCCGTTTGATATAAACAAAAAGAAAAATGATGCAATTGACCAAATCATCAACGCAAACGGATGCACTAATATAGGGATGAGCATTTGGACCCGAATCCCGGAACCGAACCGGAACCGTACCGGAACCGTACCGATTCCCGGTACCCGAATCCCGTTCAGTACGGTACCGGTACCACGAAATAAGGTGAAAAAAATTCGGTACCACTAATTCGGTACGGGACCGGTACCAAATCGGGAATTTCCCGAAAAAAATAGGAAAATCTCGATTTCCCGGTACCGATATTCGAATCCCGTTCGGTACGGTACCGGTACCCTTAATTTATGCTCGGGAAAAATTCGGTACCATCAATTCGGTACCGGTACCGTACTCATCCCTACACTAATACATTCTGAAACACATGCCCCAATACATTCTTAAAATGACGCCCTAATACATTCTTAAACTGATGCCCTAATATAGTCTTAAACTGATGCCCTAATACAGTCTTAAACAGATGCCTTAACTTTTTTAATTGTTGCATTAACCACAAATAAAAAAATGATCTAACTTAACATAATGATATCTTATCATATTAAGAGATGCAATAACACGCACTAATGACACAAAAAAATGGTTTAGACGACATGATCATGTATTAACACTTATTTTAAATCCAATATCACACAATTATGCCCTAACTTCACTAACCACAGACTACTAAATCTTTATTTTACTAACACACATTTGAAATGATACAACAGACATTCTACTAATATACATCAAAGAGATGCCTGAAACTACATTTTACATACACATTCACTAAATAACACATATTACATTTTCTAGAAATCAAATAAAGCTAATTACTACTAAAAATTAATACTTTTTTCGATAAATAACAGGGCACAAAACCTAGAAACTTAAAAGTATATGTTCAACAATCCCTAGTAATATATTCACCGATGCACTTAATTTAAAAACGGATGCCGAATTCCTAGAGGGGATTGGTTCAGCAAGTTTAACATCAAATTAGACTTGATAACAGCATATATAGTAATAATCAAGAGAATTACCAGAATTGTGCCACGACAAGAGCCATCTATTGTACCCAATGTATCGTACCTAAACAAGAAACAAAAATAAAAATAATCAGGGAAATGTACACGCTTTTTTATGTGAATTTCAGAAATCACAAAGATACTTGTATTATACTAAATATTAAACAATAATTATTTAACATTATAAGACCAACTATTGAGAAAATATATAAGCCCAACCTTTATTGGATTATAGAAGTCGTTCAGTTGCATGATATCGAGGGTGCACTTGCACGACCCTCTGTAAAGGGATGAAAAGATTTAGAATATTAACGACATAACTAAATGATTAAAAGTAGAAACCGGATGTGAATAAAAGAATAAATACATTGTACATCTCTAATGAATTTGAGTGATAACCTCGGTTGAACTCAATTTAAGCCTGCATGGAATCAGACTACGTGATTAGTTAAGACTATCAAAACTTACTAACGGTCAATGAGAAGCATAAAAAGAATCTTGATCTGCAAACAACTTAATAACGGGCTTAAAAATAAAAATCACGATAGCTCATATCATGCCCCAACTACTATTATAGAACCATTGCCTTAGTATGTATTCGTGATTGACCAACAATGAGGATGAGGAAAAACTAAAAACAAGTCCTAACAATATCAACATAATGTCACTGAAGATCTTGCTGCCGTTGCGGATGAACGACAGTTTGTAGACTAATCCTCATACACCAAACCGATGACTTAATTTTAATAAATAGATGCCGTAAATCTAACAATATTCATACACAAAACTGAAGCCTTAACTTTAACAAACACATTCCTTACATCCAATAGTCTTTACATACCAAACTGATGCCTTATTCAATAAATATGAACTAAACATACAAACTCTTTCCCTAATACAATATTAAAGATAAATGGCTTATATAAACAAATAGACTGATGTCCTCGTACATTGTGATGCCCATGTAACTAAAGTATACTCATAAAATTAAAGCATCATAGTATAAATTAGTTACATTTTTTTTAACAGCAAAAAAGTTGATTTTTTAGGGGTATAAGATAGGCTTAATATATACAAAAGTTATTAAAGTTTATCAAAAAATTCGATTTGGTTACTAAAGTTTAAAACCTAACAAATAGGTTACCCAAGTATACAGGTTTGTGTTTTAAATTACCGAACATTTATAAAAGTTATACATGAGTTACTCCTATGACTGGCTACCGGCTAAGATCCATTTTGACTTGTTACGTCATACTTTTGTGGGTCCACCTTCATATTAATCACCCTTCTATCCATCTCTTTAACAATGTCAAATTCACTTTCCTTTTTTACTTTTTCATAATAAACAACTCATATCCATTTTTCCCTTCCCATTACCTTTTGTAATAGGAGCAAACTATTATGTCAATGAATGGTACAATGTTGATGCAAGCAACTGTGTTGGCATCAATTGTTTCCAAAGAAAAATTTCTCAATATATGGAGTAGTACAACATGAATCTTACAAGTATGGAGAGGCAGATGGGTGGAGATGGAGTTTGTGGATCTACGTATTTATTGGATACCAATCTGCTACGGATGGCACCTTTTATATTCCAACATCACTAGAATGGATTTTATCATATCATGACCGCGAACAAGCAAGTTTTTCTGGTCAGTGGGAACAAGATGTAATGGATATGGGTAATGATGGTACTATAAAGAATTATTGGTATTGTTGAACTATTGACCACGAAGGTCACACTCACACATTGATCAGTAGTTTATTGGAATTTATATGATGATCAATATTATTAGAAAGTTAGAAAATAATGCCACGTGACATTTTACTGGCAATGTCAGGTTAAAACATACAGTGTAACCTATGTAATAGGTAACCAAAACTTGGGTAACCTATCTGTTAGGTTTTAAACTTTAGTAACCAAATCGAATTTTTTGCTAAACTTTAGTAACTTTTGTGTATATTAACCCGTATAAGATAGATATTAAACTGATAAGAACATATACTACACTTGATCTTAGCCAAAAGGCCTGGTGTGTGAAATTTTAATAAACACATTCTTTACAAACTTTTTGTCAAAATAGTTCCATGTCCAAAAAAACATCAGGATATTATGAAAAAAATTCAAAAAAATCTAGAAGAATAATCAAATCGCTAATTAATATTTGATAAAAAAAACAACATGTATTCATTTAAATAACACAAAAATCAAATAAATCAAATAAATATATAACTTAGATGAATCTTCTATTTCTTTTGACACCTGTTTGCAAACTTAATCGAGTTACTAAAAACAAAAATCGTTAATTAGATCATTTCTAACTAAATAAATAACCAGTTAATATGAAAAAATAGGGCACTTACGATTTGAATCCTTCTTCACCATATATGATAAAAATATGGCCGTTTTTATGATCCTTGTGATTTCGTGATGGTAGTATTGGCAGCGGTGATGGTGGTTGCGACGGTTGTCGTGGTTTAAGTGGTGTAAGTGGTTTAAAACTTAAATTCATGTTTTGAAGGTTCATTAATATTCATGTTTCGAAGGTTCATGTACGAGTAATGAGTTATCCTACACGGCTAAACATATTTTTTTTACACCCAGACACTCATACTAGCAGGCATCACTCAGCTACTAACGGCAATATAATCAATTTATTTGATTGCAGCATCACAAGACACACACACATACAAGCCTCGTTAACTAGTAGTCCACAACACCATTTTTTAACACAACCATATTTTGAATTTATAATAAAGCTAAATAAGAAAAATTACCTCTTCAGAAGAAAGCCAACATATTTTTCGAAGCTCTTCACTCCTCAAATACAGCTATAAAAATCAAATAAGTTATAAAAAATAACAATAATCAATTAAAGAGTCAAATAGACAAATAGTCAACGCGATCCTGTACTTTAATTACATAACATGTATATACAGCTGGTTATTTCGATTAGGAGACGAAATCGAGCTCTCAGCCAGACCAGTGATCGGAGAAGACGATTCGACGATGGTCATTTGTGGTGGTGGTGATCTGTCCATTGATTGTGACGGAGGTGCTATGGTGGTCGCGACTGCCATTGATGACTTGGACGGTGGTTGATGTTGTTACGGTGGCTGTGATGAAGGAGTGTTTATGATAGGGTGAAAATGACGGAGGTGCATAATAACCCATCTATTTGTTTGATTTATTTTAAGTTTAACCCTTAACGTTTGGGAGCATTACAAAATCTACCCTCAAGTTTGACATGTTATAAAACTTACCTTTTATTTTTGTTTTCTATGTTTTCTACCAACACATAGTTTTCTCTAGAACCCATCCCTATATATATATATATATATATATTACTTTTACTTTTTAAATGAAACGAACTATTTAAACAAGTTTATTAAAACAAAATTATTTAAAACAATATTTAAAACTATATCAATTGTAAAAGTAATAAAATAGTTTATATATATATATATATATATATATATATATATATATATATATATATATATATATATATATATATATATATATATATATATATATATATATATATATATAATGTATTTAAACTAATAATTATTTTTCTCAAATTGAAATTAACAAATTATTGTTTTAAAGTAATTATAACTTTTAAAATAAACTATTTAAATCAATTGTAAAAAAAAAGTCAAATATTTAAAAAAAACAATACAACTAAGGTGATAAAAACTCAAGGTCTAATACTTTTACTAAAAAGATGTCCCAGTGCAGTTGGTTAACTTGTATGGCCGTTGAACTGAGGGTCTCGAGTTCGAGCCCCTTGGGTGGTGATATTTTGGTTTTTATTTTTGGAAGGTAGATTGAGGTATAAAATCAACCACAAATCACCTAAATTCGATACAGTTTATATTATTATAACAGATTATATCAACAAAACGAATCACATGTAATATCAGACAACAAAATTTAGCAGTCTAAAATCAAAACGTGGAATACAAAATAAAAGCAGAGTAAAACAAGTAAACTTCCACAAAAATAACTAAAGATCAGATTAATTCAAAAAACAAAAACAAAAGCATACAATAGATCAATAAAAATTATTCAGCAAATCCAAGTTAAGCTAAACATTCAGTCATAGAACAAACTAGCAGTAATAGCAGATAAAGCTGATACCAAAAATCTAAAACAAATATTCTTTCCATTCAACAAATTCATGCCTCAAATGAAACTCAGATCCTAAAATGGCAGACTACCAAAACAGATAAACATAACTAAGCAGATTTAACCAAACTCAGATTAAACCTCAAGCAGATTTATATGAGATCAAATTCACTTAAATCTCAACTCATATTCCATAATTTTCAACCAAAAATATGTAAAGTGACGATTCCAATATTCTGATCTAAATAACTTTTTCTGATATAATATTAGCTATTTATATTAAAACAAACTCAGCAAATATAGATCCATAACTTGTTATATCTTAAAAACATATTATTTTGAGTTAAGTCCAAACTAACAGTCTACAAATACAGATTCATCAAAAGACAATCCTAAACTTAGATTTATCATCAAAGTAGATTCATAAATTCAGTTTAACAGTCAAATAAAACGCAAAATTAAATTATCATAGCATATTCACAAAATATCATTCAAAAATTATCAGTTTAAACTAAAAAAACTTATAAAAACTAAAACGAGCTTAACCTGATTATTGAAGAAAATCCTTTGGTGATGTAGGTGAGCGCTGAGCTCCTTATTATTCTCTCGACACCAACACGTCATTATTAAACATCATGAATCACGAACCACCACTTTGAATCAAACCAGCAACATCATTTAAGTCAAACCAGTAGGGTTTAACTTTTTCCCTTTAATCTCTCTTTTATTATTCGATTAAGCTATGTCTTAAACTTAAACAAATAATATTTTTATTATTATAATCAGATTAAAATTAGATTAAAGTGATATTCATTCCACCTTAGATTAATAAACGTGAGATCAAAGAAATAGAGACTGAAATAATTTTAACAGTTAACAAAAAACGAGAGTGAAAGCAAGAGACTGAAACTGAGAAACACTTTATTATTTCAAATCAAAATATTACAATACTATTAAAAGAAAGATACAATAATCTAAAACTAAATTGACATAATAACTCTAAAGAAAGAAAAAAGGATGATTACAAGATTTTTCAAGGGTTTTTATAGATGAACCAAGGGGGTTGGTTGTTGGTGATGAAGCGATTTCAGGCCCTTGGATATTCTTTTTCTTCTCTCTTTCCATCTTGTTATGATCCAAGGGTTGTGATTTGCCCTTGGTCACATGGATTGCCAACCTGGCAATGATTTGTGCTAGTTGTGCTTCCTTGGAGATGATGTGTGTAAAACCCGTATTTAAAAATCAGAATATTTAAATACGCGGTTTAATATTAATAAACTATATAAGTATTAATTATTAGACAGAGATATAAACGCAGAAATTAAATACGTAATCCCAGTTTATTTAAATATTATAAATATTACAGTTTATTCAGAAAATAATTATTAAGTTTCAGAAAAACATTACGTATGTATTATTATTATACAGAAAAGATTATTACGTTTCAGAAATTTAAAACACGATACACGAACACGTGCTCAAATATTTAAAACACGAAAGTTAGAAGTGTTTATGTGGTATGTGGGCTGCATTTTAAAACAAGAAATAAAGGAGTTGGGCTTTAGGCCCAGCCCTTGTCAAGAGAAAGAAAAAACGGGGTAACCCCCTCATTCATCAAACAGTAACATAAAAAAAAAAACGGCTCCTAGGGTTCTAGGAGTGGCCGCCGGCAACAAAAAGAAAAAAAAGGGGGTTCGGGTTTTGATTTCTATTTTGATTATGAGTGTTCATCATTCCTCTAGCAGTCTCATTACAGTAATCTTTCAATTATCTCTTTTATTATTAATCGGATTACAAATGGTAATCAAGAATGGAATCGAAATAATTATAAAAGGAGGTCGGGTTTGATGGAAACCGAGAGCATAAAGCTCTCGGTGGTGTTTTGTTGAGACCAGCCGCAAGTAGCAAGCAGCCACCAGGGGCGTTTGGGACTGCAGTTCCAGCAGGGGTGCGTTTGGGACTGTAGTTTCCAGCAGGGTGTGTTTGGGTTGTCAGGCAGTAAGGGGGTGTTTGGTTCTAACAGTGAGAACCTTAACACTAACGGTGGGAACAGGTAACAAAGACAGTGGCAACCTGGCTTGAGTCAGGGTCACTGTTGGCCTAGCAGTGGCAATCCGTCAGTGGCAGCCGGCTAACTGGTTTAGCCACTGACGGGCTGTTTGGTTTGGGACGTTATGTTTTGGCTTATATGTAAATTACGGGCTCGGGATTCGGGGTCACGGGAAATAATAAATTCGAGTTTCAACTTTAAATCTTATTATAAAATTTGGTTTTATAAATAAATAATAAAATTTAATTGATACTCCCTCCGTCCCATAGTAACAGTCCATGTTACTATTTTTGGACGTCCCATATTAATAGTCCAGTCCAAAAATAGATAAGAAATGTAGATCAAGTTTACAATATTACCCTTACTTTAAGGTATTATTACAACTAATAAAGAAGTTGTAAATTAATTGGTTAAGGGTATAATTGTAATTGTGTAAAAAGTAAGAGAGAGAAAGCTGAAAAAGTGATGTTTTTATTAAACTGCGTGTTTTTGGTCGGTGGACTATTATTATGGGACAGAGGGAGTATTAAATTTAATTAATAAATTTAATCGATATTAGTTAAATCATTTTAATTACTTATAAACATGTCATTTATTTATGATTTATTCAAGAAAACCAATTTAGGAATCTTTCTAAATTTAGAAACTTTCTATTTTAGCGGATTACCTAATATAGTATTATTATTGCGTCAGGATACGTATGTACCATAGTTAATTATAGAGCAATAATACGTTAAAAAAAATTATAAGAAAGATCAAATTTATCAGTTATAATGCGTACAAGATTCCAGGAATAAAATAAATAAATGAGAAATAGATAAAATCAGTAATATAAATAAACATCAGTCGACTTATTTTGCGTATGTTATTTATGTAGTATCCGTGAAGTCGGAGTAGATCTCTCAGCTTTCATTCTTATTTCATTACGGGACACGAGGTACGGATTTTCCGTCCTTTCAGTAAGGACTTCCTTTCTATGCATGATTAGGATTCCCCGTCTTCAGCCAAATGTTTTTCCCCAGTATATGTTTAAGTTTATCAGTAATCATATTAATAACTAAATAAATTGCCTGAGCATTATATACAAGCACGATCAGTTTATGTACTAGTTACGGAGGTACCGTAACCACGACACTAGAGGCACCGGTGTCGTGACTCACATGCAGGAGAGTGATATCCTGCATCGTCCCACTCAGCTCAGCTTGGCCATTTTATCAGTATTATTAGTGGGGCGTATGGATGCATCCTAGGCTTATAAGTGTTACAAGTTATCAGGGTGAATGTGGTGTGTGCTCTACATCCTTCACATTGGAGCTGATCCCTCCACCCAACACAGTTATTTAGAGGTCACCCCTCTATAGCATGACGAGGTCACCCCTCCAGTTATTCATGCACGGTTGTTACAGCACGTGACCTATATAAGCTCTGGCAAAATAAAATACAGTAAATGCATGTTTTCAGAATTAATAGTTATATTTCAGTATCAGTATATATGAACCAGGTTTCTCAGATTTTATGTAGAGTTCTACCACATGTTACATATCAGTCTTACAGCTTCAGTATTCTATCGCCTGTTTCATTCAGTATATTCTTATCATGCTTTATATCCGTTCACTGAGCGTTATGCTCAGCCGTAGTTCCTTTCATGTTCTAACGGCAGGTACACCAGGACGCTCTTAGGATTCTGAGAGCATGTGCATTTGGATGGAAGCTATCCAGACTTCTTACTTTATGCATTTCTTACATTATTCTGCTCATTTGGACATTGTTTAGTCCTTTCCTTCAGTATTTTACTTTTCATGTTTTGGGCTTATGTTTGGATTACCGATGTTTGATTCTGGTATTCCTTTATGTTCAGTTAATGTTTTAGGACATTTACCTTATGCTTTGATGACATGCCATAAATACACGTAACGGTCCACTTATCCAAGTGAGGTGTTACAATTATGGTATCAGAGCCTGGTTCGACCTGTAGGCTCTAAAACTTGACCTGTGACTAGTGGGTAGTCACCAGGAACTTCCCAGATTTTGGCGTTGTTATCTTCATGTTTCTCATGCATTTATCAGTCAGTTTTCTTCATTTATCAGACTGTTTCCTTAAAGTTTTTGACTAAGTGAAAGGTTGGTACAGGACTGGCCATATCTAGTCGCATGTGCTTTTCTGCGAATTTTGTTTCGGTGAACCGACCCATAGGCGTTCACCCTTGTCCGTTCAGATTTTGTATTGGTAAACCGACCATATGCGTTTACCCTTACTCATGACAGATTCATGTTTTCAGTCAAGTATTACTTGGCGAACCAGCCATAAACGTTCACCATTGTCCAGGTCAAATTTCATGCTATTCAGCCGAAGGTTGTTTTGTGAACCGATTCATAGTTATTCACCTTTGTCATATCATGACATTTTATAAAATTTTGACAAGTATGGTTTGAACTACAGCCAACCATATTTAGTCTCAGATTGTAAATTTCTATACATGACAGTTCTCATACATTTTGACAAGTATGGATCGAAACAGAATCGCCCATACTTAGTCACATGCTTCCTACTATGAATAATGTGGATTAAACCATAACTATCCACATCAGTTGATGTTAAACCTCAGTTGATTATTCTTCTATGTTCTTTGAACCAGTCAAGTTTATACTCTCACGTGAATGTCGTTTTCATGCTGACTAGGTTCATGTCTCCTTATGAGGATTATGTTTTCAGCAAGGTGATGATGTTTTCATGCTAAGATACAGAATGGGTTACAGTTAAATCCTGTTTTCTTAATAATCAGGTTTGATCTTCATCAGTCATGTCTTCATGCTGACCATTGTTGAAATTCTGTTTAATCATATTCTTGAAACTCTATACAACCAGCATTAAGTCTACGTAGAAATTATCAGCCTATCATGATTAACCATTTCAGTTCAGTTTGGTAACCAGTTAAATCAATTTAATCCTTGATCATGTCACACAAGTGACACCAGTATTGATCATTCCATAAAATTTCCCACCAGTGCCCCGTATAGTCTTCCATATGTACCCCATGTACAGTGTCTCAGTTATACTCCATGTACGGTGATTCATGATGACGTATAGTCCCCAGCCGGGTCATGAACCCGGCCCATGGGTACTACCCGTGTCCGGCCCATCACAGATGGGTGGAATAATGTCATTCAGGCTTATGGGCTTGGATGAACAGTGACCGCACACATGTGTGCGGCCCACGGTCCAGTGCGGCCGACATAGGGTTAGACAAAATAATATTCTGTCTAGGAATATCTTTATCCCAATGGAGGAGGATATTCACTACCAAAATTAGAAGATAACAATCATTCTAAATCTGGTAGTTATCTCTTCCTTGGGGCCGAAGCATCAGTGAAAGCCCATTAGGGTTTCACTGCCTATAAAAGGAACCCTCAAGGTTCCACAAAGGTATTACGACTTATACTCTGAACTCACATAAACCCTAAATCGATTACTTACTCTCACGCCGGAGTCTAACCGTGGGAAACATTCCCACGGTAAGCTTAACGCGTGCTGTTTAGTGTGCAGGATCCCAACCAAACAATTCACTTGGTGCAGGAGCCGGAGCCCAACCAACCCGAATTAAGCCTAATTCGGGTCTAGCAAGGATCAACCAACTTTTGCATCAACAAGTTGGCGCCATCCGTGGGACCCATTAAACTAAGCTAGAACAAAACCTCATTCTGAATTTCCAATGACGAAGGGGCATCAGCAAGCCAACCCCAGGAATACGAATCCTGGGAATCGGAAGTCCCAAGGGGAAGGGATATTCATCCCCAATCAATCACCTAGCCGCCTTGCACAAGGACCTGGTAACCGTAGCGGCTTGCAGTCCTTGGGGGTAACGAGCACGATCTCCATGACACCCCCACCTACTTCAACCCTGGACAATCCAGACCCAGGGAGCGCGCCCAACCCTCCTAACAAGGAGCCGCGTAGACCATCAGTAGAGGAAGAGGTAGAGGTCCTACCACTCAGCGAGGAGGATCTTTCTCGAGTTCTCACGTAGAACTTCGATAGGATCGTCCCAGGGATCGCGTCAAGGTTGAATCTGGGGAGGAACCTCCAATCCAGACTCAACTTTGGTGACACCGGACCAATCACCTCTTCCCAAAATCAGAGGAAAATGAGAGCCCAGCCTCAGGAGCAGAGCACCTTTGAAGAAACCCCTCAACCCCGGAATATGTTTGAGCGCATAGGAGATCGCCTCATGCAGGAACTAATGCAGTCTCGAGAAGGAGAAAAGTCGGATGGCTCACCCGAGCGACCAGATCGAGAGCTGGCCAGAACCGCACGTCGCCCGAGTATGTGGGACAGGATGAACACTGGGAAAAAGGCTCCTGGTTCGTCCCAAAAAAGTGGTCCCTACCCAAAGGATGGGGCACCACCGCCGTCCCCGGACCCATCAGGAGAGGATTCAGATGACCATCCGCCTAAGCGTCGCCGGCCTAGGCGCACCCCTCCACCGCCACCAAACAATGATGAGTATTATGGTGGCCCTTACTATCGAGATGCGGAAGCGGAGGATCTTTCGCGTCCATGGTGCGAACCATGGGATGACCTTAGGCTCACCCGGCCATGGGCGGACCCCAGGGAAGACCCATTCACCCTCCGCATACGGAACTATTCTGAGGACACCAAACGCCGCATGCCAGCGTGTATCAAGACTTATGATGGATCTGGCGATCCGGTTGATCACCTTAAAATATTTGATACGCAGGCTAAAATTGAGCGATGGCCCATGCCTATATGGTGCCAAATGTTCAATTCGACTTTGATCGGAAATGCCCGTGACTGGTTTGAGGCACTCCCTCCATGGAGCATTGATAGTTTCACGGAACTACGCACTGCGTTCGAGAACAATTATACCCAGAGGAAGAAGTATAATAGGGATCCGGTCTCATTGGAAACTGTCAAACAACGGCCGGGGGAGTCCACAGAAGCCTTCACTGAACGCTTCAATGATGAGTGCACGCGCACAAGAACAATGCCGGAGCTCCTGAAAATCTCTGACTACATGCACGCCATAACAGACAGAGAGTTGATCAGGCGCCTCAATGACAAACGTCCAGAGAGATATGATGACCTCATGGAAAGGGTCAGAAATTTCATAGAAGGAGAAACAGCTGTTGTCGCGGCCTACCCATCCCGAGGAAATGGGTACCGGTCAAATGATCAGTCCCGGAGACAGTCGGGCGGTCAAGGCAATCAGAACAGTAGCAAGGGCTCGGACTATAAGAGTCAGAACAAAGGAGGGCGGTCGGATGATAAGTTTACCCCCCTTAAGATATCCTACCGGGAGATCTTGCTTACGGAGGGGGCAAACTTTCCAAGGCCTCCCCCAATGACAACTCCGCCAGAACGTCGGCAAGGAAGTCGCTTCTGCGAGTTCCATAATGACAAAGGCCATGGTACGGAGGAGTGTATCCAGCTCAAGAAGCACATTGAGTCACTGATCAAATCAGGTAAACTCAAGCACTTAGTTAAGGATTGGAAGGATGGAAAAGACAACAAGAAGTATGATAAGAAGGATCCCCAAAAGGACAAACCTTCGACTATATACATGATCCAATCCAGACAGCACCGCACGAGGCAGAAAGTTGGCCAAAAATTTTCACGCGGCAGGGAAATCTCATTCCCTCCCATCACAGCAAGCGATGTGATCGATGCGCCTCTCACTATTGAGATAAGCATTGGAACACACAATGTTCGTCGCATGTATGTGGATGGAGGATCGTCAGCAGAGGTACTGTATGAACACTGTTTCGTGCAGTTATGCCCAGAAATAAGAAGCCAACTAGTACCGGCCACGTCGCCGCTTACTGGCTTTAGTGGAGACACTATCTGGCCGATAGGGCAACTACGTTTGCTTGTAACCATTGGGAATGAGGAACATTCCACTACGGCGTGGATGAACTTCATGGTGATACGTTCACACTCTCCATACAATGGGATCATAGGCAGACCAGGCATTTTGGCTATACGGGCGGTACCCTCCACGGCGCACAGAATGATCAAATTCCCCGTTGAGGGGGAATTGTTACCATTTACAACACAATCGTACCGGCATCCGAGTGTCACACCGTGACAACACCGGCTCCACCTGTTCCACCCAAGGATGGATCACCACCTCCCAATTGGAAGGTAGCCATTCACCCTGACTATCCGGAACAAGAGGTATCCATAGGAGGGGCGCTCTCGGATAGCGGCAAAAGGGCCATGTGCTCTCTTTTAAGTGCAAACCTAGATATATTCGCATGGGAGCCAAAGCATATGACAGGCGTGCCACGTGCGATAGCAGAGCATAAGCTCCAGATCCGCCAAGGGTACCAACCCGTCAAGCAAAAGAAGCGCGGCCAGGCGCCTGAGCGCAGCCAAGTGATATTGGAGGAAGTGCGGAAACTAGTGGATGCAGGCATCATGCGCGAGGTATACTACCACGAGTGGTTATCCAATCCGGTCATGGTCAAGAAACATGATGGAAGTTGGCGCATGTGTGTGGATTTTACGGATCTAAACAAAGCCTGTCCACAGGACTGTTACCCGTTACCGGAAATCGACTGGAAGGTGGAGTCCCTATGCGGGTATCCTTTTAAATGCTTTTTGGACGCATATAAAGGATATCACCAAATCCAGATGGCGGAGGAGGATGCAGAAAAAACGGCGTTCCATACGAGCCAGGGCGTATATTGCTATACGAAAATGCCGTTTGGACTAAAGAACGCCGGTGCTACATGTCAACGGTTGGTGGACAAAGCTTTTGAATCACAGATAGGCCGCAACTTGGAAGTCTATGTTGATGACTTGGTTATAAAAAGTCACACGGAGGAGGCACTTCTCCGGGATGTCCAAGAGACATTCGACACGTTGAGAAGGATTAACATGAAGTTAAATCCAAAGAAATGTACGTTTGGGGCAACGGAGGGAATGTTCCTTGGATATTTGATTGATCCAAACGGCATCAAACCTTGCCCAGAGAAGACGGACGCAGTGATATAACTGCCATCCCCTCAGACACGGAAGGAGGTGCAATCCTTAAATGGGAAGCTAGCCGGGCTGAATAGGTTCCTATCTAAATCCACAGAGAAGTCATTACCCCTATTTAAGACACTCAAGAAGTGCATTAGAAAGGGAGACTTCTGATGGACGAAGGAAGCCGAGGAAGCCTTCGGCCAACTCAAGCAGCATCTTGCATCCCTCCTATGCTAGTAGCTCCCCGGCCAAAGGAGGAACTCATTATGTATCTCTCAGCCACTCATGGCGCAATAAGCGTGGTACTTATGACAGACAGAGATACAGTGCAAACTCCGGTCTACTTTATAAGTAAAACACTACAAGGGCCGGAGCTGAATTACTCCTCTATGGAAAAACTGGTGTTAGCACTAGTGTTTGCTACAAAGCGGCTGCGCCGGTACTTTCAGGCGCACCCAATTGTGGTCATTACGGATCAGCCAATTAAGCAGGTTATTTCTAGACCAGACGTAGCAGGGAGGCTACAAAAATGGAGCATCCTATTGGGGGAGCACAATATATCTTACAGGCCAAGGACGGCTGTGAAAGGCCAGATCTTGGCAGATTTTATGATCGAGAAGCCGGACGAGGAAGGGCCAATCGTTAAACAGGACGAGATCCCAACAGAACCATGGGTGTTATTCACGGACGAATCTTCGTGTACGGACGGGTCCGGAGCAGGTCTCATCCTCACAAACCCAGAAGGAATGGAATTCACGTACGCCCTCCGTTTTGAGTTCACGGCCACTAACAACGAAGCGGAATATGAAGCATTAATTGCGGGTTTGAAAATCGCCGCTAGAATGGGAGTCCGCAACCTTGAGGCCTACGTAGACTCACGGCTTGTCGCGAACCATATTCTAGGTGGATATGTGGCTAAGGAGGACAACATGGTCAGGTACCTGGAAAAAGTCAAGTCGCTAATCGCGACTTTCAGTAAGTTTTCCATCAAGCAGGTGCCAAGGGGCGAGAACAAGAAGGCAGACGCCCTCAGCAAGATCGCATCCACAAGCTTCGCTCACTTGTCTAAACAAGTCTTGGTGGAAATACTCAAGGAGAAATCTATAACGGAAGGGGAGGTTGCTGCTATAGTTGAGGAGGATGGACTTACATGGATGACCCCGATTATCAACTATTTGACTAGTGAGACCCTTCCAGACGAGGAAAAAGCAGCACGGCGCATCAGAAGGAAGTCGCAGCATTTCGAACTTCGAGAAGGCATCCTTTACAAGCGCTCCTTCTTGCAGCCATGGCTGCGGTGTGTGGGACTACGTCAAGCCGCATACGTAATCAGTGATATACACGAAGGATTGTGCGGCATGCATGCAGGTCCACGGTCCGTGGTAGCTAGAGCCTTACGGACAGGATACTATTGGCCTACCATGCACAGAGACGCGCGCGACATGATTCGCAAGTGTAGTGATTGCCAAGTGCATAGGCCAGTGCCGCGGCACCCGCAGCAGGAGCTTACACCTATCACGTCCCCATGGCCATTCTATAAGTGGGGAATCGACATTGCAGAACCATTTCCTGTAGCTGTGGGGGGAGTTAAATTCTTGATTGTTGCGATGGACTACTTCACACGATGGATAGAGGCCAAGGCAGTCAAGTCTATCACAGGCAAGCAAGTTAAGAAGTTTGTTTGGGAACATATTGTGTGCCGTTTTGGTCTACCAGGAGAAATCTCTCGGACAACGGCAAGCAGTTCACGGACAACCCATTCAAAGATTGGTGTGCATCATTGAACATCAAGCGACGCTTCGCATCTGTTAAGCATCCGCAGACAAATGGCCTTGTCGAACGGGCAAATAGAAGCTTGGGGAATGGCATCAAGGCATGTCTGGATGAACGAAGTGGCAAATGGGTTGATGAGTTATCACATGTGCTATGGGCGCATAGAACTATGATCAAAACAGCCAACGGAGATACTCCATTTGCATTGGCTTACGGCACTGAAGCCGTTATACCAGCAGAAATAGGGATGCCTACCATCCGCACAGCGGAGGTTAATGTCGTCACGAACGATGAACAGCTGCGAATCAACCTAGATCTGTTGGAAGAAAAAAGGGAAATAGCAGCCATCAATGAAGCTAAGTCCAAGGCTAAGATGAAGGCTTATTATGACGCCAAGGTCAAGGGTGTTTCTTTTCGACCGGGAGACTACGTCTATCGTGCTAACGAAGCAAGTCGAGCGGAGAATACAGGAAAGCTGGGTCCTAAGTGGGAAGAACCGTATGAAGTCATTGAAGCCTTGGGACGAGGCGCGTACAAGTTACGTGACATGGATGGCCGCGACCTAGAGCGCACATGGAACATTTCCAATCTCAAAAGGTGCTATCTTTGAAAGCTACGGCTTCCGCATGGGTACTTCGCTATATGCGGTCTTCATAAAGAACCATGCGGTCTATCTGTTTTGTTTTTCTTATGTTTGCTTAGTTTCCTTTCTTGTTTTTTAGGACTTGTCATTATTGTTCAAACAAAAGTGTAAACGTTCTAATAAAATGTCGTGGTGCCTAGCTAGCCCCACGGTTTGTTTCGTGCAAATCATTTTTTATTCTTTTTTTTTAATCGTATGAATTTTACTTATATTATAATATGCCATGTTTCATTCATATGCATTCTTTCAAATACTGTACATGTACTATACGCCTCCAGGCGGGGTAAGAGGATTAAGTGAACCTACTAATTCAACTTGCCGCGTAAGAGGGATGCAACCTCAGCCGCACGGATCATGCATCCTTACTAGACACCTTACTCACAAGACGTTGGGGTAAGTTTCGTATGCCGCAGTCACACAGTGCTCCGCATAGTAAAGACGCACGTCGCATGTCTAGTAAATTATAGACTTGTATGTATTTTCTTTCTTTGTGTGTAAGACGTGACGTATCATGCAGTATTGATGTACAATATTCAACACAATCAAAGTACACAAGTTTCAACGATAAACAAAATGGCCGTGGTCATCACGGACTTCAAAATAAAAGACAAGTTATTTCGCATATGTCTTAGCCGTGTACATGCACGGACGAATAAAATTATAAATTACAAGTGTTCATAACTGACAAATTACAAGGGGGGTAGGAATTCCCCTATCTCCTTCTTCCCTTCCTTGATTAGATCGCGGAGGACCTCCCTACGAGCATCCTTCCCATCCTGAGCTTTGGCCGCAATAGCATCCAATGCTTCTACAAGCAGTTTCTCACCTTTCATGGTTTTGGATGCGGAATCATAAGTGGCCAATGTCAAAGGAATGGGATCAGCACTCAGCTGGGACATTATTGTTTTGTTCGGAGCATCCTTCAGTGCCTCAAGCTCGTCTAGGAGTGGGTGTTGGATTTCAGCTAAGGCATTCATGGACGCGGTCATATTATCCGCGGCGGAGGGGTTGTGATAAGGATGCTGTGTGATATCTTCATTTTTCCCTATCATTTCCGCAGCTTTGACCAGGCCTTCATGTCTACCACAGTCGATTCCATCGGATACGACCCCGGCAAACGCCTGCAATAGGTGTGGAGCGTCCAATGCCCTACTCACAGAAAGTCGCAGTCCTTGCCCGATAATCCACCTACGACCGGCTGTAGCGGTTAGTAGGGGAAGGCATATCCTCTCAGCACAACTTACAACCATCTTGCTTAGCTCCTCATCAGCTGAGACAACCTGCTCTTCAAGGTTGGTCTGGGTCCACGTCAACTCATCCTTCAGCGCATCACGCTCCTGGGCGATGTTGAAGGATTGCACGGTCACAGCCTTGGTAGCAGCTTCAGCCGCAGCCACCTGCATATGAAATTTGGAGTTATTACAAGGATATATACTTTTCTTGGGTTACATGCATACCCACAGTAAGAGTGTATGTACAACATTTCGAAAGTTTACCTTCTCGTTTGATGCGGCTACGAGGGCTTCAAGCTCAGCAATGCGCTTCTCTCTGGCGTCGGCGTGATGCGCCTGCTCCTTCACCGTCGCCTCGGCTGTCAATAACGCCGCCTGTAATGATGCGATGGTCTTCTCGTTCTTCACGACCATCGCCTCACGGCGGGCTATCCTCTTATCTGCCCGATTCACATTGGTGAGGGCCTGGATTAGACGGTGTCTTAACGCGGCACCCACCGTCACCTGGTGTGCGGACGACACGTCAAACTGCTCAATAAGGGCTTCATGATCTAACTCATCTAGATCTTGGGCGAGGACAGGCGGGGTGATGTGTTCAATGAATTCTGAACACTCGGATTCTGCCTCCAGCCGTGTCAAACTCGATAGATTCCATGCTAAGCGCAGGCTTTCTTCTGGCCCCTCGGGGTGCGGCTCCTTGGCATGTGTGGCAGCAGGTGATGGGGGCTTGTTGGTTGGTGCGGGGGATGGATTCCTCCCCACTTCTTCCTCCTGCGCTACGGCTGCCGGATTGGCCCTGTTATTTAACATGACAATATTAGTCTATGCATCATATAAAGAGATGAATCATACTCAGAAGGGTACTTACGAGGTGCCAATGGTAGGGTCTGGGCCGGTAGGAGCTACGGCGCTCACGGGGGTGACTCGCAAGGCTGACCCTCCCATGTTCGGGGTGGGGTCGGCCTGGGCGGTCGTAGTACCACTCCCTTCTTGGTATTGCGGGTGGTCTTTCCTCAGCTTCTTGGGAGGAGCATTCGCGGCTCCGGCCTCGTCCCCTTTTTTCTTTGCCACCCGCCTGGTGGTCTTTCTCTTTCTAGAGGTAAGCGGGGCGGACCCGGAGGCCTGAGTAGTGTCTTCATTGGGGTCATTCTCCTCTTCCTGATTGGTGGTGCCCCCATCTAGCAATGGTTCTTCGCCGTCTTCATTGAGGAAATCCAATGGGGATTTCTCGATGGCGGGCTCTTCTTCGTCCGATCTAGGCTCGGATGTTTCTTCGAGCGGCATCGTACGGTCGACTAGTGCTTCTAGCAAGGGGAGCTCATTCGGCTTCAGCGGTCGGAATCCTTCCGCTACCTTCATGGGGTCGCCCTGGCGGATTAGTCCGTGAAGGTTCATCTCTGCAAAAAATTTTAACAAGTATATGGGTTAGTAAAGTTCTACACATATGCGTGACAAATCAAATCTACAACATATATATTAGACCTACCCTCTCCCTGTTCCGTTAGGAAGCACGGGTATAAGTCATCCCTCCCAAAGTAACGGCGGCTTATCCCTACTAAGCACAGAAAGTGTTCCGGCAACCCTCTATGGAATTCTGTGCGGTGGGTATCTAGTATTTTCAGGTCCCTGCTGCTATAATCTTTGGATTTGGGCGGATAGTCTTTGGGGGCTTTGGTTTTGAGTACGAAGGGGGTAGGGAACACCTTCTCATCTACAAAGAAGTAATGGTCGTACCAGTTCTTAAGGGAGTCTAGAGGCTTCCTATACGTCATAGGGGCATTCCCGGGTCGTTTCTTGAACGACAGCCACCCATTCACTAGCTGAGGAAAATAGAAAGCCCTAAAAAGGTTCACGGTGGGGGTTACTCCGCAGGTATGGCATGTAATCTCAAACTGGTTGATTTTACACGCCCCTATGCAGTGAAGCTGGGTTATAAGGAAGTCATAATATAACAGCATGTCTACCAAGAACTTGGACAAGGGTATACGGTAGTTGGCCGAGTTAAGCAGGCGTGTGTATATGCCTATTTTCCCTGCCGGTGCATCCGTAATCGCTTCACCATCACCTGGATAGGTGGGGTGTACGCTTTCGGGTACATAATACTTCGACAAGAAGTCGAGGTATTTTTCCGCAGACATCACGTTAAGGACATCCGTGATAAGGGGGTTGTCCTTTACCATGTTTTCTAAAAAGGTTTTTAAAGGCGTGATGATCTAACCTGCGGCGACGAAAGTCCGTGGAAAAAAAGGCAAAAATTTTGGAGATAAAAGCTTGAGATTAACAATGGCGGAAGAAGGGGTGAGTTGTGTGTGTAACAAACACGCATGCCAACTCTTATATAGGGTTGCCTCGGTTTCCGAGGTACCATGGATATTCGACACGTGTCAGCCACCTCGCCTATCCAACGGATAGGATTTCTGACATTTCTGCAAAATCAGAGGGGGACCCACGGGTCACTTCTTAGCAGTTTTACGTGGCTCAAGGGTGGGCATTAATGGTGCACTTTTGCAGGCATGCGACTGGATAGTTGACTATCATTAATGTTTTTATTCTTGTGTCGGGTTATGCGGCTCTTACGTAAGACCGTATTTAATGTTACATTTAAGTTGTCTCGGCTGTTACGTGCGACTGAGGTATTATTCAAAATGTATTCCTACGACGGGTCGCCACGTGCGGCCAGAACAAAATTTTAAAATGTCTCTTTTCCTAGGTCTTCCTTGGTATGTCCGGAGAAAACCTTGATAGTCTAGAGGTTACGCCTACGGCTGTAACAACTAGACTGGGGGGACATGATGACGTATAGTCCCCAGCCGGGTCATGAACCCGGCCCATGGGTACTACCCGTGTCCGGCCCATCACAGATGGGTGGAATAATGTCATTCAGGCTTATGGGCTTGGATGAACAGTGACCGCACACATGTGTGCGGCCGACATAGGGTTAGACAGAATAATATTCTGTCTAGGAATATCTTTATCCCAATGGAGGAGGATATTCACTATCAAAATTAGAAGATAACAATCATTCTAAATCTGGTAGTTATCTCTTCCTTGGGGCCGAAGCATCAGTGAAAGCCCATTAGGGTTTCACTGCCTATAAAAGGAACCCTCAAGGTTCCACAAAGGTATTACGACTTATACTCTAAACTCACATAAACCCTAAATCGATTACTTACTCTCACGCCGGAGTCTAATCGTGGGAAACATTCCCACGGTAAGCTTAACGCGTGCTGTTTAGTGTGCAGGATCCCAACCAAACAATTCACTTGGTGCAGGAGCCGGAGCCCAGCCAACCCGAATTAAGCCTAATTCGGGTCTAGCAAGGATCAACCAACTTTTGCATCAACAATTCATGTGTACTCCACGTACATGGTCTCAGATATGCTTCATGTGCAATATTCATTTTGTACTTCATGTACAGTAGTCCATGTATACACCAGGTGTTGATGCTACTCGTGAGTTGAAGATTTTACCAGATGCTGATGCTGCGAACACTTTGAAGACCTCAAAATTGTTGATGTTGCTGATACTTTGGAGATTTCTCAAGATGCTGATGCTGATGCTGTTATACTATAAAGACACTGCAGAGCAAGGACGAAAACTATAAATTTGAATTTTCTGACAAGAGTAAATTTCAACCATCAGACACTACCATTCTATTCCATGCCTTACTTCCTCAGTTAGCTGTCGCACGTTACTCAGCTAAGCGTTCATTCAGAAGAGTGGGAACCGGAACTCAGCCGGTTGATGTTGGAGTATTTACCACTCTTTAGGAAAAGAGCAATAAATAGGGCAAGAGAGCACGACAATTTAGGAAAACCGTGTGTGAATGACCCTAAGTGAGTTCGTTCTCGAGGAGGCAAGTGCGTTGTGTTAAGAGTTGATTAATGTTTGTGATTATAAGATTGAGAAAGAAATGGGATTAGAAGAGAAAGACGGTTACAAAGACGAATTAAACTACGACGAAAAAGGCGAACACGTAAAACCGTAAATAGTACAAAAATTAAAATTTTAACCTAAAAATTTCTAAAAATTACTAAAAATCCCGAATAATATTCTAAGAGTTTACAAAAAATCCAAACTTGCTAAAACCTTTTAATTAATTAGATAATAACTTTTTAATGCTAATTAAAGCCCTAAAAATCACTTTTAATTATTAAAAAGCCTTAAACAAGATCTAATGGTTTGTAAACCTCAAAAATATCCTAATTAAGCTAAAAACTATTTTTTAAAAATTTTAAAACCAAATTAAACTATTTTTAAACACTTAAAAACTATTAAAATCTATTAAATCTTAAATTAATTCTAGAAATTAATTGAAAAGTCTAAAAAATATTTGGAAAGTGACAAAACTCCTAATTAAGTGTCCTTAACCTAGGAAAAATGTAAAAACTAAAAAAATAAAACTTCAATTTTTAATAATAAAATAATATTAAAATATTCAAAAAAATAAAAAGTTTATAAATAAATTTTAAAAAATTACCAAAAATCCTAAATAATGTAACTAAAACAAAAATGCAATCCACATTTTCTGAAACCTATTTAATAATTTTATATTGAATTTTAAAGTTAGCTAAAAACTCTAAAAATCCTCTAAAATAAAAAATAAGCTAATTTGAAAACTTAAATAGCTGAAAACCTCAAAAGTATGATCAAAAACCTAAAAACTATTTTTTCAGATTTTTAAATTACCTTTTACTATTTTTAAATGACTTTCTAAAAATTAAACTTAAAATAATCCTAATAAATTAATTAATAAAGGGAAAAATCTACTTTTTGCTCAGAAAAGTCAAACAACCTTATAAAAACCTAGGAAAAATCTTAAACAGGAAAATGCTTAAAGAAATAAGCTTGAAACAGCTTATTTAAAAGTTGTTAGCCAAATAAGCTATAAAACAAACACCACTTAAATATCTAATGAAATGAAGTATAAACGTAAAAAGCCATCTGGATCACTGGTTAACACGTTAGTCCTTGGAAAGCAAGGTCGCGTGTTCGAGCCCAGGCAAGGTGAGCTTTTTGCAAACTTTTTTTTTTTTTACTTTAAAACACAAACCAGTGACCTATTAACTCACAAAAACTCAATCACAATTCAAATTTAACCAAGATTAAGGCTTAGGAAAGCCAAAACGTGCCCAGTTTTGTTCAACTTTCTGATGAACACACAAGAGTGTAAAATGAGTATCTTCACAAGTGAAGATATGAATCAAGAGGGCTTGATTATGCTTTTTTGTGGATGTTTATGATGGACAAAGGCACCCTTATACTCTTTGGAGTATAAGGAGTCAAATCAAAATAGAAAACAAGCAAGTACTAGCCAAGATCACATGAACAAAGCACATAAAAGGTTGCTGATATACTATGCTAGGTCTGATGACTTGTGGGCTATATTACTTGCATACAAATGAATTTTGAAGGCCAACAAGTTGCAATCCAGCTGAACAACTGACAAATAAGCGGTCCACAAACCTTAAACAACCTATAGTCTAGCAGGTTAACAAGTTTGAAGGCTCAAAGCCACACAAATGATCAGAAAAGTGAAGTGACAGATTTCAAGCTATCTTTTCCAACTTTTAAGCATACACTTTGTTAAAAACTCTTCCAAATGAAAAACCAAACTAGCATACACCCTATTTAGTACCTAATGAGTGAGTGTAAACTGGTTTTAACACAAAACTTTAACCAAAATCTTGACTAAAACACAAATCCAAACACTCCTTTAAATTTCAGATTTAAATTTTTTCAAAGCAAATCCAATCAAAACTTAACCAAACTGATTAAACTCTATCTAAGCATGCATACAAGTCCTATATAAGCAATATTAAACACTTAAACTAACAATTAAGCAATTATCACAAATAACATGCAAAATCACATAACACTGAATTTTTGAAAAATGAAAAAGAGAACAAGGGTGCTACCTTGTTGGGCCTACATCCAGGCCCAACAGTGACTGAATAGTCACCTCCAAACAAGCCTGGGCTTGTGCTGAACTTTGTTGAGGTTCTGATGAAGTTTGCTTAACAAAAAAAATGAATAAGATTGGTTCTTTTTTTGAATCTTCTAAGAGAGAAAAGGGAAAAGCTGTGTAAAAAGCTTAAGGCTTGCTCCTAGCTTATAGATTAAGCTAGAAGAGAGCTTTAGCTTGTGGGTAAGGATATGATAAGCTAAAAAAAGGAAATGACCAAACCAATGGCTATTTTACACTTGGGTACCCACTACACCAGAACAAGCCATGGTGTTATGGACATACACAAGCTCAAATACCATCACTCCAACACACTTAATAACCATTGTATCAGGTTTATATGAAAATTTAAGATATAAGAAAACTTTGAAAAAGAAACAGAAACTTGGAATTTTGAAAACCTTTGCTGAAACTTAAACCAAACTCAACATGAAATTAAATCAACACAAAATGTAAAAGGAACTCAATCTTTCTCATCAACAAACACTTAAACCATTTATATTCCTTAATAAACTGGATTTACAAATCTTGTGAAAAAGGAGAAAAAATCAAGAACAGGAATAAGCTAAGTCCTACATGCCTTTATATAGAGGCTACAATGTGATTCTAGAAGTGAATAGAAGCTAAAAACCCTAACACTTGAACTTCCAATCTTGCCCTTGGACGATTTTGAATTTTCAGTCAAAAATAAGCCATGTGAAGATCTTTGGCTTGTAGCTGAGATGCCAGTGATGAAAAAGAGATCTTGGACGTCCATATAGCCTTTGGGAACACGAAATTGTTGTGGGTTGTTGATTTGCTGTCCTCATTTTGTTTGAGAGTGAATAGTGGGACAGGGGAGGGTTGCACAAACATGTGAGGTGATGGTGATGGGAGTTTAAGGGTGGTTTTAGGTTTAAGTGGTGTTTAATCAAGGATCTAGAAAGAATTAACAAAAAACCCTTTGATTTGATAAGTGTTCATCCTGGAAATATTTAGGGTTTAAGGGTGGATTAGAGTGTGTTTAATCTGAAAAGGGGGTTAAGTATTTAAAACTTGTGTTTGCCACCAAAATTCAAAACGGGATTAAGTAAATTAAATAAAGGTGAGTGGATTTGTGACGTGGAGGAAGGGGTGATTCTGATTGGGTGATTGTTTAAGGTTGGTGATGTGGCAGTTTGTGAGTGGTGGTTTGTCTTAGGTTGTCTGGGCAACATTGGCCCCTCTCTTTTCAAACTTCTTTCACTTTGTATTAACTGGCACAAACTTCATTTCCCTTGTAAACATCTTTGGTTAATTGGCAATTTTGGCACATATTGTTTCCAAACTTCAAACAAGGACTAAACATGCAATTTCTTCAATATTCAAGGGCTGTTTTTGACATGTCTTGATACTTTAAGGCCTTGACTTGTTTGTTGACTTCTTGGAGGACCATTATTGACAATTTAGTTTTGTTGAGGGACTAAATTTGCCAATTCTTCAAAGTTAAGGGTCCTTTTTGTAATTTTGACAAACTTTAGGGACCAAACTTGTAATTATGAAGATACAAGGGTATAAAGTGTCAATTCTTTAAACTTGGAGGACCAATCTTCAATATTCTTCAAATCTTCAAGGGTTTTCTTTGGAAAATTCTTCATTAGGGCTTGGTTCATCGTGCGGCTTCGTTTCCCGTGTTCGTTTTTGCTTGATTCTTGTGATCTTTTGTCATTTTCTCAATATCCGTACCTAAAATACACAAGCAACAAACACAAGCATATATTTGGGTATTTTGATGATATTTAATGCATTTTAAGCCCAATTTGGACGATGAGACTATGTATAAAAGCAGTCTCATCACTCCCCCATACTAAACCATTGCCGTGCCCTCACGCAATGCTAGAATAAAGTATCGTAGCATCTCCAAAATCCATTTTTATTCACTTTATTGGAATGATAAACTAGCTACACTACTACTATTACTACTACATGTGTTTTAGACATAATGTATGATTTTCATCGCAAAATGGGACGTTTAGGTTCATAGAATAAGAACACGTGAATGCTTCGTTAGAAATAATTTCGTCGTCCTCGATTTTCAC
The DNA here is from genome assembly GCA_025667525.1 of Glebionis coronaria. Lineage (NCBI taxonomy): Eukaryota > Viridiplantae > Streptophyta > Magnoliopsida > Asterales > Asteraceae > Glebionis > Glebionis coronaria. The sequence continues at coordinate 478,899,066 of CM046876.1, read as the reverse complement.
TCCAATTTCATGCTAAGCGTGCAACGAGATCATTGTCATTATAAGTTAGTAATGCTAACACTACTCATATGCCCTAATCACGTACTTATCCTCCCATTATTCCTAAGTTGTATCTCTTATATTTTATTATGTCTTAATGATCACGAGGATACATCATTGACTTATGCGATAATAGAGATTTAGGTCTAAAAATAGAGTCCTAACGGTGTAACTAATACCATCAAATCAATAACCCCTCCTAATAGACAACGATGTTAAAAAATTAAGTTGACAAGAAGAATCGATAAACACGGTTTTATAACGGTTTTGAACATGAGACTTATTACCAAGACTTTTATACGCCCCCTAACGGAAGGACCTTATTATCTTTGGTTTACCTCCATCTTTTATTCAACTTCGCCATGAAGCTTTTATTATGACTTCGGTCTTGCCTTGCCTTTTATTATCCGCCTCATCGGTGGTTTTATTAGCCAAAGACGTATATCCTCACGCTAAAGCGAATTTTGGATCTTTAAAGCTTCGAAGATTAAGGCTTGATTCACTTTCAAATTTTGCATAGATTTTAGGCCTTGTGGGGCTTCAAATTGTTTGCTTGATTTAGGTGAGCACTTGAAATCTTATTATTGGGTGAAGCTTTCGATTATTAGGGTGCCAATACTTCAAAACCGTGACGCTGACGATACCTTAATGTCTTCCTAATTTAATTACACGGAAGCTACTAGAAAAGACTAGAAACCCAACAATCCTAACTAAACCGCTAAGTCAATATTTATTAAGCAAAAAAAAAAAAATTACATGCGAAGGGAGAATAAGCAAACAACGAGAACACATGAGTTTTTGAAAGAATACGAGTACTCTACGTTTAGCATAGTAACTTATAATTAACTCTATCATTTCTCGTCCTCATTTAAGAGACTTAGCCTAATGTGTAGTTAAGGAATCAAAGCTAAGTGCTCAACACGCACGGTCGAGTCAAAAATTACTCTTATTCTCGCCATCGGAAAACCTACATTCGTGTCTTCAAACACTTATAAAACATGAGAAAATTTTTAAAATTTGGCCATTTTTAGCCTTATTTTGCAACAAAACGATAAACAAAAAGATAAACTTTGGAAAGCGTGAAGGTTTGGCAAGGCAAGTATCTATTCACCCCCCATACTAAAGTTAAACATTGTCCTCAATGTTTCGAGTCTAGGGGTGCGAACACCCCCATACTAGAGACGTAGTCGAATGCCTAATCTAGCATGGAAAAGGTGTAACCATTAAATTAATAGCCGTTTATGAAGTGTGCTAAAAACCTAAGGTTAGAACATCAAAGGATATATCATGGATATTGATAAATGTCTCCAAAGCAAACGATCGAGTGCTCCCATAAACGAACACGAGAGGCTCCAATCGTGAAGATCATGATCTAAAAACCACATATCACAAACAACCACGGAACAAAGGTTGGAAGGACACAAATCCCCACACGTTAACTACATTAGAAAGCGATAATATGTACATAGGATAAGCATGGGACTCCCCCACGAGGCACCTCGTTTTTGATTACCGAGTCATGAGCTCGACTCGATCCCCTCAATACTAATTATCATTGGGGAAGGTGACTTGGTCGAGGTAGTTCAAGGATGGAACTTCCCCACCAAAGTAGTGCTTCAACCTATGTCCATTCACCTTGAAGTTAGGACCATCATCTTGAGCTAGCTCGATGGTCCCATACGGAAACACTTGAGTCACGGTGAATGGACAAGACCAACGGGATTTCAACTTACCGGAAAAGATTTTTAATCTTGAATTAAAAAGCAAAACTTGATCCCCAATGTTAAAAACCCGGTTTTTAATTTTAGAATCATGCAACTTTTTAGTTTTCTCTTTATAAATCAATGAATTTTCATAAGCAATATCCCTCAATTCATCCAATTCATTTAATTGCATTTTCCGGTGTTTTCCCGCGGTCTCCATATCATCATTGCAATGCTTTAGGGCCCAATAAGCCTTGTGTTCTAACTCGATAGGCAAATGACAATTCTTTCCATACACAAGCTTATAGGGAGTGCACCCAATGGGCGTCTTATGAGCGGTCCTAAAGGCCCATAAAGCATCGTCTAACTTATCCGACCAAGATTGTCGGTTTTCTCCCACGGATCTCTCCAAAATCCTCTTCAAAGCTCGGTTTGAAACCTCGACTTGCCCACTCGTTTGTGGGTGATAAGCCGTAGAAAGACGATGTGTAACCCCATATTTTCTTAGAACCCTTTCAAATTGGTCATTACAAAAATGGGTTCCACGATCGCTTATGATAGCACGAGGGGTTCCAAACCGAGAAAACAATTGCTTTAAAAACTTGACTACCACACGAGCATCATTGGTGGGCAAGGCCTTTGCCTCCACCCACTTAGAAAGGTAGTCAACCGCAACGAGAATGTACTTATTACCACGAGATGATGGGAACGGCCCCATAAAGTCTATGCCCCAAACGTCAAAGATCTCACATACTTGAATGATATTTTGTGGCATTTCATCTTTTTGTGAGGCTTTTCCTTGTCGTTGGCATGCATCACACGACTTCACAAGATCTTGTGCATCTTGGTAAATAGTAGGCCAAAAGAAGCCGGCATCAAACACCTTTTTAGCCGTGAGATTAGCACCGTGGTGACCACCCGTGGGTCCCTCATGGCAAGCTCTAAGGATGTTAGAAGCTTCGGTGCCAAAAACACAACGTCAGATGATTTGATCCGCACAAGTTCAAAACAAGTAAGGGTCGTTCCAAAAGTAGAACTTGACGTCACGAAAGAATTTTCGTTTTTCTTGAGTCGTCATACCCTTAACGATGAAGTTACCCGCATGGTAATTTGCAAAATCCGCAAACCATGGGGTAGAAGAATCAAGCTTAGAATTCACTACATCAAGTGTCTCGAGCGGAAATGTTTCGGTGATTTCCTTGGGCTCGTAAACACTTTGGTGAGGATCTTCCAAATGAGAGAGATGATCGGCCGCTAGATTCTCGGCTCCTTTTTTGTCAACGATTTTGTGATCAAATTCTTGAAGGAGGAGAATCCAATGAAGTAATCTCGGCTTGGCATCTTGCTTTGCCATGAAATACTTAATAGCCGAATGGTCCGTATACACTATGCATTTCGTCAAGACGAGGTAAGGTCGGAATTTCTCAAATGCATACACCACGGCAAGGAACTCCTTTTCCATTGTAGTGTATTTAAGTTGAGCCTCGGTCATCGTCTTGCTAGCATAGTGAATAGGCAAGAAGTGCTTATCATGACGTTGCCCCAAAACGGCCCCAATAGCGTAATCACTAGCATCACACATAAGCTCAAAGGGGAGGTTCCAATTTGTAGCAACAAGAATGGGAGCTTCGGTAAGTTTCCTCTTAAGGATCTCAAAGGCTCGTACACAATCTTCGTCAAAGACAAAACGTGTCGCTTTTTCAAGAAGATGTGTAATGGGTCGAGAAATCTTTGAAAAATCCTTGATGAATCGACGATAAAAGCCCGCGTGGCCTAGGAAACTCCTAACTCCCTTGGCGGTTTTGGGATGAGGTAATTTGGCGATGACGTCTATCTTAGCTTGATCTACCTCAATCCCCGCTTTCGAGACCTTGTGCCCTAAGACGATTCCACTCTTAACCATAAAATGACATTTTTCCCAATTGAGCACAAGGTTGGTTTCCTCACAACGTTTTAACATTCTCTCAAGGTTCGACAAACACGAAGTGAAAGAATCACCAAACACGGAAAAGTCATCCATGAAGACTTCCATCGTCTTCTCGATCATATCATGAAAAATAGCCATCATGCACCGTTGAAAAGTTCCCGGTGCATTGCAAAGTCCGAATGGCATTCTACGATAGGCAAAAGTTCCATATGGACACGTAAACGTAGTTTTTTCTTGATCACGAGGGTCGATGGGAATTTGGAAGTAACCGGAAAAACCATCTAAAAAGCAATAGAAATCATTTCCCGCAAGACGCTCCAACATTTGGTCCATGAAGGGCAAGGGAAAATGGTCTTTTCTAGTGGCTTCATTTAACTTTCGATAGTCAATGCACACTCTCCATCCGGTCACGAGTCTAGTGGGAATTAACTCGTTGGCATCGTTTGGCACAACGGTCATCCCTCCCTTTTTAGGGACACAATGAATAGGACTTACCCAAGGGCTATCGGAAATAGGGTAAATCATTCCCGCGTCAAGGAGTTTAAGGACCTCCTTTTTGATGACGTCGTGAATTTTGGGGTTCACCCTCCTTTGACTTTGGATTGTTGGCTTGAAATCCTCCTCCATTAAGATTTTGTGGGTACAAAACTTGGGATCGATTCCCTTAATGTCGGATAACTTCCACGCAATCGCCCCTTTGTGGTCCTTAAGAACATCGACAAATGCGGTTTTTTCATCATTAGAGAGATCCTTCGCAATAATAACCGGCAACTTGTCGTCCTCCTCCAAATAGACATATTTGAGGTGAGGAGGTAAATCTTTCAACTCGAGAATAGGTGGTTCCTCAAGTGAAGATTTAGGCTCGATACTCATAACCTCCTCGGGTGGAGGAAATGGGAAATCGTTAAGAAAATCCTTGATAATCGAGAAGTCCTCATCGTTGTCGAGGTCTTCGTCATAAGTACGTGGAACATTACATTCTTCCAACGTAAAACCACCACCTTCAAAAGGAGTGAAGGTTGGTGTCGAATTATCAAGAATTGGATCTAACATAGTGGGATTGCCACTAGTTTCTTCATCACCAAACCCTAAAACTTCTTGTGAAAATTCCTCGCAAACCACGTCGATCATATCAACGAGGTTTATGGTAGCAACGGAATAAACATGAGAAAGTTGAGAATTTGGAGTTGCGTTTATAACAAGTTCCTCGTCGTTGAAACGTAAGGTGATCTTTCTAGCATGCACATCGATCAAAGCCATACACGTATCTAAAAACGAACGACCTAAAATAAGAGGAACTTGAGGATCCGTGGGGATATCAACAACAATAAAGTCTACGGGATAGTAGAACTTCCCCACTTTCACAAAAACGTCTTCCGCCAAACCACATGCAAGAATCGTGGAATGGTCGGCCAACTCAATAGACATTCGTGAAGGAGTAAGATTAGGAAGATTGAGCGACTTGAAGATTGCAAGTGGCATCAAGTTAATGCTAGCACCAAGATCGGCCAAGGCATAACATTCTTCCATATCTTGAATGGCACAAGGGATCAAAAATTTACCTGGATCACCGACTTTTTGAGGTATGCGATTAAGATAAACCGACGAACAACTAGACATTTGGTGTAATTTCTCCTTGTTGTTCAACATACTCTTAAAGTTAGCGGCAAATCGAGGCATCATGACCAAAGCATCGGCGAAACTCACATTAAGGTGCAACTCACAAATTTTTTTCATAAAAAGCTCAAATTGGTAGTTGTCGCGCTCTTGTCGTTTCTCCTTCCTAAGTCTCGATGGGTAAGGCAAGGGTGGTGTGGGTTGGGGCATAGGCATAGCCTTTGGAATCTCGGGTTCCAATGTTGGTAAAGGGTCGACCGTAGGTGTGGCATGAGCGGTACTTTGTGGGCTTGAAATATGCTCCTTTTCGACCACCACCTCGGGTTCTTCCTCAATTTCCTCCACCGTTGGAGTAATTGGTTGAGGAGTTGGTTCTTTAAGTGTCTTACCACTTCGTGTGGTAATCACTTTCATCTCTCCCTTCGGGTTTGAAACGGTGTTACTAGGTAGACCACTCGAAGTAGAGGCTTTGTTTCCCATGACGGCTTCTAAAATAGCATTAAGCTTAGCATCGTGACTATTAAACTTCAAATCTTGACTAGCGGCTTTTTGGTCAATTTTTTGTTCAAGCCTAGCATGACTTTGCTCTATCTTGTTGTTTTGACCTCGAATTTGATTAGCAAAATCATTTTTCAACTCATTTCTCATGTTTAGATTTTCCTTCACAAAATTAGCCAACTCCTTAGTGTTTTTAGCTGTGTCCCTAGCTTGACTAGCCAATTGCTCTTGTATGTTTTCCAAAATCTTATCATTTGCCGTGGCGTAATTCAAAAAGTCCATTGGAAGTTCTTTTGTGTAAACATTTTGAAGACCTTGACTTGTGTTTTGAAAATTACGGTTTTGATTTTGATTTTGCAATTGGCTACTAGTTCCTTGATTCCCATAGTTGTTATTACCCTTAAAATTGTTCCTTTGATTGCTTTGGTAACCAACTTGATTGTTTCGATAATTGTTAGCATTTTGATTTGGTGGAAAACCCGGTGGAGTCAATTGATTAGTGTGAGGAACTTGACCGTTTTGGTTATAAGTTCCCGCGGCCGCGAAGGAACTCGAAGTGTTACCACCGTTGGTAATGCACTCGGAATAATCGTGAGCTCCACCACAATACATACAAGAAACCTCAACCGCTTTAATCGTAGCGGGAGCGGGTTGTTCACCAACTTTAAACTCAATTAACAATCCTTTCAACTTATCAAAAATTTTGTTCTCTAAATTAGCCTCGATTTGGCAAGCATCAACGGTGTGTGACAATGAAGGCGAAGACGAAGACGAAGTCTTACGAACACTCGACGTGCTACGAGGACTATACACCTTAGACCTATTCTCAATGATTAACAATGCTTCCTCGACCGTCTTACACAAAAAATTACCACCCGCGGCGGCATTAAGATAATCACGCTCATGATCGTTCAAGCCATTGTAAAACGTGTCAATTTGATGCAAATCGGAAAAACCATGATGAGGACATTCGTGCAACATTTCCTTAAACCTATTCCAAGCCGTTGAAAAACTCTTATTATACTCTTGTGAAAACTTTGAAATCTCGTTTTTCAAGTGCGTAGTCTTAGAGGGCGGAAAAAATTGGTTCACGAATTTTGAAACGAGATCCTTCCACGTCAATATAGAATTGGGTGGCTCTTTCTCTAACCAAATTTTTGCGGGCCCCGCTAAGGAATACGGAAAAAGCATCATCTTAATCGAGTCGTTTGAGACGTCCTTAAACTTGCATGTGGCGGTGAGACGATTAAATTGGCGAATGTGGTTATGAGGGTTGTCCTTTTCGTCACCTCGAAACTTGTTGTTTTGAATCATGGACAATAAACCCGTCTTAACCTCAAAATTCTCCGCAAGGATAGCGGGAATCACAATCGCTTCTCCATAACCCTCGGTGGGTGCTTGAAGCAACTCCATCATAGTTCGATTAGCCATGGGTGCTTCTTTCACTACAATGGGTTCGTCAATAGGAGACTCCTCACTAGTAGGAGTGATTGATTTGTTTCTTCGTTTACGAGCACGTCTTGCTTTAGAGCGAGTTTGCATAAACGTCACGTACAACGAGAAGGCGAGCAAAGAAGATTCTTTTTGGTGTTTTTACTTTTTCAATTTTTTTTTTGTGGTTTTTGATTGTTTTTACTTTTTTTGGATTTTTGGAATGTATTAGTAGACACAAATCTACAAATCTCCTCCTTAATCAAATCTCTCAATTAAAGAAGCCTCAAGGAATGAAAACGATCACGTGAAGTGAACGCCTTCGATGACTTTAGAACGATGGTGGAACACCAAATCGTTCAAGAGGGTTCAATCAATAGAAACCAAGAAAATATATATGATACTTAGTAATACTTTGGGCGGCAAAACCCTCGATTAGCTTTCAAAATCAAAATACGCACAAGCAAGCGGAGGAAACGAGGCGGCGTGAAGCACTTAAGAGCCTTTTTCCTTTAGGTCGTGAAATACAACCGCCTTATACCCACCTTATAGTTTGTATTTCTCAAAATCGAGCTTCACGAAAGTATTTATCTATTTTTGCCTTTTTCTTTGGTTTGAGATTCGAATACAATGATTGGGTAATGACCTCCTAAGTCAAGGTTGTGATTTCTCACGTATTTGGAGTACTTGTAAATTTATTGTTCTACGTATACAATATAGTAATAGTATTCACAAAAAACGAAAAACCGATAATACGTATTAGTAGAGTGCTACTAATACAAATAGCTATTATGGCTAATATAAAAACAACAATGGTTCAACCAAAACACAACACGCCTCCCCGGCAGCGGCGCCAAAATGATGTTGGAATATTTACCACTCTTTAGGAAAAGAGCAATAAATAGGGCAAGAGAGCACGACGATTTAGGAAAACCGTGTGTGAATGACCCTAAGTGAGTTCGTTCTCGAGGAGGCAAGTGCGTTGTGTTAAGAGTTGATTAATGTTTGTGATTATAAGATTAAGAAAAAGAAATGGGATTAGAAGAGAAAGACGGTTACAAAGACGAATTAAACTACGACGAAAAAGGCGAACACGTAAAACCGTAAATAGTACAAAAATTAAAATTTTAACCTAAAAATTTCTAAAAATTACTAAAAATCCCCAATAATATTCTAAGAGTTTACAAAAAATCCAAACTTGCTAAAACCTTTTAATTAATTAGATAATGACTTTTTAATGCTAATTAAAGCCCTAAAAATCACTTTTAATTATTAAAAAGCCTTAAACAAGATCTAATGGTTTGTAAACCTCAAAAATATCCTAATTAAGCTAAAAACTATTTTTTAAAAATTTTAAAACCAAATTAAACTATTTTTAAACACTTAAAAACTATTAAAATCTATTAAATCTTAAATTAATTCTAGAAATTAATTGAAAAGTCTAAAAAATATTTGGAAAGTGACAAAACTCCTAATTAGTGTCCTTAACCTAGGAAAAATGTAAAAACTAAAAAAATAAAACTTCAATTTTTAATAATAAAATAATATTAAAATATTCAAAAAAATAAAAAGTTTATAAATAAATTTTAAAAAATTACCAAAAATCCTAAATAATGTAACTAAAACCAAAATGAAATCCACATTTTCTGAAACCTATTTAATAATTTTATATTGAATTTTAAAGTTAGCTAAAACCCTAAAAATCCTCTAAAATCAAAAATAAGCTAATTTGAAAACTTAAATAGCTGAAAACCTCAAAAGTATGATCAAAAACCTAAAAACTATTTTTTCAGATTTTTAAATTACCTTTTACTATTTTTAAATGACTTTCTAAAAATTAAACTTAAAATAATCCTAATAAATTAATTAATAAAGGGAAAAATCTACTTTTTGCTCAGAAAAGTCAAACAACCTTATAAAAACCTAGGAAAAATCTTAAACAGGAAAATGCTTAAAGAAATAAGCTTGAAACAACTTATTTAAAAGCTGTTAGCCAAATAAGCTATAAAACAAACACCACTTAAATATCTAATGAAATGAAGTATAAACGTAAAAAAGCCATCTGGATCACTGGTTAACACGTTAGTCCTTGGAAAGCAAGGTCGCGTGTTCGAGCCCAGGCAAGGTGAGCTTTTTGCAAACTTTTTTTTTTTTTTTTTACTTTTAAAACACAAACCAGTGACCTATTAACTCACAAAAACTCAATCACAATTCAAATTTAACCAAGATTAAGGCTTAGGAAAGCCAAAACGTGCCCAGTTTTGTTCAACTTTCTGATGAACACACAAGAGTGTAAAATGAGTATCTTCACAAGTGAAGATATGAATCAAGAGGGCTTGATTCTGCTTTTTTGTGGATGTTTATGATGGACAAAGGCACCCTTATACTCTTTGGAGTATAAGGAGTCAAATCAAAATAGAAAACAAGCAAGTACTAGCCAAGATCACATGAACAAAGCACATAAAAGGTTGCTGATATACTATGCTAGGCCTGATGACTTGTGGGCTATATTACTTGCATACAAATGAATTTTGAAGGCCAACAAGTTGCAATCCAGCTGAACAACTGACAAATAAGCGGTCCACAAACCTTAAACAACCTATAGTCTAGCAGGTTAACAAGTTTGAAGGCTCAAATCCACACAAATGATCAGAAAAGTGAAGTGACAGATTTCAAGCTATCTTTTCCAACTTTTAAGCATACACTTTGTTAAAAACTCTTCCAAATGAAAAACCAAACTAGCATACACCCTATTTAGTACCTAATGAGTGAGTGTAAACTGGTTTTAACACAAAACTTTAACCAAAATCTTGACTAAAACACAAATCCAAACACTCCTTTAAATTTCAGATTTAAATTTTTTCAAAGCAAATCCAATCAAAACTTAACCAAACTGATTAAACTCTATCTAAGCATGCATACAAGTCTATATAAGCAATATTAAACACTTAAACTAACACTTAAGCAATTATCACAAATAACATGAAAAATCACATAACACTGAATTTTTGAAAAATGAATAAGAGAACAAGGGTGCTACCTTGTTGGGCCTGCATCCAGGCCCAGCAGTGACTGAATAGTCACCTCCAAACAAGCCCGGGCTTGTGCTAAACTTTGTTGAGGTTCTGATTAAGTTTGCTTAACAAAAAAAATGAATAAGATTGGTTCCTTTTTTTAATCTTCTAAGAGAGAAAAGGGAAAAGTTGTGTAAGGATATGATAAGCTAAAAATAGGAAATGACCAAACCAATGGCTATTTTACACTTGGGTACCCACTACACCAGAACAAGCCATGGTGTTATGGACATATACAAGCTCAAATACCATCACTCCAACACACTTAATCACCATTGTATCAGGTTTATATGAAAATTTAAGATATAAGAAAACTTTGAAAAAGAAACAGAAACTTGGAATTTTGAAAACCTTTGCTGAAACTTAAACCAAACTCAACATGAAATTAAATCAACACAAAATGTAAAAGGAACTCAATCTTTCTCATCAACAAACACTTAAACCATTTATATTCCTTAATAAACTGGATTTACAAAGCTTGTGAAAAAGGAGAAAAAATCAAGAACAGGAATAAGCTAAGTCCTACATGCCTTTATATAGAGGCTACTATGTGATTCTAGAAGTGAATAGAAGCTAAAAACCCTAACACTTGAACTTCCAATCTTGCCCTTGGACGATTTTGAATTTTCAGTCAAAAATAAGCCATGTGAAGATCTTTGGCTTGTAGCTGAGATGCTAGTGATGAAAAAGAGATCTTGGACGTCCATATAGCCTTTGGGAGCACGAAATTGTTGTGGGTTGTTGATTTGTTGTCCTCATTTTGTTTGAGAGTGAATAGTGGGACAGGGGAGGGTTGCACAAACATGTGAGGTGATGGTGATGGGAGTTTAAGGGTGGTTTTAGGTTTAAGTGGTGTTTAATCAAGGATCTGGAAAGAATTAACAAAAAACCCTTTGATTTGATAAGTGTTCATCCTGGAAATATTTAGGGTTTAAGGGTGGATTAGAGTGTGTTTAATCTGAAAAGGGGGTTAAGTATTTAAAACTTGTGTTTGCCACCAAAATTCAAAACGGGATTAAGTAAATTAAATAAAGGTGAGTGGATTTGTGACGTGGAGGAAGGGGTGATTCTGATTGGGTGATTGTTTAAGGTTGGTGATGTGGCAGTTTGTGAGTGGTGGTTTGTCTTAGGTTGTCTGGGCAACATTGGCCCCTCTCTTTTCAAACTTCTTTAACTTTGTATTAACTGGCACAAACTTCATTTCCCTTGTAAACATCTTTGGTTAATTGGCAATTTTGGCACATATTGTTTCCAAACTTCAAACAAGGACTAAACATGCAATTTCTTCAATATTCAAGGGTTGTTTTTGACATGTCTTGATACTTTAAGGCCTTGACTTGTTTGTTGACTTCTTGGAGGACCATTATTGACAATTTAGTTTTGTTGAGGGACTAAATTTGCCAATTCTTCAAAGTTAAGGGTGTTTTTTGTAATTTTGACAAACTTTAGGGACCAAACTTGTAATTATGAAGATACAAGGGTATAAAGTGTCAATTCTTCAAACTTGGAGGACCAATCTTCAATATTCTTCAAATCTTCAAGGGTTTTCTTTGGAAAATTCTTCATTAGGGCTTGGTTCATCGTGCGGCTTCGTTTCCCGTGTTCGTTTTTGCTTGATTCTTGTGATCTTTTGTCATTTTCTCAATATCCGTACCTAAAATACACAAGCAACAAACACAAGCATATATTTGGGTATTTTGATGATATTTAAGGCATTTTAAGCCCAATTTGGACGATGAGACTATGTATAAAAGCAGTCTCATCACCGGTCACTCAGCAGAATAGTTACATGAATCACGGTCATGATAATGACCGTCATAAATTGACAGACAAAAGCAGTAGTGACAACCACCGTGATTATAATTAACCAGTCAGTAACCATCGAAACTCCGGAACGGACGTCACCAGAAATACAGAGGTCAGTAGTCTAATCGGTCCGCCAATCCTAGTAGTTACCAAAATTTTCAGCCTTGTCTAGATTCACCCACTAGAACCTATATCAAAACACCAGTCAGGACATGGGTCTCAGATATCATTTCGGAAGACACACATCATGACACCAGTCATGGTACACGTCATACGAATATCTTCTCAAAGTACGAGTCATAACTCATAACTCCGTATGTTTACTAAACCATGCCCTCAGAAATTCAGTGTATCCTCCAAGGGAGTTTACCCATTTTGTCATGCCATGCATAAATCAGACCATTAAAAATTCAGCTACCACCACTGGAGTATTATTCAGGCTAGACACGCAGTATTCATTCGGTGAGGTTACAGACGAACACATTCAGTGAAAAAAATCGCCATGTTTACTTCACATGTTCCTATGCCAACTTTATTTTGAATCAGGTAGTTACCTGTCTCCCAGCCAGAAAAGACTCCACAGTACCACCCATGTTTATTAAGGTGATTCCTTTCAGTTAACGACAAGATCCGTCTTACTAAATCCCAAATATATTCATTATACTTTCTGTCAGAAAAATCAGTATAAATTATTTCTGTCTTACAAGCGCGTGACTTATCAGTCCATAGCTACGAAGACTTTTATCTACCAGTTATATATTCACTTCTAAAATTCCTCAAATCCATGATCAACATATTATACTAAAATTTCCAGATGTCATTCCAGAAATTCCTTCCTAACTACGAGACATAATTTAACATCGAGCTTGTCTCAAGAATTGTGCCTGTTTCCAAAACTCTTTATTCCAGAGTTGCATCTAAGTTAAAGGGGTTGCATCATTTGCTGCAAGAATTACCGGAATGAAGCTTTATTCGCCCTGGCATACCACCAGGAAGTGTGTCGTTTCTGTCTATCAGGAAGAAGACCGGTAACATGAGATCATGTATCGACCACCGATATTTTGACAAGATCACCATTTTTAATCGATGTTCATTCCACGAATAGCAGGTTTATCTGATCTGCTATGACTTCTTATATATTTTCCAGAACAATTCACGATCATGTCACCATCAATGGTGAGAGAAACGTATTATAGACACTATAAAATTTTTGAATTATACTTTTGAGCTCCCTAATGCTCCAGCTATAGTATCAAATTTATGAATAAATTTTTTTATGACTTCGCAGACAAAATCGTCAGTATGTTCTTCGATAACATTCTGATCTTCTAAATTCTAGAGAGGTACAAGATAATCATCTTCTCACAGTGGAATAGATTCTCCGATAGGAGAAAAATTATATACGCAGCTTTCTAGATATGAATCCCAGTAGAACAAGGTGGCATTTCTTGACCACACTATTTCAGCAGAAAGGAATTTCAGATAATCCTGCGAAGGTGAAGGCCATCACCAGATGGTCACGACCGACGCCGGTGAATGAAGTACAAAATTCCTAGAATTCAGTTGGCTACTACCGCAGAAATTGCTGAAAGTTCTCATGATTAGCTTTCTATGGCTAAAATTTCGCATAAAGGATAGGACCTACACTAAAACTTTGCATTCCATAAGACCCTACACTACGAGAGATCTATTTTACTCAGACTCAAAATTATTTCATGACTAATCACTCAGATTTCACCAAAAGGTACCGTAATCCCAGGCAGAATTTTGATAGAAGCTGTATAACATAATTGATGCAACTATGTTCATATATGGATGCCTGACATACCTCAGGTCCAAGATAGGACACCGACATGTTGCAGGAAATTCAGCAATAGGTCGTATGATTCCAAAGTATTCCATCAACAATCTTGTCAGATCGAAATTAGCGTTCGCGAATCACGCTCACGTTCATGTTCACAATCATGTGTACGTTCACATTTACGTTCACGATTATTTTCACTTTCACATTTAAGTTTCATTCGCAGTATGATGCTGTTTCAGTTCATGCTTTGTACTATCACATGATTTAAGCTCACGTTAGCGTTGGTAACATTGCTTATGTTCAAGTTCGTGTGCCATTCGCAATACACGTTTCACGGTTTATTATCGAATACGAATATAGAAATCTTAAGAAACCAGACTCAAGTTAGCAGAGCTTCTTCATACCCAGGCAGACGTTTCACGTCTCAGGCCATATCGTTTTCATTCCTTCCTCAGTCAGCATATGTTCATGATATGTCCTAGCATCACGTTTACAGTATGTTTCATGTATCATCAGCACAATATATTCCATGCCCATCATTCCTCATATAATCGTGAACCACGTTCACAATTGCTCACGTAGCACGTTCACAATTGTTCACATAGTTCATCCCTATATATTTCAGCAGCTTGCTCAGAGTTATAAATGTTATCTTTTCAGAATATTTATACGTATCGTTTCATGTATCATACATGCTATAGTTATTCAGTCTATCAGATTCAGAAAATCCATCTTAAATATGGAACCAGAAGCTATTCAACATCATCAGGACAGGGTCATCAGGACCAAGATTTTATTTATTATGTTAGACCTTTGAAGGAATCGTTTCGAGCGGGAGGCCACTCGAAACGGAGGAGTCCATCTGGACCTCTCGTTATGTTCTTCAATAAATTCAGTTATGTTCTTTCAGTCATGTCACGTTCCATGTTCTCTTCAGCCATGTCACGTTACATGATCATTTCAGTCATGTCAGGTTTATACCTATCAGCAGCATTATGTCTTAATTAGAAGACAATTTATCCTTCAGCTTAATTGTCTTTTCAGTCTACGTGTTCTTTCAGTTCTTATAACTTCATCAGCTTATTACCTTTATATCGAGGACGAATTTCTCCTTTTAGAGGGGAAGAATTGTAAAACCCGGTATAGTCGTATCTTTAATTCGGGGACGAATTATTGTTTTTAGAGGGGAAGAATTGTAAAACACGTATTTAAAAATCAGAATATTTAAATACGCGGTTTAATATTAATAAACTATATAAGTATTAATTATTAGACAGAGATATAAACGCAGAAATTAAATACGCAATCCCAGTTTATTTAAATATTATAAATATTACAGTTTATTCAGAAAATAATTATTAAGTTTCAGAAAAACATTACGTATGTATTATTATTATACAGAAAAGATTATTACGTTTCAGAAATTTAAAACACGATACACGAACACGTGCTCGAATATTTAAAACACGAAAGTTAGAAGTGTTTATGTGGTATGTGGGCTGCATTTTAAAACAAGAAATAAAGGAGTTGGGCTTTAGGCCCAGCCCTTGTCAAGAGAAAGAAAAAACGGGGTAACCCCCTCATTCATCAAACAGTAACATAAAAAAAAAAAAAACGGCTCCTAGGGTTCTAGGAGTGGCCGCCGGCAACAAAAAGAAAAAAAAGGGAGTTCGGGTTTTGATTTCTATTTTGATTGTGAGTGTTCATCATTCCTCTAGCAGTCTCATTACGGTAATCTTTCAATTATCTCTTTTATTATTAATCGGATTACAAATGGTAATCAAGAATGGAATCGAAATAATTATAAAAGGAGGTCGGGTTTGATGGAAACCGAGAGCATAAAGCTCTCGGTGGTGTTTTGTTGAGACCAGCCGCAAGCAGCAAGCAGCCACCAGGGGCGTTTGGGACTGCAGTTCCAGCAGGGGTGCGTTTGGGACTGTAGTTTCCAGCAGGGTGTGTTTGGGTTGTGAGGCAGTAAGGGGGTGTTTGGTTCTAACAGTGAGAACCTTAACACTAACAGTGGGAACAAGTAACAAAGACAGTGGCAACCTGGCTTGAGTCAGGGTCACTGTTGGCCTAGCAGTGGCAATCCGTCAGTGGCAGCCGGCTAACCGGTTTAGCCACTGACGGGTTGTTTGGTTTGGGACGTTATGTTTTGGCTTATATGTAAATTACGGGCTCGGGATTCAGGGTCACGGGAAATAATAAATTCGAGTTTCAACTTTAAATCATATTATAAAATTTGGTTTTATAAATAAATAATAAAATTTAATTGATATTAAATTTAATTAATAAATTTAATCGATATTAGTTAAATCATTTTAATTACTTATAAACATGTCATTTATTTATGATTTATTCAAGAAAACCAATTTAGGAATCTTTCTAAATTTAGAAACTTTCTATTTTAGCGGACTACCTAATATAGTATTATTATTGCGTCAGGATACGTATGTACCGTAGTTAATTATAGAGCAATAATACGTTAAAAAAAATTATAAGAAAGATCAAATTTATCATTTATAATGCGTACAATTCCAGGAATAAAATAAATAAATGAGAAACAGATAAAATCAGTAATATAAATAAACATCAGTCGACTTATTTTGCGTACGTTATTTATGTAGTATCCGTGAAGTCGGAGTAGATCTCTCAGCTTCCATTCTTATTTCATTACGGGACACGAGGTACGGATTTTCCGTCCTTTCAGTAAGGACTTCCTTTCTATGCATGATTAGGATTCCCCGTCTTCAGCCAAATGTTTTTCCCCAGTATATGTTTAAGTTTATCAGTAATCATATTAATAACTAAATAAATTGCCTGAGCATTATATACAAGCACAATCAGTTTATGTACTAGTTACGGAGGTACCGTAACCACGGCACTAGAGGCACCGGTGTCGTGACTCACATGCAGGAGAGTGATATCCTGCATTGTCCCACTCAGCTCAGCTTGGCCATTTTATCAGTATTATTAGTGGGGCGTATGGATGCATCCTAGGCTTATAAGTGTTACAAGTTATCAGGGTGAATGTGGTGTGTGCTCTACATCCTTTACATTGAAGCTGATCCCTCCACCCAGCACAGTTATTTAGAGGTCACCCCTCTATAGCATGACGAGGTCACCCCTCCAGTTATTCATGCACGGTTGTTACAGCACGTGACCTATATAAGCTCTGGCAAAATAAAATACAGTAAATGCATGTTTTCAGAATTAATAGTTATATTTTAGTATCAGTATATATGAACCAGGTTTCTCAGATTTTATGCAGAGTTCTACCACATGTTACATATCAGTCTTACAGCTTCAGTATTCTATCGCCTGTTTCATTCAGTATATTCTTATCATGCTTTATATCCGTTCACTGAGCGTTATGCTCAGCCGTAGTTCCTTTCATGTTCTAACGGCAGGTACACCAGGACGCTCTTAGGATTCTGAGAGCATGTGCATTTGGATGGAAGCTATCCAGACTTCTTACTTTATGCATTTCTTACATTATTCTGCTCATTTGGACATTGTTTAGTCATTTCCTTCAGTATTTTACTTTTCATGTTTTGGGCTTATGTTTGGATTACCGATGTTTGATTCCGGTATTCCTTTATGGTCAGTTAATGTTTTAGGACATTTACCTTATGCTTTGATGACACGCCATAAATACACGTAACGGTCCACTTATCCAAGTGGGGTGTTACAATGTGGCAGGATATGATTGGATATTGACAGGATTGACAGGTAACTGACCAATAGGGGATGAGGGATGATGCATGCAAGGTGCCACGTAGGATCTTTGGTGCCATCATCTTCAGCTCCTAAAAACTTAGGAATATTTTGAGACGCGTGGCTCTCAATCGTTGTTGATTTAAGAACCCCTAATTAAGCTAGGGTTTTTGAGACTGGGTGGAGTTTTCCCCAAATCCTTGCGTCTTTTTTTGTGTTTACTTTTGACCGTCCATCTTTGACTCCCAAAAGTGTATAATACTTTTTCCTTTCACCGTCATATAATTTGTGTAAATGGGCTTTTGATGGTTGGACCCAAAGCTGTCAACCACACTTCCATTTGATAATATGTATCCAAATTGTGCCTTAGTTAAATTTGGACCCAAAATGAATAATAATCCCATCCGTTTCATTTATATTGTAAATGGGCTATTAATGGGCCTTTTGTAATGTAACCATATTTATGGGCTTTAGGACCATTTAACAAATGTGGGTCCCATTTGGCCCATTTAACTTGATAACTTGATTCCTTGAATAAAACGACTTGATTTTTGGCTTCTTGATATTTCTTCAAATCCCGTGTTGGTTTTGCCGGTTTTCGTGATCTTGGTACCTACACACACGAAACAATAAAACATACATATACAATACAATATTCATACAAATTATGCATTTTATATTTGTTTAATGATATAATTGATATGAGTAATTTCACTCATATCAGGGTACTTCGTCACTTGTGTATGTGGCTGGTACAGCTGGAACAAAGACCTTGGAAAACACATATGGTCCATAAAAAATGCATTGCCTCAAAGCATCACCGTTAGGTCTTGTATCAAGATATCGTAGAAAACGTGATTTCCATTTATCATATCGACCAGACACAAACATTGGTGGTCTCTCTTTGTTGACCGCCACCATGATGTTTTTTGTCACACGATACTCTGTAGTAGAATCCATCTCGATCTGAAATGATGAAGTGGATTCAGATCTTAAGTAGATGTTGTTGTGATTAGGTTGAAGAAGCAATACGAAGTTTTACTAATCGTGGAGAAACCAAGAAATAAATTCGCAGGATTTTCAAACCACCAATTAAATAGTAAATATTCCTAAGTTCGTGTGTTGTTGACGAGTAAAGTTGTTGAAATCCCCTAACAATGTGTTCTTGCGAAACCAAAAATTCCTAGACCAAATAACTCACGATTAAAAATTTCAAAATCACATTTTTGAAATTTTCTGAATTCGCAATATTATAAAACCTAAGTTCGCAAAATTCAAAACCTAGGTTCGCAATAATACAAAAGTTGGTCTCACAAAAACTTTAAGTTCTGACTTCGCAATATTGATCTCGCAAAAACTTCAAGTACTGAGTTCGCAATCCTGATCTCGCAAAAATTTTAAGCCTGAGTTCGCAATCCCGAGTTCGCAAAAACTTTAAGCCTGAGTTCGCAAAAATTTTAAGCTTGTGTTCGCAAAAACTTTAAGCCCTGAGTTCGCAATGCCCAACTTTGCAATAACCAAAAATGCTGACTTCGCAATCTCCAACTTCAAAATAAACCAGTTTCGCAATAAAGTCGAGTTCGCAAAAATGAGTGTTTCCAAGTTCGCAAAACGCAGGTTTTTTAGATTTTTCAACAAAATTGAGCCAAACGCAAAAATATTTGTGTTGTTGACCAAAACAAGAAACCCAAATCACTACCACAACTATGTAAATGATTTGTAAGAAGTTTAAACCATAAAAAACAAAAAAACGAGACGTGAGATGTAGATCAATAAAACACACGAACACAATCTAAAACCAAAACTAATCACTAATTTACCCCGTGGCGAATGATACTAAATGTTGTTTCCGTATATAATCAGTTCACCATTGTATATCTATAAAATAAGTAAAGAAAATAGATGAAATATAGAGACATAAAGTATAGAGAGAAAGTGTGTGAAACTTGGGTGATATTAGATCGAGAGAGAAAAAATGAAATGAGCCAACCCCTCCTAACATGCTAGGAGGGTGTTTATATAGTCCACCCGCATGTGGGCTTTTATGAGTTATATCTTAATGGGTCGGGCTTCCCTTTTAGGCTTTTGTTCCTTAAACATGAACTTTATACCTTTAAGTCAAGCCCGTGATTCCCGACTATTTTACTACTTATTACAACGTTCTAAGAAATGATACGTAATAAACCTATGACCGAACATTTTTGTTTGACTCAATATTTTGAGGCTAACAATTGGTAAGACCAAATCGTTCATAGGGACTTAGTTTCGTTATTAATCAATGATTTAATCGAGGTGAGCAAACAAACTTTGGAAATGATCTGAAATAATATTATGACAAGCATGACTACAACGGGATAGTTCATATAAGTTCGTGATGTTGATGATGATAATGATCTTGACATGATTATATATGTAAAGTGTAATAAACCATTTTCGTCAAAAAGATGTTTCACAACTTACTTGATTGGTTCAAGACTTATGTCTCTTTAAGCAAATGATATTTTCTTAGCTTAAACAAGTTACTAAAGTTCAATGTTTTATCAAGTTATCTAAGAAGATTTCTCTAACCAAAGATTCAAAAATCATAGACAAGTTCTTTAAAAACTAGTTATAATAAATTGCTCTTTTCACATATACCGAAATCGTAACCAATCTAAGTTGATGAAGCATGTGAAGAAAACTTATATAGCATGATGGTTCTTCGTTATACACATGAAATACTTTTATGTATGGTCATATCATAACATCATCACTAACAATATTTACATACCCATGAAGTCACAAGCAAATTAGCCTAACATAGCAAGCAAGTATATAATATTTGTTGGGAAATATGAGTTGATATGAAAAAACAAAAGACAAGAACTAAATATGCCAAACTGTGATTCCATAAGTTGGTGGAGGAATTATTAGGAGATAAGAATTCACCAATTTTGAAAAGACAAAAGATTTAGTGGTTTTATTTGTTCTTATCATTTGTAAAAATATGTGTTTTCTAGTATATAAAGAAACATATAACGTACATTTTATTATCAATTTATTCATAATGTAAACCTAGAGTCAGTAATGTGTGTTTTAATCATCTAGTCTTTGTAATAACGCCTATGTTGTAAGTGTTGATGTTTAATGAGAAGTGAAAATTGGAAGAAACATCTTGTTCATTATCAATGTTCTATTCCGATATGATTAACATCATATGAATGCTGATTATCCTAGATAAGGTCTAAACAACATGAAAATGAAGAATATTATAGTCCATAAACTTTTGTTTAATACTGATCGAAATATGAATCGTCCAAAGTAAAGGTTGTCCAAGTTGGGAACAAATAACAAAAAAAAATGCTAATGTGATCCTTGGTTAAAAGGTTGATCATGTGTGTCAGCGCATAAGTATTTCGTTTGTATTGTTTTGTTGCTACTCATATGGTTCAAACCAAGGAATGAGTTTTACTACAAGAAAAGTGATAAAGAAGTTTGTGGTCCATAGAAACAAAGCATCTTGTGTAATGTTTAAGGTTTCAATGTTCTTTTATTCGAGAAACAGTGCAAAAGAAAAAGAGAATGATGTGGACGTACGAGTGTGAGATAGAAGTGCAAGTGGTCAAAAGGTGTGTTATGAGCACTATTCTTTCCACAAACATCAAAAGGACTCGATGGAAATAGGATAGCATGTGATTAATTTGTCTAAGGATGAATATAGTACCACTGCATGGGAGTTGATGATGCTCATGTATGTGGTCCAAGAAAAGCTGCAAATGGAAAGAGACAATGGATAGAGAAGTAAAATGGCAACATACGTAGCATGGAAAGTATTATGTTTTGGCTGTTGATTTAAACAGTTTGTATAAAGTGATAGCAATAGATGGACGTGACTTTGTCCTACATATTTCCATTGAGTCTCATAAAGACGTATTGGTGGTTGCTTTTTGCTTTATATTGAGAGCTTATACTACTTTTATTGGCAAAGTGAAATTGATGGTCATCACGTGAAGGTATGAGCCATAAGACGAAAAGTTGAATCATTCGATCAAGTTTTTAGGATATAAATCTTCATGTGATTGAAGTACAAGTGATATTGTGATATTTAGGATAGACATTACATAAGGACGTGTGTAAAATTGGTGGCCCACAAAAAGAGTGACTCGACACAACAACAAAAGAAGAAAATTTAGAGGACAAGGATGTGTGAGAGTACTCACAACATGGAGAGACACAACAAAAGCATTGCAGCATAAACCAAAAGGGAAAGAAGACATGTTTGGATTTATACATGATCCCACTGTTGGTATTTTTCTTTCCCACTGCTTTTGTTACTATTCCCACTCATGCATGCTTTTTGCCAATGCTTGGATTTGCGACAGTTTAGTAACAAATAAGTGTTGCTAAAAGATGTGGGAGAAAAAGACACGTTGTTAGTGAGAGTTCAATATCGAATTAGTGAAAGAGTTTCCGTTGCTAATTCCCACTGTATGTATTACTCGTTCCCGCTGTTTGCTTTGTTCCTTCCCACTCCTAATAGACAAACTTCAAAGATTAAAGGCAAATTTGGATTTGATACACACAGTTAAGAAAGAAGTTTATATGTTCTTAAAGGTATAAAGGCTTGTTTTATTTGAATTGACTAGGAAAAAAAGTTTGTATCATTTATTTGAAGATGAAGTTGAGTTTTGTGGGTATGTATTTTATCATATCTCAAAAGGATCTATAACTTTCGAAGATAACTTGTTTGTGCTTATACGGAGGTCGCCTATAACTTGTCAAGACTAGCAAATATGTGAGATTTCTCTTAGGATGCACATTTTCTATCATTATTGGTTTATGACTCATATATGAGAGTATGAGGTCTTTGACAAAGAGATCAGGTCTATTCATAAATAGGCTGCACGAGTTTTTGAGTCACGTGGTTAATGCAAGATATAAAACATAAATTCAGATTATTCTACTTCATCACCAAGAAAGTTATAATTAGATTTCTACATGTGTAATCATTACATATAGCATACTGAATTGAAGATTTAAGAACGGTTAACATAGTTTAGGGGGCATCTAAATTTCTAAAGTGTTAATTATTTACATGTGACATTGAGGTGAAGGTTTTTACTACTACTCACTGGTATTAATAAAACTGATGTAAGTTTTTTTTTATTTCATAGTGCTTAATGGTGGGTAATTTTGGGACGTAAAACACTTGAATTAGAAGTGTGATATTGATTAGTGGTGGTTAAGATCAAGGTTGCTTACATTCAAAACCCTAATCGTGCTAGTTAATTTAACAATTAACATGAAACACAAAAATAATAGTCATTTTTCCTTTGATTCTTTCTTTTCTATTTTTAGTATACCAAAATTTAAATTCACACCGTTCACAATACTTAGCTACTAAACCTTTAATCTAGATTGAATGCTAGTATGTGTTAAAAATAGAAAAACCATTTAGTACAACGTTTACATCTCACAAAAAAAGGTAAAATAAAAATATATTATTTTAAAATATTTTAAAGTAAAACAAATAAACAAAAGTAATATTATTATAAGATTGTTATAAATGTTTTATAAAAGTAACACATATTAAATTTCATATTATTTGAACTTTTATATTTATTAATTAGTTAAAAAAACTTATATCTAAATACGTGTTTTAACAAATACAAGACTTTTAAAAATATAAATAGGATCTTATTATATCGATCGAATTTTATGATTCTAATTTTATAAAAACAAAAGCGTAAAATCATGATTTTGACAAATTTGATTAAAACAAATCAAAATAACATGATATGAAACGCAAAAGTGACCGTTACTTTTCCTTTATTTTTTTCTTTTCTATTTTGGGAAATGCTAATGATAGCCTTAAGGGTTGTCGTTAAGCAAATAAATTTTATTACAATACAATTTATGAATAATTTTGATTGGATAATAATCCTAAAAAAATAGAGAATTTCAAAATTAGTGAATGAATAATTGATATTTGATTTTGATTGTTTGAATTAAATTATTACAAACATTTGTAATAAAATTAATACCCTTAAACACAACCCTAAGGACTGTCGTTAGCAAAACTCTTCTACTTTTAGTATTACCAAAATTTATATTCACACTAGTCACAACAATTAACCACCCAAAATTTAATCCAGATTTAATGCTACATGTTAAAAATAGAAAAACCAGTTACTACACGCTTCCATCTCAAATCACAACCGTTCATTAACATCTCCCAACCCCACTTTAATCCAACGCCTCACATCCTTTCCACGTCACCAATCCGCACCACACGAATCCCACCAATCACACCCATCCCCCTCCCCTATATAAACCCACCCCTCATTCCATTTCTCACCACAAATCACATTTTCCCCCAAATTCAATTCGAAACCCTAATTCCAATTTCACCCAATCGAAATGGCACCAAAAGCCGAGAAGAAGCCCGCAGAGAAGAAGCCGGTCGCGGAGAAATCCCCAGCGGAGAAGAAGCCAAAAGCCGTGAAGAAGCTTCCCAAGGACGCTACCTCAACCGGAGCGGACAAGAAGAAGAAGCGCACCAAAAAGAGCGTTGAAACCTACAAGATCTATATCTTCAAGGTGTTGAAACAGGTTCATCCAGATATCGGAATCTCAAGCAAGGCTATGGGGATTATGAATAGTTTTATTAATGATATATTTGAGAAATTGGCTGCTGAGAGTTCGAGGTTGGCGAGGTATAATAAGAAGCCTACTATTACTAGTAGGGAGATTCAGACTGCTGTGAGATTGGTTTTGCCTGGTGAATTGGCGAAACATGCTGTCAGTGAAGGGACCAAGGCTGTGACCAAGTTTACAAGCTCTTAGATTGTGTTTGGTTTATGTTAATGATGTGGTTATGTTATGAGTTTATGGAATATATGAAATGATGATATTATGGTTTATGTTAATTTCTGTTGTGTTGATTTTTTTCTTTGTTGTTTTGGTTGCTTAAAAAAGGAAAGATGATGCTTGTAATGAGGACTTTTTGTTTATTGGAATGTGGTGGCATTAAAAAGAGGGAAGATGCTTGTTGAAATGAGTTGTTTATTTTTGGAATATTGTAATTGAAAGGTTTAAATGACTGGAAATTATGGTAATATAGATATAAATTTCAGGTGTTCCAAGACAGATAAATAGATAATGATAGACAGATTGATAATTGTTGCAACGAGTTGTTTTGATAATTTTACTGCTGCTTGTTGAATAGTGAATACCAATAATAGATTGTTTGTTGAGCAATGAGCATTGAAGGATTGAATAAACAAAAAACATTGTAGGCCTGCAGAAAATATTTGTACACATTTGAATTGTTGAAATTGGTCTTGAAATGGACTAAAGAGATAGAACAATATGGGAAATAAGCGTAAAGTATATATGGCGATTTGACCAGATCTCATTAGGGGTAGGCCGGATTCATTAGGAAGCACCATTTTTAAAGGTACTAAGCAACACGTCTGCAGCCTTCCGAAAAAAAAGCAACAAGTCTGCAAATGAACGAACAATCCTCAAGTTCAGTGATAACAGGACAAGGTGGGAGTAAGATATGTCAAATACAAGAGAGCTAATGTGACTACTTAAAAAGATTTTTGAAATCCATCTTGTTAAGAAGCGTTTAATGTGATTACACGTTTCACGCTTTTATATTTACTGTCATTGAACACCGAGATAAATAAAAGTACCTTAGCTACTCCGATGCCTACTCATAGGGGAAACGTCGTATTGGTGAATCCATGGTCCAATTTATGGATGAGGAGAATGTCTACAAGTTACTAATAGACAAAGCATCAAAGATGATTGATTTCAGTTTATCAAGATACTAAGAACAATAAGAATTCAATGAACAGTTTTGCTATGCTTCTGTGCGTAGAACTACCCATCTGCATTTATAAAGTAAGTGGTACCGGTTGCGTTCTGCAATGGGAAGTAATTGTCGATTATTCATATCCGAGAAGGCAAAACATTATTTATGAATCCAAACATTGCGTCCTAATGTTAACGGGATGACCTAAGGGCATTAGTTTACATTTACGTTAGACTACCGTTATTTTGCGTAAGTTAATTTAGTCAACCGTTTAACTTATCAGACCAAACTTTATAAGAGGGCTTGATAAACACATATCTATAAGCTATTTCAAGATTTACAAATATGCAGTTAGATGAAGTAATTTAAGTACTCTCGTATTCAAATCCACGACATATAATTGAACAACCGGCGTTAGATCATCGTACCAGATAAAAAACACACAGTTTAAAAAAAACGTTATTACTTGTATTCCGGATAACAGTTTTATCATTAACCAGTTTTTTAAACTGATGTGTAGTTGATGGGCAGTTTTGTAAATTTACTCAACTACTCATCTTGATACATCAGCAGTTTAACACAGGTGACCATTTCACATATCTAAGAACACTAGAATCACATTGATTCAATAAGATCCATTGCAAATTGATTGATTAAAGATGGCATGGAGAGGACAGTTATCGAAAAGCATTAAAGAAGTCCGTGTCCTCTTCTGTCAAACTTCACCAGCCAGTTCTTCCACGAGGTATCAACAATAACCCATCCGAACTAAATATCTAGATATCAATTCATTTTTATGATGCTAAGTTTAATTAATTGATTAATTTGGTTGGTTGGTTGGTTGTGTGATATAGGGCTTTTGTTGAGAACAATTACAAGGAGTTGAAGAAAGCTAACCCTAAGTTGCCTATCCTTATTCGCGAATGTAGCGGTACCGAGCCTCAGTTGTGGGCCCGATACGGTAAATACTATGGAACTTATAGCTTTTTGATGTTATTTGAGGATGTAATCAGGTCTAGATTGTTAGATGTTTTGCTTATGGTCTCGCTTTTTAGGTTAGTTAACTTGAGTAATTAACTCCGGTTTTGTTTCTTGATAACTTGATATGAAATGTAACTCCTTACTTTTATGTTTTATCAATTAAGGAAAGTAAGAACTGATGAATTTGTGATTTTATTTAAATCGTCAAGCGTACTGTACAAGGCAATTACAAAACGGAGAGATATAACTGCTTTTACTAAGGTCGTGTCATTGGCTATTGTGTAACTACCTATGGGTTGCTTCTAGAATGATTCCAGCGTTACTGACTTACTGTTATGGAATTTTAATCTAATTTTTGGTCATTGAAATGCTATATAATATTTTAGGAGTATATTTAATTCACCCGCTTGAGATGATCCTTGACCTGAATGATTGAAGCATCGGAGGATGGATATAACGTCATTATGTGGTCCGTTGGTTTCCATGTTGCCTCTATTATCCTTGTCTCCTTCGGTTTCATTATCAACTTAACATGTGCTTGATTCTGTCTTGTTACTGTATGGATGTATAACGATGCATCAGGCGAGTTCACGAAAGTGTGAATGTGGGAGGTAGGAAGGCGTGTTGGTGGTAGTGCTAGGACTATGGTGCTTCTTCATAAGGGATATGGAATGTAGGATTCATAGAGGCAGTTAGTGTGTATGTGACTTGTCTCACCTTTACCTATGATAGGACAGAGCCCATAGACATAGCGTTTAGCTAAGAACTTCTGATTAGTCCTCAATTCAACTGAAGATTTGTCTGTAAGGCTGCAGCTTAAGATATAACCAATCTCCATTCCATCCTAGTTTTTAAGATTGGGCATGTGCAGAAGAGGCGATTGACTATAAGCCATCTCATAGGGAATGCATTTTGGTTGCATTATGGGATCGGTATAATGCCAAGAATCAGCTAGTGGAAGCCATTTATATTTGGCGCTAGGTTTGAAGACACATATGCACCCGGGGTAGCATTCTTAGCATCTGTTGAGAACATTTAACTGGTCCTATGTTTGAGAACGATAAGGACTTGAAAGGTCTCGATCTTTGGTGATGTACTGTCAATAACTCATTTAGTAAGGTGCTAATGACCACTTTGTTTCTGTCAGAATTTATAAACATAGTGAACCCATGTAACCTGTAAATACTATTCTAGAATACACGTGCTATCCATGGCAGAAAGATGATTATTGAGAGATGAGTTTTACTCCAAATTGTTCTCCCTGAACTGAATCATGCATCCACCTTAACATCTTTTACTTAATCCTTGTTATCACCAATCGCCAGTCTATATATCTTCCTAAACTCATCATTTTGGCCGAACAAACCATGTATGAGTTCTTCTGCTTTCTTTCAACTTAGTGTTTATAGTCTTGAATGCATCATCTACTTCCCAGTCTTCTTGAAGGTGGAAATCAAGTCAGAATCTTTGGTCGATATACCCACAAGGCCATGAGTAACCCTGTATAGGGCATCAGCAACGTTATTCTATGCTCCTTCGGCATAGCTGACCCCATAATCAAAGCCTAGTAACTTAAAGAAAACACTTTTGCTTGAATATCGACTTGCCTATCTAGTAAATATGACTCCATTTCTGCACAACGTGTATGATTGCTAGCAACTCTCTCACATAAGTTCTTTGGGCCACGTGTTTAGGTGAAAGAGCTCGATGTAGGCGATAGGATGCCCCTTCTGTGTATCAGTAGTATATCAGACATGAAACATCGGTTTCAATGGTAGGTGTGGAATCATGGTATGCCGTATGCGAGAGCTTAGACAGGGGGTTGGGTAATGGCTTTCTTTAGCTCGTTAAAAGAAACCTCTGCAACATCTGCACAATGGAAAACATTTTCTTTGATAACTCAGTTGAAGGTTTAGAACTTTTCCCATAATTTTAAACAAATCTTCTGGAGGTTATGACGTTATGTTAAGCTGATATGAAGTGTAATTATAATTACTTTAGTTAACCAAAGAAGCTAAGATTTGAAAATAGCTACTGAATTAGTAATTTCATTGAGATCATAAAGTAAGTGCATATGGCAATTACGAAACTTAAATATTTCCTTACCCAAATTTTTTTTACGAAACTTAAATATGTAACTGCCTTTGCTTACTGTAGGCTTTATTGTACCACATCATCTTTGCTAAAGTTACATCATTGGCTATGTAATCACCAATGTTCTGCTACGAGAATGATTTGAGTGTTACCATCTATTTACTGTGGTCTCCCTGTAGTGGCGTTCTAACCCGATCCTTAGTTATTGAAATTTTATATAGACTTGCAAAAAAGGCTGGAGGTCCTCTGGAAGCAGCCTTTTTACCTTCGGGTAGGGGTAAGGCTGTCTACATCACACATTCTCACCTCCTCCATGCCTTGCGGTAGACGGGATTGGGTACCATTGATTTATATAGACTTGCACGACTGTATTAACTTGAGATGATCTTTGACCCCTAGGATCCTCAGATGGATATAAGATTATGATGTGCTCAGTTGATTTCTTTTTGGGTAAATGTGCTCAGTTGATTTCCAGATTGCCTCTTATGTTTCCTTCATTGCTTCCATGTGGTATCACATTGCGCCATATGTACTGAGATTTTTAGGAAAACACGATTCAGTCCTCCACTTCTACTTTTAGCAGGCTGTGCTGCAGATGAATGCGAGTTAGGATTCTGCCTTTTGACTGTTACGATGTCTAGCAAAGTATCGGGTGAGTTCAGGAAAATGTGTATCCCGGGAGGCAGGAAGGCATGTTGGTGGGTGTCAGGAGACTGCAGTGCTTCTTACAGAAGGTAACATGGAATGCAGGATGAATAGAGAGTTGGTGTGTAAGCCACTCGTTTTACTTTAGCTATGATTGGACTGGCCTATAATATTTAGCAAATAACTTCTGATTAGTCCTCAACTGAACTGTATTGTCTGCACAGTTGCAGCTTAAAGTACCCAATCAGCACGCCCATAGCTATATTGTGCTTCTCCAGGAAAATGATTTTCTCCTGAGCCGTTACGATAGGGCATGTGTTGAGGAGGCAATTAACCATAGACCGTCTCATAGAGAATGTTTTTTGTGGCATTGTGGGAATTTGTATTGTACCAAAACTCAGCTAGGGGAAGCCATTTATGTCAATTACTAGGTTTAGAGAAGTATGTGCACCCAAGGTAGCATTTTAAACTTATCTTGAGAACTTATAATTGGTCATTGAGGATGACAAGCTCTTGAAAGGTTTTGATCTTGCACCATGTACTACCAATAAGTCATTTAAAAAGGTGCTAGTGTCCACTTTGTCTCTGTCAAAAGTTGTGGACCTAGAAAACGCAAGAAACCTGCAGATATTTTCAAAAAGTTTGTGCTACATATATGGCAGAAACTGATAGTTAAGAAATGACTCAACAACAACAACAATACCCAATTCTGCCAGAGAGGGGTATAAGGGAGCCGATATGGTTCTCCTTGGAATGAATCATGCATTCACCTTACTAGATGTTACTTAAGTTCTCTGTGATTACTACTTACCAGTCTATTATTCTGCCAAGTAAACCTGATACGTTATGCTTCACTTTCTTCCAACTGTTAAAGATAGTATTGAGTACTTCATCAACTACCTACTCTTCTTAAAGGTGGTGCTTAAGTGGTAACCGTGGTAGATAATCCCACGGGGTCAAGAGTGACACTGGATAAGGCGTCAACTTCTTCATTCTATGTAATTACCTATGTGCTGCTACATGAACCATTCAAGCGTTACCATCTATTTACTGGTGTCTTCCTGTAGGGGAGTTCTAACCCGATCCTTAGTTATTGAAATGTTATATAGACTTGCACGACTGTATCAATCTTGAAATGATCCTTGACCCCCAGGATGATAGGATGGATATAAGATTATGAAGTGGTCAGTTGATTTCTAAATGGCCTCTTTTACCTTTCTTTTCTTCCGTGGTATCATGTTGCGCTGTATGTAGTGACATTGTTAGGAACTTAGGATTCAATCCCCCGAATCTACATTTCTACTTTTGGCAAGCTGTGCTGAAAATGAATGTGTGTTTTGGATTCTGCCTTTTCATTGGTAGGATGTCTAAAGGGTAGGGGTATGATCTGTGTACATCCCCCATACCCTGATCCTGGCGGGATTGGGTATCGTAGTTTCTGTTGTACTATTAGGATGTCTAACAAAGTATCGGGCGAGTTCAGGAAGATGTGTATCTGGGACGTAGGAAGGCATGTTGGTGGGTGTTAAAAGACTATAGTGCTTCTTACAAAGGGCAACATGGAATGTAGGATGAATAGAGACAGTTGGGTGTGTAAGCCACCGGTCTCACTTTAGCTATGACAGGACTGGCTTATAATATTTAGCTAATAACTTCTGATTAGTCCTCAACTGAACTGAATATTGTCTGCACAGTTGCAGCTTAAGATTAACAATCAGCCACTTTATCCGTATCTGGGCCATAGCTGTCCTTGGCCGTTAAGATAGGGAATGTGTGGAGGACCCAATTGACCATAGAACATCTCATAGGGAATGCTTTTTGTGGCATTGTGGGAATTTGTATTGTTCCAAAACTCAGCTAGTGGAGTCTGAAAGCCATTTATGTTAATCGCCTGGCTTAGAGAAACACATGCACACGAGGTAGCATTCTAAGCATCTATTGAGGATGAGAAGCACTTGAAAGGTTTGGATCTTATGCGGTGTACTACCAATAAGTCAATAGCTCATTCAGAATGGTGCTAATGGCCATATTGTCTCTGTCAAAAGTTATGGGCCTAGGAAACCCATTTACCAGTCTATGATTCTCTCTAATCCTATCATTTTGCCAAGTAAATCTGGTATGTTATGCTCGCTTTCTTCCAACTCTTAAAGATAGTATTGAGTACGACATCTTATCCCACTCTTTCAAAGGTGGTGCTTAAGTCGGAAACTGTGGGTTTGTTGCAGATAATCCCACGAGGTCAAGATTGACCATGGATATGGCATGAACGGCTTTATTCTTTGGTCCTCCTATATAGCCGACCCCATATTCAAACCCTAGTAACTTAAAGAAACCCTTTTACTTGATTCTAGTCAATATGACTCCATTTCTGTACAAAATGCATGACTGCTAGCAACTCGCATATAAAAGAAAAGTTGTTTGGACCACGTGCTTCTGGTACATTGTAATACCCAGACCAGAAGCATCAGTTTTAATGGTGGTTAATGGCTTTCTTTAGCTGGTTAAAAGAAATCTTTGTATCTTCAGTACGATGGAAAACATATTCTTTAATAATTCAGTAACACTGAATTCATAACTTATAGAAACGTCTGAAATAATCCATTAGGCTAAAAAACCCTCCAAGTTGATTGATGTTTTTTGATGGGGCTCACTCTTTCACTTCATTTAATTGATACTCTTGCATAAAAAGTATGCCCCATGATCCCATATGTCCAGTATTTGTTAATCAAAACTCAAAAGGCACATATGCGTTGCTTTACCAACAAAGAGTGATGCTTAAGAATTGCAAACCCGACAACTTGGTGTTGTGATTGTGTGGGTCAATTAGGACCGATATTAGGACACATCAAAGAACACTAGCATGAGCTTTCTTGGATAAGGCCATAAGGGTCGAATGTCTAATTCACCAAGCTTTGGAAGGTGGAGAGTGCAAGTGTCAACAATGAGTCTTTGAAGCTGTTTTATGCAAATCTTGAAGATTTATTCTAATTAATGTAACTTTAATTTGCGAGATATTAGGTTCATTTCTAATAGTCAAAGGTAGCATATGGATCACTTGGTTACCTAGGCTTTGAAGTGCTTGGATTATTTACATCTTTTAAGATCATGTGGCAGAACTAGATTACAAGTCAGATAGCAGATTTTGTTCAAAAAGATCCAGTTTTGAATTTGATTGTGGCTTTTGAACTTCGTTGAAATTATCTTTTAACGTCAGTTGGTATGACAATTGTAGAAATTGCACTATGTACACCTGGGGGCAAGTGTGCTATAAACTTCTGTTGCATGTAATACTGCTTTATCTATGACTTAGTTCTGTTGAGAGTTTTGGTTGAGCTATAATAGTTAATCAATTATTCCTTGGTACATGTAAACTTCATTTTCCGTCTCGAGAATTACGTTCTGAAAATAGAATTCTATCTCTATTGTAGAGGATCAGGTTACTCTTCCCAGATACGTGGCTAATAGCTGTATCTAAGTCACTGCTATTGCAGTATTGCTTGCATGTCCATTGTCCACCCATCACGGCTTAAGAATTGGAACCAACGACTATCGTCATACAATTTCCCTCTCACAACTATCAAAGAGACCTCAGCTTACTTGTTACTTGCTGTGCATTTTGAAGCCAACTTTGGTTCCATTTGGTTACTTTTTAGTTTAGTTGAAAAGCACATAATGCCTAATAAACTTCATTTAGTCAATTTTCAGAATTTTTTTAACACAATATTCACTAAGATTAAGAAAAAAGTAAGCTTGTATAACTCTGTATCTTACACTAGAGACTGCGTAAGATACGCTAGAGACTCCAATTAGATTTCTTATCTTTTGAGTTTGAGCGAAAACCCTCTGAGAAAGATCACTGGATCAGAGTGATCATATGCAGTTATGCACCAAATATCCCTATGTATTTGCTAATACATATTAGTATTAATCCTGTGTTTCTGGTGTCTATATGCATCATCTTTGTCTTTATGCCGCATTTTTGTTTATGTGCAGATATGGGCGTTGAGAGGGGTATTCGTTTGGAAGGAATGACAGAAACACAAATCAGTAAAGCACTAGAGGACCTCGTGAAAGTTGGGGCGTCCCTCAAATCCTAAAGCATTTGCCACCAAACCATGTTCATCTTCTTGAAAAAATAAAGCCTAAGATCAATGGGAATCTTATGATAGAGCAACTCTTTGGCTTTGGTTGGTGACATGAACATTTCAAAATTCAAACATGAATTTGTACTGTATTACATAATTTACACTGATTGTGTATTTCATTCTTGGTTTCTGATGGAATCGGCGATAGTTTTTTTTGTTGTATCTGTTATTGGGACAAGAAACAAATGAGATGCTGGGAATGAACATTTTGGCAGATATGTTGTAATCAATATTTTCATGTTTGTCTCACAAGCTCCTGAAAGTGTTCTAAAATAGATTTATTTAAAATTTAGATTCTAATTAATTTATTTTTTTATTTTTATTTTTAAAATAAAATAAAATCTTTAGATGCCGTTTAATTTAATTGTCGTTAACGTTTTATTTGCTTTGATCTCGGCGTATCCGGTTCATCATCTTTTGGCGAGGAGCTTAACGGGTCTTTTAGCTAAATTAATATTTAAAGTTTATAGCTCGATTTGTTTTTATCTTGGTATTTAGTCGATAAAACTGACAACTTTATCCGCTAATTAGTTTGATAATAACTTTGAAAGTAACAAACTTTAGATTTAATTTAGTTATTTGATCGGGTGGTTAATTTTTCATCTTCGGATCATCATACGGGTTCTTTTCTCTCATCTATTTCCTTGTCGTTATTTCATTATCTTCTATATGATTATTATTATTGCCTTGTTCATGTCTTGTTCATGTTTAGCTTTAATGTCATTGTTAGAGTAGTTATATTTATGCTTGTTTAGTATACAATCTTTAGGCTGGTGGGAGTGGGTTATAACCCACTCGTGGCTACCCCCAACCCACGCGCAGCCCCCACCCCCTCTAACCCAACCCGCGCGCGGCTTTCTTGCTGGCAACCAAAAAACAAGAGCTAACTCACCCAGCGAGTTTCTGAAATTTTGGGCCCCACCACTTTTATTACCGTTAGTTTTTTCACAATTAAAAAAAAAAATTTTTTTACCCAAAATTTACTTATAAATACCCCCATCATCTTCTTCATTTTTCACACACACAAAATCAAACATCTCATCTTCATCTCCATCTTCAATCTCCAAATCATGTCTCAAGAAAACACACCCCGAACCTCCAACAAACGCCGAGGTAGGCCAAATACCCAAAATTCACCACCCACACCGCGAGGAACTTTCGACCTAGAAAACCCGTCCCCCGGTATCACCATTCGACCACCATCATTGTATCACCCTCAACCTTACCAAAACACACCTTACCGTTGCCCGGACCCAAGTCAATACCCTACCCAATACCCGAGCCAATACCCTACCCAATACCCGACCCAATACCCTACCCAATACCCGACCCAATACCAAAGCCATAGGGGTGGTTCCTCATCACAACCTGCCTATGAAACTCAAGATTGCTACATCCCGCAGTATTCAGACTCGATTGATAGTCAAGGGTTTGCTTCGTATCAACAAACCGGGTCTCCCGAGCTGGAAACCGTCCCCGAAACTCAACCAACGGTCCAAAAACCTAAACCAAAGAAAACATTATCTAGGGGACGTCAAAAGAAGAAGGCGGTCGAAGAACCTCCAAAACGACAACAGCATTGGACAACAGCGGAGGAAATTTTTTTAACAAAAGGTTGGGTTTCCGTGTCTACTGACAACATTAGTGGAAACGAAATGAGTACGCAGGGATTTTGGACAAAAATCCTTGAGTACTTTGAGAGCAAAACGGGGGAACCCGGGGTTCGTACTTATGATTCTTTGAACGGGAAGTGGAAGTCAATGCGACCTTGTATTGCTCGTTTTTGTGGTGTTTATGGTCAAATGATGCAGATGGGGCCTAGAAGTGGTGCATCGGATGCTGATATGGTTAATGATGCGTTGATGTATTATGATGCTCAAGTTGGACAACCGTTCAAATTTCGTCATTGCTGGGAGATTTTGAAAGACGTTCAGAAATGGAAGGAGGTTGAATTGCCTGCCGAATTAGCTAGGACTTCCAAAGTAAGCAAGAGATACAAGTCATCTGGGTCTAGTTCGTTTAATACAAATTCTATGGATGCAAGTAACAGTGTGGATGTTGATGCCACTGATAATGAAGAAGTGCAACCGATCACACGTCCAATGGGAAGGGACAAAGCTAAGGCTAAGGCTAAAGGGAGCAGAGTTTCGGGGGAGTCGAGTACAAACGACGAGGCTTTGGCTAGGTTGATGTTGTCTGGGTTTGGTGAACAACAAGAACGAGCCTTTACTGTGCAGGGTGAACAACAGGCCGCATATTTTGAGATGAAGAATAAAGAGATTCAAGTCCGGGAAAAAGAAGTGGAAATAGCCCGATTGAAACAGCAAAAGGAAGACTTGGACTTTTATATGCAGCCGATAGATCATTTGACGGGACGTGATCTTGCAGTCGCGGAGTGGCGCAAAAATCAAATCAAGGAGGCCTATAATATCCCGTTTTAGTTTTTTTTTAAATGTTGTTTTTTTTTATTTTCTATGTTTTTATTTTTATTTTCGTACTGTGTTTTAATTTTTAATGTTTTATTTTTAATTTTGTACTGTGTTTTAATTTTCTGTGTACCCGTGTTGTAATAATTGTATGAATAAAAATTATTTAATGAAAAAATAGGGTGATGTGGAGTGTGTTTGGGTGAGTGCCATTACCTCCCGTGGTGAGTTTGGGTGAGTTTTGGTGAGTTTGGTAAAAAGCTGACGTGGCGCTGAGGTGGAGGTGAGTGGGTTTCGCCCCACTCCCACTAGTCTAATAACAGTGTAAAGCAGAAGCATCATCCTCCTGCTTTTGCTTCTTTTCTGCATTTCTGTTTCCTTCACCGTTGGCCTTAGCTTCACGACGCTCCCTTTTCACTCCCTTTGGCTTAAAAGGAAAAGACGCATTCCCAACCTGCAAAACAAACAATAAATTTCATGAGGTAAACTAGGTAGTTAAACACAACACAAAAATTTAATCTTGTTTGATGGCTTACTCCAAGCAGACCTCATTTTCCCAAAAAAACTTTTACCAGAATGATTTTTTTACCATCAAACTCCTTTTCGTTTAGAAACTCGTCAAATTTATATGCATAGATTGTTGTTGAGGAACAAAATGTAGGAAACGGTGTACACTTTTATTATATAAAATCGAATTACAAATAAAATTGACAGAAATTAAGAAAACAGAAAATAAGTAACAGTAATAACAAAAGCAGTAAAATTAAATAAGACGAGGCACGTGTTTAACACGCTTCCCTTAAAACAGATTCACTGTCTGTTTCCCAGGGTACAACGTCCAAAGCTGTTGTACAGCCAGACTCGACTTACTTGCCTGAAAGATCACAGATACAGTGTGTGTTTCTGACTGAAAAAGATTGCTGGAACTTTGATGCAGAAAAGCTGCGTTTTTGGATGTCTGAATGAATGAAATTCAAGTTTAATTTATAGGCATTATATGTCTTTGTCACCAAGACATAATATTTGCTCCTAAATTAAACTGACATGAAAATCTGTTATTACTAACACAGATTCGCAAATCTTTTAATACACAAAACAGATTTCTGTAAACTTAATTACACCGAATGAGCAGCAAAAAATACACCGAATTTGCCCGCACCCAAGCAGATTTCGGAGCTGCATTCGTGTCCGCAGGTCGCGCGCTCGTGCACAAGTTCAGTAGCTTCGAACCCGTTTTTTGCCTAGAAATCCCACTTTCTGCACCCCTGCGCGCGCGTAGGCGTGGGAGTAAAAACCCACAAATGAATATTGTAGGGTAGAAACTAGGATTTCCTTATAAACATGTTTTCACTTCATGTTTCAAGCGATGTGGGACAAATATTTTTCCAAATATTGTGTTTCACGTGACTCACTTTGAGACACGATATCTCATTCATATTAACTCCATATTGGACATACTTTAGCTCGTTGCGAAGCTCTCTTCGAGGAGAACACAAAGCTACTAAGTACTACGAATATATATAACATATAAATATATAAAATTATGTCCAAAGTATTGCAAAAACCATATTTTGCAAAACATTTTCCAACACAAAATACTTGGTTTTCTAGTCATGGATTTGGTCTTTTTAATACCATATACATGACTAGCACTTAGAAAGAAAAGTTGTTCAAGTGCGGAATTATGAATGATCCAAAAATAAGATAAAAGATGTAAGCGTTCTTTTTAGGCAGAGGATGAAGAGAGAATAAAAGAAGTAGCAAGTGTAATCTGGAATATAAATCTTGCCGATTTTACCCTGAATTGGGTCTTTGATGACATTCTTCTTCCCCTGAAAGTAGATCAAATACGAAAAGGATCAGCAGGACAAAAGCATCCAACAAAACTGTCTAGAAAGAATATAGTATTCTATTCATTATTGAAGTATTATGATAAAGTTATTTACGACAGTAACAAAAGTAAAGAGAAATCACACTAGTTGCAACTTTGACATAATACAATTTCTTTTTCTATATATGAATAAACAAAATCCATTAACCTTCTTCTTCTTTTTAGGAAGAATTTTCATAGCTTCTTTCATCAGGAAGACAATGTCGAGTAAAACCTCCCTCCTTTGTGTTGGTATCCTCTGATAAGCGCATTCACTATTTGCTATACAAAAGCCCATTTAGTAATTTACCTTTTCTTAGTTGTTTATTTTTTGATTTAAGTTCATTTGGATACCAAAATTTGCTTAAATATGAGGGGACTCATCCCCACCTTCCATCTTAATATAATCCGACGGATAAAATTGAATTTCAAATTTACATTACAAGGGCATATCAGTCATTTTACGTCCATATATCAACCTTTTTCTTCATTTAATACACATACAAAATGTGTGTATTTTTCATATCCCGTCTCTCTCTCTCTCTCTTAACATAGGTTCTTATCTATCTTATTCATCAATGGATAACTATCAAATATTCTCGTCTTTAATTTATAATACTAACTTTCATTTCTATTAAAACATGTTCACAATCAATTAATTCATCACGTAATAAATAAAATCGTCATCACAAACGGTATCACATTTCTGGATGGATTGCTTATCAGATAAGCTTTACGAAAAAGGTAAAAGTGCTGGTATTCAGGTTATTCTAATGGTATTTATTTATTACGGAGTAGTTATTTAAGTTTTGAGATGATTATTTAACTGTGTGTTGCTATTGGTAGTTTGAACTTTGAAGGTATAGTGAATAGTTCATAGTTGTTTGTTTTCATGATAAGATTACTAGTCCCACTGACTCGTGACTTTACCTACCGTCCAGAAATTCATTATCAAAAGGTGGGTTTTAATTCAATTAGACCATATTATTAGGATGTGTTTATTAAAATATAATACTTATTTGGTAATTAGCGTTTCGAATTTGTTTGAAAGGCTAATAATTAAGAGAGTTTGGTATTAATGTTCAGCGTTGGTGTCATTTTACATTTGTAGCGACTACTGCTAGTTTTGCTAAACATGGATATCTTAGTTAATATTTGTAGTTGTAGATGACTTTTAATTATCTACCAAAAAATTACAAAATTGCTTGTATTTGTTTTCAAACACATTATCATATTATCATATATGATACCTCCATATATCATAAATGATATATTTATCATATATGATGTATGGAGGTATCATATATGATACATGTGTTCAACGTAGCCTACAGTTTTAGTATGACTCTCCTAATACGCTTATTCATATAACTCACCTTATGCTTATCTTACAGCTTCAACAAACTCTACATATTATGAAGTTGTTGATAAAATGGTGCCTAATATGTTCTTTCTTCTCTTCTAATAATGCAGATTGTGCGAACACAACAACGAGCAGATATGGATGTTGCAATTGCCCGGTTAGAGCAAAGCATGAGGACATGCACGCATATGTGTAAGGATAAGACGATGTCGTCGTCATGGCCCAGGAGGAAGGTTGAAAATGAAGAAGATATGATTGAAGATGAAAATTATTATTTCTAATAACAATGTTTTAGTTTTCATTTTGAATTCAGTAGACTCTTTTTGTTCATGTATCTTTTTTTTATCATGTATTAGTGCTTTAATCATGATTCGTTATATTTTGTTTGAACAAGTGTTTAATTATTAATTTCATGCTTTTAAAAAGCACTCTCTTTTATATATGAACAAATGTTTGATAATTGATTCAACATGCTCTTTGTTTTAATCATGAAGTCAGCAGACGTTTTGGTGAATTTGTCGAACTTTTTATTTGAGTATCATATATGATAATGCATTATCAAATATGATACTCATAAAAAAATTATTTTTTATTTTCTAAACAAGTGCTTAATCATGAATCAAACATACTCCCTCTTTTAATCATGAATTTAGCAGTATCTTTGTTTAATCTATCAAACTTTTTTTTGAGTATCATATATGATACTGCATTATCATATTATCATATATGATAATGCAATATCATATATGGAGGAATTAAAAAGTTACAGGTGTTATCATATATGATACTCAAAAAAAGGTAAACATTATGCTTCAAGAATATGATAAAAACTTTAGCAAAATAATCATATTATCCAAAAATTACATCCACAGATGTTTCACCATTTTCATATTCAACAAAAATAATGATGATTGAGTAGCATTACAAAGTTAAACAAATACACCAGCATACAAAAATTACTAACAGATAAACTATTCACATGATTAAAACAATGGATGTTGATCTGTGTCATCAACATTTTTGTTGCAAACTTAACGCTCTTCCTTGTCATTTTCACGCACATGATCTTGTTATTTCAGTCGAGAATCCGTTGTCCACTTCTTTTGATATATTCTAGAAGCTGAATTTCAAAAAAGATTATCAAATATATATATATATATATATAGAGAGTTAGGTTAATGTGGTGTACTAAGTTAAAATTGTTAAAATAAAAAGTAATTTTAACCATTGGATCAATTAATTTTCATTTGATGAGATTAGTAGTACATTAATGTCATTATAGTTTTTTGTTGCAAGTTAATGTCATTATAGTTAATAAATATATTTTAGAGAATGAAATTTAAATCTTGTCAACGTGTTATGGCTTTTCTTATATACATGTATTAATTGTTTTTCACATTTGTTATCTTTACTTAATGTTGTAGGAGAGTGAGTTGATAATTAGCACAAAATTTATAACTGATACACAAAGCCCAAGATTCCATTTTTTTATGATACACAAAAAATTTAGCTCAACGTTGATTGTGTTTTTGCTAGATATAATTTAACATATTGATATCTAAGTGATACATATTTTTTCCCCATGATTATCGTCTTTGAAAATTGTATACTCATGCGTGTCGTGATAATGGTAGTTATAATTATGATACATCAAACACAAGTTGAAAAAACTTGATAGAAACAGATGTTTACTAAACCAATTAAGAAAAGGTAGGCAAGCGATACAAACAATGCAAAAACT
The DNA here is from genome assembly GCA_025667525.1 of Glebionis coronaria. Lineage (NCBI taxonomy): Eukaryota > Viridiplantae > Streptophyta > Magnoliopsida > Asterales > Asteraceae > Glebionis > Glebionis coronaria. The sequence goes on along the minus strand of CM046876.1, from coordinate 478,858,384 downwards.
TTAATATTGTGTATAAACGACTAGAATAAAATAAAATTACAAAACCCAAAGACTTATCTCACTTATCTCAGAATTTAATTAATTACTTAGTTGAACTTAGTGACGGACTTGATATGAATAGTTATCGATACGAATAGTTATTGGATGCGTTTCATTGAAACAATATTTTTTTGAACATATATTTCATTGAAACAATAAAAAGTTTAAAACTTGACCTTTTTGATGTACTACGACATGTTAAATCATAAAGAATTACAATTCATTTATACATGCATATTTTTCGAAGGTGAACTACTCAGCATAATGTTCTACCTTCTCTTTTTTAGACGTGCAACAATAGGATAATAGGACATTTAATTTAATGATAAAAGTATAAAACCATCAAACAAGACATATATGGTACGACATACGTACGTCATATGATATATAGTACTTTCCATGTACCATCATATTTCAAACAAAGTTGTTATCCTAAAACTAGCCTAAACAAAAGAAAAGAGATTCATCATTAGTTCCTATCACAAAAATATCTAATAAAATGCCAAATATACATGCTAAACAGCTCGTACGTATCAGCTTGAATATACATTTTTAGCCAAATGTATCATCTTGAATGTGCAAGATCAACAACAAAACTCAAATATTAAAAACAAAATGACGAAACCCATAAAAAGTCTATAACTTCACCCGAAGGCATCATATTGAATTCTAAAAAGATCTCCTAACAACAAGTAAACTAACAACAATTATATACAGGAGCATCAACTGGTACACGAGTACTAATACAAGACCAACAATAACTCGTACACGAAAAGCAACGATACACATACATCAGTAGCAACAACTCGTACACGAAGAATAACTCGTACACGAGGAGAAACAATACACGTGCAGTAGTAGCAACAACTCGTACAACACGAATTTGTAAACCATGGTGAACTTGAACCTCGCGACACACGACTCGTGAACCACCAAATCGTAACCGTCGATTCATACCATAAATTCGTACACAGAGTCTCGTGACACACGAACTGTACACAAATAACTCGTACACCATGGTGAACTCGAGCCTCAACCTCACGTGACTCCTAAACTACTGACTCATACACCACGGACTCGTACACTATACACACGAATCATGTACCACCAAATCTTACGTCACTAATTAACTCGAACCCGTACACCAACGAACATAAAAAATCCCATTAACAAAAAACTTATCATACCAAGTTGGTTGGTTGATTTCAGGTAAATGGTATGAACGACGCCTTATCATCGTTTTCACATAAACGTGCCAAGTTGGTTGGAAACAAATCTATGTCAACATACTTTACTACGACGTGGAAGACATATTGGCTGTCCAAATGAAAATTGAACTTTTTTGATGTATAAGAAATGGCATGCATGCCTAAATTTTTACCACTAAACTAAAAAATGAAAATGTAAATGATCCTTGGTGTGTAAAAAGGGACTAGTTTTGTTTGAGAGAGACAATGAATTTTTTTTTTGAAGGTTGAGATCTACGTTCAATTATATATAGGAAATAAAGAGCATATTTGTAACTGACATTTAATAAATCAAGATTACTAAAACTTCCGAATGATATGGAAAAGTGATTAATGTTTTTTTTTTTTGTTATCTTTTAATTAAATTGATCTCATCTTAAAGAAATAAAAAGATCCAAGGGTGTAAAACTTTTCATTTTAAGAATTATAAACTACTACACTACTTTAACCAAAATCTATATATATATATATATATATATATATATATATATATATATATATATATATATATATATATATATATATATATATATATATATATATATATATATATATATATATATATATATATATATATATATATATATATATATATATATATATATATATATATATATATATATATATATATATATATATATATATATATATATATATATATATATATATATATATATATATATATATATACTAGCTTCGTAACCCGGCCAACGGGCGGGGTCGTTTTTTTTTCTTGTTGGGGAGGATTTGTTGTTTGTGTTTTTTTTGTGTTTTTAGTTTATAATTTAATATTTAGAATATTTTTGTTATACTTTAAACTAAAATAGATTTTTCTAAAATAGGTTTTATGTATAATTTAAAATGTATCATTCTTTTTTTATATATATTGTTTTGTGATTGGATATATTTTATTGAACTAATACGTAGTTCTTTGTTGTGTGTTATGTTTTTTTTTTAGTTTGTAATTTAGTGTCTAAGTATATTTTTGTTATAATTTACGCTAAAATATGTTTTACATATAATTTAAAATGTATAATTTATTTTTATTTTTTTATATTGTTTTGTGATTGGATGTGTTTTATTGAATGAGTACATTGTTTTTTGTTGAATTTGTGTATGATTTTGTAATGATTTGTATAAAATCATACCTAAAAATATCATCAAAATACCCTCTTAATAGACCAATAATACTAAAATATGCTAAATATAAGTAAAAATATGTTTTTTAAACTTTATTAAGTCCTGGAGATACAAATGATATAAAAGAAATTAAAAATGGTGATTTTCTGACGCGTTTTGTCGATGTTTACACGTTTTTGAGATGCAAACGGGGTTTATATTTAACCAAGGGCACATCATTGATAAGAGCACGAGATTACGATTCCAAAGGTACTTTCATTTTTTATTGGGGTCATCCGATGCATCTTTTATAGGTCGGACAAGCCTATGTATTATATAAGCCCAACACAAGCCCAGCTAATCTATCTTTAAATATATAGGTTTGCAAGCTTATAATTAAAACCATGCATAGCACAGTTGGTAAACTGAGTGGTGCTAAGTTTTGAGGGAGGAGACCAAGGTTCAAATCTTGTTAGTGGCACTTTTTGCCATTAATTTGATTTAACTAAATCTTCGACCCGATCCAAACAACTGACCCGTTGAACATGACCCGAGATCTGACCCGCTTCAATCCGGTTCAGATCAGACCCGGCTCGGCCCAAGTTTGAACCGAGCAGGACCGGTCTATAAGCGGCTCGACCCGAATATGAACCGGACCGGTTCACACACGGCTCGTCCCAGATATGAACCGGACAAGTCATGAACCGGATCGGCCCAGAATTGAACCGAACCACTCCAGGCCGGGCTCGGCCCAAACTTGAACTGGACCGGTCCATTACTTCAAAACGCAGTTTAAAAAACTGCGTTTTCAAAACGTGATTTTCAAAAAACTGCGATTTCAATCCTGAATTTCGTGGAATTTGGAGATTTTCTAGTAAATTCTGAAATACTATTGGCTAAAAGATGTGACTGGGATATGACTGGGATTAAAACTGTGGTTTCAAATCATAATTATACCTATATATATATATATATATATATATATATATATATATATATATATATATATATATATATATATATATATATATAGGGGAGCGTTATCGTGGTAAACAGACTTAAAGTAGGTTACGATAGGCACACTTATGAGCCATTGGATCACCAAAGATCTATCAAGATCAATTTTAGTTAATAAATGGCAGAATTGTAATTAAATAAAAATTTAAGGGCATCATGTATCATTCTATAAAAGATACACAAATTAGAAACGGGATTCTCTCCTTTGACACATACAAACACACACACAGTATCACCATAATCATCAAACGCCAGATTCTAGTTGCCACTCAAATCAAAACTCGCAATCACCAATAATTAGGGGAAATCCGTCATTCAATATCTACGAATTGTATATAATCATAAGGTGTGCATTGACAACATTTTAGGTCAATTTTTTGAGTACCTATAACTCAAATTCAGGATTCCATGGTTACATTGTATGTAAGTGCTACATTGAATTTTTTATCTTCTTTATAATAACTACTGCTAGTTTATATTATAAATCATTCTTTTGTTGTTGGTTTTGTAAGTGTGACGAAGTGGCCGTATGTCTTCCCAAAAGGAACGAACTATGGTAGATGTAGAGGAGGTTATCGATTCAACAACCGAAGAACGACAGGGAATAGAAGAAGGTATGTATTAGTATATAATTGTTTAATAAATTTAATTATGTTTTTTTTAACTTGTTTTGATTGATTGAATTAGGGGTTTAGGATATTAGTTGGAATCGGTATTTGTTATTTGTAAAAATGTTTTGTATCTGTAATTCAATTAACTCAGTTAGTTGGAATCGGTATTTGTTATTTGTAAAAATGTTTTGTATTTGTAATTCAATTAACTCAATTGTAAATGTGTCGGTGTTAAGTGTTTGTAATGTGTCGGTTGTGTGTTTAAGCTTAAGCAGATGCCATATTATTATAACCTATATCGCCTTGAGTCAGACGTATTTAATGTCTCGACCATTGGTAATGTGTCGGTTGTGTTGGTTGTTCGGGATGTGTCGGTTGTTGGTATATGATTATGCATCTGTCATAATGTTATCAGATTTATCAGTTTGTGTCGGATATTTGTAATGGGTAGGTCATTGGTGGTAGTGTGTCGATGATGTTGGTTGTTTACAATGTGTCGGTTGGTGTGTGTATACGATTAAGAATCTGTCATATTAGTATCAGCTCTATAGTTCCGTGTCTTACGTTTCTAATCTGTATTTTAAATGATGTTGTGTAGAAATGGGGTTTTGAATGATGAACCAAATAAAACACCTGATAGAAAAAATGAAGCATCTGAAAAAATACGTGTCGGTTTCATGGCAAATGAAGATGTTGAAACGAGTACTTGGCGAGAAGGCGTTCAAATAGAAGTAGATAATATTGAAAAATGAAGCATAACTGAAACTTAGTTTGTTACTTCCCAAGGTAAAAAATTAGTTCTCGACATATTAAGTCTGTTCAACTTCAGTACAAAGTTTGTTTGTATTTTACTCCGTATGATGTATGGTACCGTAGTATCATTTTTTGCTTTAACCCTTGAAAAGGTTATACTTTACAGTAAGCTGTTTATATATATATGGTCGTATGATACATAAGCTTGATTGGTTGTTACTTATAATCTTATATATGTTGGTTCGTCTGAGAGGTTTACTTTGTGATCAATTTTATTTTATTCTATTGACAATCTGAGCTATTTGATTTGCAGATACATACAACACTTCCCGCCCTTGCGCGTTGTACTAATTCATGTTACCATGTATTTTGACAGATGCTTGTCATTCGCTCTCTCGTCTAACTGTCAAAAAGCACATGATTCAATCAATCATTGACGCTGGTATTGAATCTGGTTTAAGCCATGAAACGCATGTAAAATTGTATCGGTCAAACGAAGAATGTCGGTGAATATTGGAAAAGGCAAGATGAAAAATTTGGATGTAGGAACTGCACACATCGGCGGTAAAATCATAATGAATATTGTACAATATTTTATGGTTCTGGTGAATAAGGCGTGTGGGGGAGTCAACAAATGACGATTTTGTTTATTGGGCACCTTCGCCGTCCATATAGCACGAAAAATATGTTGCAACTTGTGTAATTTTAATGGCTGCGTTTTGCGACTGATATGCGAACACCATATACTATTGATATGCACCTCCATATATCGACCCAAATATGGAACTAACGAAAGAGAAAACATTCAAACTTGATAAACTCCACCTTGCAATTTTATTCATATCTTTTTGAAAATGAAACTTATACAAAATCTCACTAATACATATATATTTCTCGACTGATATATTTCAAAACTGATACAAAATCCTACTGATACAAATACGTTTCTAGACTGATATAGACAAGTTTCTCGACTGGCCAATAAATTAGCGTAGCTGTAACAAGCATCTAACCAAGAATCACCAAGTCTTGAATGCAAATTCGGATTAATAAAGTCGCATACGGGGACCTTCAGCCGCAATAGTAGCAGCAACATACCATATCCAAGCCACGCAGCTCTAAGTAAAGCAGATTGATGCTTATAGATTACTGTAAATGTAAATCAACAAGTTCGGTACATGTAAATCAACAAGTTTGCAGCATGTAGATATCTAGAAACATAACATCACAAAAACATAGTCAATACCATATCGATGCTTATATATTACTGTTGATGACAAGACCAAAAATAATAATAACCGCATAATATGATATACACGTAAGAGTATAAGACCTCATAAACACGAACTGACACACACAACTAGTACACAACAATAGACACAAAGGGTGGTGGAAATCGAATGTCGACCGAATGAAAACACTTGCCAAGGGTGGTGATAATCGAACATCGGTCGATAATAATTATTTGTGCCAGTGAGGACCGATGTTACGGCTTAATCGTCCGATTCAAAAAACGAGAAGCCTGAGAATAGGATGATGACTCGTTTTACAGTGATTGTAACGATGGTAGCAACGACATGTTATGACAAGATCGGGCGGAGTAGTTTTATTTGGATTGAGAGAAATCAATTATGTTATTTCTTTAAAGAGGAATGTTACGTTGTTTATGATAAAAACCAGCTGATACAAACAGTGTTTTCTTCAAAGGACCTGACACACACACTATACACTCGCCAGATCTCTAACAACATGGCCACAAAACTAACTGATACTCTAAATTTATCCATGGTAGAGGCGGGTACGGTTTCCTTAACATCACCGAAAACCAAAAGATGTATGCACGACACCCCAAGATTTGTATACCTGGTTAATGAATTCATCGTCTTGATAAATTTAACGGGTTTCACATAATAAAAAAGCCAGTTCTGGAAACTTATCGGAAACGTCACAGCGACTATGTGGCGGTTGTAGATATCTATGAATAAATATCCTAAAAACCTGGTACACATTCGCCAATGTCGATATTCAACAAGTGACTAATAAATTGTAAAGATTACCCAAATTTGATATCTATGAATACATCTCGCAGAATCGGAATCATATAAGTCCAGTGATGAAGACCTAATCATCCCTGGTATTATAAACGATCATTTATAAGCAATTGTTGAGTCTGTTGCTAGTTACGTCGACAAGAAGTGATACATGTTTTGGGTGATTCAATAGCGTTAACGTCTTCGATTGAGGTTGTCAGAATCGTGGCATTGCGTGTACTCGTTTTTGATCCACTATTGAATACCTTTAGATGAAAACCACAATTCTAAACCATGTTCAAATTGTGGAAATTTGAGTTGATTATTCGACGAAAGAGAAATAGTTTAGAAAAGATAAAATAGCTTGTGGCGGCGGTTTCGTTCCCCATATTTGTGATGGTTTTTTAGTTCATCGATCATGGGAAAGATAAGTTACAGTTTGCTTAAGAAAAAAAAAAGATAAGTTACCAGTTAGTAGTTTAGAAAAGATAAAAGGTTGTATTTAAATGGATTTTCGTGAATATGTAAATCAAGAAAAAAGTAATATACCCATTATACCACTAAACATATAAAAATTATTTTTGATTTTCTTTAAATAAAAAAGGAAACTTGTTTTATTTCATTGGTGCCTATTATAACTCATTATAAGGTGTAACGCACTTGAACGCAAATCATATATATATATATATATATATATATATATATATATATATATATATATATATATATATATATATATATATATATATATATATATATATATATATATATATAGAGTTAGGATCTAATAAGAAGATTAACAAAAATAAGAAGGATGAGAAGAAACCACAACCACTCATTTCAGATGCACCTACAAAATCTCCTGCATCTCCCCTTAAAATTCTCACTCTTATTTAAATTGTGTGGTCCAGAATTCTTCTTATTCTTCTTATTTTTATTTCTCTTCTTACTGGATCGCTACTCTCTCTCTATATATATATATATATATATATATATATATATATATATATATATATATATATATATATATATATATATATATATATATATATATATATATATATATATATATATATATATATATATATATATATATATATATATATATATATATATATATATATATATATATATATATATATATATATATATATATATATATATATATATATATATATATATATATATATATATATATATATATATATATATATATATATATATATATATATATATATATATATATATATACTAGTTGCTAAGCCCGTCCGATGGACGAGCATGACTTATAATTATCGTTTATATTTTTTTGTTGAGCAAAATATTTTGTTAAATATTATATATTTTACAAAGACAATTTTTGTCATTTTTTTCGTTTGTTAAAATAGAATTTTGTTTCAAATTTATCAATAACATGACTTGTTTAGTTATCATATTCTCTGGTTCAGTTTATCGCAACCGGAAACAAACCGTCAAATAATTATTTCATGTACGATATCAAAACAAAAAACATATTATTGATAGAGTCCTCCTGACATCTTGAGTAAACCAAATTCATCTTATATTTTTGGTACAAGCTAATTAATCATTTAAAATAATAATTTAAAAATCTAAAACAATGTCGAATTTGTTTAATCATCTAATCTGTACGATAGTTTGTTCATAACATCGAAACTTTTTGTTCTAAAGCCTTACAATTTCAGATGATTTTGAGCTATCAAGAATGATGTTGGCTTATTTTAATGCGCACAAACCCTTTGTCTCACCACACGAAAAAAAAACAAAACATTAATCTGTTTTATTTACTTTATTGTGAAACACAAAGTTCACACAAATTTGAAGAGGCATATGAAATACTGATTACCAAGGGTGTTAAAGAAACTGAGAAACTGATGAACAGAGCTGAACGGTTCAACCCAAAATAAAAAAAACTCGAAACCGGGAAAAAAACGGAAACTGAAAAAACCCGTTTATTATGTTTCGGTTACGGTTTTTACTTTTAGATATCTGCGATTAACCAAACGGAACCGTGTATAATATAAATCAAAAATTTTTACTAACTATTAAAAAAATTGTATAATTATTAATTAGTCCATTACAACAGTAATTTTATTGTATAACTATTTTTTTATTCTAACGTAAACATTTATGTAGTATTAACCATATATGTGTGTTAAAATTGATTTACGTGATTGTAACCTATAGGCTATAGTTATGAAGAAATATATTTGGTTAATCTGTGATGTATGTTAATTTGAATTATTTTTTTGTGACTGGAAATAATTTTATCTGTTCAATGATAATTAAAATGATATCTTAGATATTACATTAGTTTATTTTAATGTGATTAAATTAATAAAAAATTTACAATAGTTAAATGTGATCCGAACCGCGAGTAACCGTTCATTTCAGATAACCGTATGTCTGGTTCCCCGGTTCGGTTTCGAATAGTAAAATTAATTACCCGTCCCACAATGAGTTACAAATCTTTTAACTAATTGAACTAAAGGGATCCGTGAACCTTCCTAATTGGTTGTTCCGATCATTGAAGAGTGTTGGGATGGATATCTTTTCTCTTTCTAGTAAGTTAAGTCTAGGGATGAGCATTTCGTCCCGAATCCCAAAATCGAACTGGAACCGTATTGATTCTCGATATCCGAATTCCGTTCGGTATGGTACCGATACTACAAAATATGGTGTAAAAACATTCGGTACCACTAATTCGGTACATTCGGTACATGACCGCTAGCAAATCGAGAAATTCCAAAAAAAAAAACGGGAAACTCCAGATTTCTCAGTACCGGTACCGGTATATCCGAATCTTGTTCGGTACGGTACCGGTACTATTAATTTATGCTTGAGAAAAATCGGTACCACTAATTCGGTACGGGATCGGTACGGTACCGGTACCGTCTGAAAACATACAAAATGTGTAGAAAGACGTTGAAGGTATATAATAAAGGAAATAAGATATAATTAACAATATCATCGCAATGCGTTGAAGCCCCTTAATGAGAAACTGAATGGCTAGCATGGGGGTTGATGTTCTTTTCGTGAGATGATTCGAACTCGGGTCGAGAGACTTGGTGCCTCGATGACACGCAAGATACTCCGCTGCACCAAACTACCGTTAAAAAAAATATAATTAACAATCTATAATCCCGTGTAGGATAAATATACATAGCTAAAGTTACACAATACAAATAAATAAATATAAGGCTGTTTTAGTTCCACTCGAAATGGATGGGGAATCTGGTGGACTCAAAAGACACCTTTTTTGTTCAAAAATTTATGTTAGTAATGGGCTAATTATTATGACGAAATAGTGACATAAGTCATCGGTATCACTTTTAAAATCAAGCATCTTTTAGTGGTTGCACCAGAAATGGGCTTTTGAACAAATTTTACCCGGTTTGACTCGTCCAACATATTGACTTCGTTCTTTATTGTTGACACATGTGACATGTTTGCAACAAAATGGCCTAAATTACTCTTTTCTGTAGCGAATGGTAACTCCACCTGTAGCCTTCATCGTCTCTAGCCTATAGTAAATAACCAGATTAACTGCGATGGTCTTCGCATTCAAATCACAGCCATCTGTCAAGAAGCAGCGATGCACGCAGTGCACAAGAACATATATGTCATTCTCCCCAAGGATCTCGAGAAGAACTACAGAACGAATGTTTATTATACCATTAGGAATTGCAAGTAGGATAGCTTCTTCTTCTTCCTCGGAATCTACACTAAAGAAGGATAGACAAGGCATAAGTAAAAAACCAACAAAAAAATAAGTACGGACATACAATGTAAAAACTAACTAACCTTCTTCAGAAGCGTCATCATCAGTGATCACGCAACACAAAGGAAAGCTAGTTAAGGAATCAACAAACCCTCAGCCTAAGATAATAGTTTAACAGACCAAAAAAACTATACATATGAAAAATTACTCTAATAGCTAATATACATTCATAGACTAAATATTGATGATATGCGAGCAAACATATTCACTTTTATGGTTCTTGATTTCTCCAAGACAGGCTTGCACAATAAAAATCAAACGTGAACAATATTATAAGAGTCAAACCTGAAGAATAATATAGCGGTATCCAGATTTCTTCATTTGAAAGTGTAATTTCAATAAAAGACTCTCTGGCAGAACTATCTTCTTGTTATAGTTGCTATCTAGAAGTTTGTGTTTTGTGTTAAGTATAATATTTTGGTATGCATGAGTAGCTGATAATTGAACACCCAACGGTTCCCAACTGTCTCAAGGTGAAGCAATGTCTATGTCGCAAAACAAAAACAAACCAATTTCCTCATAAAGGACAACAGAAAAATAATCTTCCAAAGGGTATCTGTCAGTAATACATTTTTTTGTTGCAAGTATTCAAATTTTTTTAAGCCAAAGATTTTTACATACTACAGAGTAATATTTTCTACACAATGACAGTGTGAGCAACATGAGGCAGTCCTCTACTGGTGAACCTTGTTTGTAACTTTGTATGAGTCAACAAAAGGTTAGTGTTAGGATTTAGGACTTTTAGTATGCAGTTCATTCATAGGAATTTCATATTGAGCGACCTTATATTCTTTTGTGAGTTATTGCTGATGACAGAGCCTTTTTTTAACTCAATCTTCTTATAATACTTACTAGTGCAGATCCACCTACTGTATCAGTTGGGGCACGACCTTCACCAGTATCTACTTCCGTGGCGCGCTGTCTAGTACCAATAAAACAGAATAACAGTAGAAAGTGGTAGCCATGTCGTATGACATGATAAAAAGTTTAAGGATCGATATACTCGAAATAAGATAAAACTCACTCCACGAATTTCAGGTTTAGTATAAAATTTGCCAAAAAGGAAATTACTCTGATGGGTAAAGTATGTAATCCAAATTATCTTGCACGTCGTCATACATGATGATATCGTGAAGCGCGGATAAGTAAGAAGTGTAATTAGAGGCTGAAAGAATTAGGAAATTCATTTTTTTTATACTTATATGTATATACATCTCTGAGCCGTAGGTCCTAATAATGTATATCTTAGTAGCACACTTTCATCAAATATATATTAAAGTTGGTTTCTAAATTTTAGTTTATTAATGAAATAAAATAAATGACGATTCTGTTGTTGGGACTATTTAATCTTTATACCAATTGAGTAAGTACGACAAATAAGAAATCCCAAACACCACCTTATTACTTCTAGCCTTCAAGGCACGTCCGCAGATCAAGATTTAAGCATAATGATGAAGAGGATCTTTATGTTTAGTGGATAGTTAAATTCTTGTAAGCTGGTGTGCAACAGAATAAGAAATCATGTACACCCCCTCTTTACTTGTAGTCTCATCTCCATGTCAAGTTTAGGTAATAGGAATGATGGAATGAGTTTATTATGTTTCTCACAGCAAAGCTGAAATAATAAGTAATCCAAAACACACTTTTTAATCATAGGTTGATGTGTAGTTCAATACTAAGCTAAGGCATTGTTTTTCTGGATATGTCAATTCTTGTAAGCTGATGTGAAACAAAAGCTTTTGAAGATCAACATCATGCAATGTAATGAAATCTAATTGTAGAGTTAGGACGATGGTTGGAATTGCAACATTCTGCTCGACATCTATCCATTTTGAATATTTATCTACCATGACTTCCTACACAGGGGGTGTTTGGCATTTGATATAAACAATTTTTTCAGATAATCAGAACTGCAATCTATTTTTGGTTACTTCAAGCCATAACAATCAAAGAAGCAGGTAGACATTGTAAATCAAAAACCTTGAATATCAGATATCAATTTGAGAATTACCTTGTGAATGAGGACATGTCTATGAAACCTGCTTTTCCTTTTGATTTAGAGAACTGGTAATCACAGTCTCTAGTGAAGCTGCGAGCATTTTATCATGAAGAGGCAGCAAAGAGTCCAAATCCCTACAGAAACAAACGTAATCACATGGTTATCCTCTATATAAGTGACTGCTTGCATTTTGAGTGAAAAACAAAATCCATGATACCTGATATCATCTTAGTAGCTGGAAAAAACTTTCCTCTAAATCAAATCAAGGAAATAGGGAGTTCTTAGCAGCTTCAGTTAATACTATATTGTACTTCTAGTCGTCAAAAACACAAAAACAGTCCATAAATTTCTTGCACTTCAGTTAATACTATCACCCTATATATATAATTCCAGTTTGTCCCAAACACTCCTAGTTTCTTAAGTGACCTGATCCAAACACAACTTACAACAATCAAGCTGAGGTTTCGTAATTCATATGAACATTTAAACGAAACAGCTTAAAAATCACGGGTTATGTAACAAAATTACAAAAGAAATGCATATGTTATCTTTTTCTAGCAGCATTATATGACGGAGTAAAACGGAACCTATCCTCCTCCTTTAAGCAACTTGTAACTATGCACAACTGAAATGCCTTTGTTAAGCTTTGCATACATCACATTTGATTTGAGACATCTTAGCGAGCACGAAAACGGCATCTCTAACCTATTTAGCTGATACTTATCCTTATCAAACCGATTTGACCAACAATTATGCCCGAACGTAGATGGCCAGATTAAGGTACAGTTGAGCAATAACATGGCACCGTCCTACCAGTCGGGCACTATGGCACCACAATCCATTTGGCTGTTAGCCTCTAGCGCCACCACCAATGGCCCACACTTAGGACAAACAAAAAAGATAAAATTTTGTCAAACCTCAATCTCGTGCTGTAATTTTTTCACAACCTTCCACTTCGAGAATATAACTCTATTGGTAAGATCTTTCATGGGATGTAACTACTCAAAGAACGATTTTAGAAACATAAAAAAAACATACGTTACCAACCAATCCAGAAACTTTCTTGTTAGATTTATTTAGGTCACAACAGTAACTATTCGTTTTTATTACCCGTGCCTGTAAAGGCGGAAACAAAATCATTAGCTTTGAATGACTGATAGGCTAAAAGGCCAATTAAATGATGCAATATAACTTATTATCAGCTAAGTTTTAGACATCGTAGTCCCACAATTAAACATATGAGGTAAACATATTACACACATGTTTAGATAAATAATACAGTATACCACAATTAAGCTCAAAATATTCATCATCAACATCTTTGATGCCGTTACCAAAATTCCCCTAATTCACAGAATCGAAAAAAAAAATAAAAAAAAAATAATAATAATAATTAGAATTGATAAACTTGCATAAACTACACAACAATTAAAAATACTCATGGATCTTCAATTAAGTAAAACTTGCTCAAATAAGAACATATTAGAATTACTATACCAATATTGATCTATTATGAATGAATGTTATTAGGGTTTTACCTGCGTTTTCGTTTTTCTCTTTTTTTCAGTTAATGAAGATCGAGTATTATGTGATTAAAAAGAGATAAGTGTGGTGACAGGATTTTTATTTTCAAAAAAAAAGTGAGAGCCTTTTTTAATTTGTTTTTGAATTCTATAACATAACCACTGGCTTGGTCCAGTGGTCATGTCGTTTGTATCATCGTGCCAGGGACCAAAATTCGAATCTTTCGATGGACAAACTTTTTAAAAAGAATTTCACGATTTTCAAAAACATGCGTAAAAAAAGAAAGTGATGACGTGGATATGATGTGGCATACCCCTCCTCTTATATATAATGTAAAGATATATATATATATATATATATATATATATATATATATATATATATATATATATATATATATATATATATATATATATATATATATATATATATATATATATATATAGATTGAGGTTCATGTAGGATAGTCTTTAAAATAAAATAGTGTAAGCAGCCAATGTAGTAGTGACAAGTGGATATTTACTTTATTTAATAATATTAATAAATTTAAATATAGAAAAGGGTATAATCGGAATATTATATTCATTATTTTTTTTCTGATAAAACTATTTTCACTTTCTTTTATTTAGTACATACCGATCCTTAAGTTTGACCATCTTCCTCATCCTACCATGTTGACTATCTTCCCCATCCCACCATTTTAGGATAGAAGTTCTTCATCATGAAGAAGTCATCCTACTTCTCCGGTTCCCCACCTTCCCGCTTCCCTTCTTTCCCTCCTTCCCGCCTCCCCTCTTTCCCTCTTTCCCGCCTCCACTATTTCCCACTTCTTCTCCTTATATATTTCAACAATCATGTAGTAATTTATCACAACTTGAAATTTTTTTAATATCCACACATACTAACAGTAACACAAGCAATAATGGCTGATGGAATCGAATACTCGATTGAACAAGGTAATTTTATCACGATTTCGTTTTTATGAATCATATAATTAAGGTTTGTGTTGGTGTGGTTTTGACTTTTTTTATTCACGAAACCTCAGCGGGAACCCCTCAATCTGCTGGATCTGAATCTGTGTTTGAACAAGGTATGTGTGTCACTTTATTTTTTTGATGAATCAAGCAATTAAGGGTTTTGTTAATGGGGTTATTAAACTTTTTATGTTCATACATTTTTTTGATTTTATAAAAAACATTACCAGGTGGATCCAATCAAGCAATCATAGCCGAAACCTCTCAATCTGGTAGCAGTGTTCGTCTTGCGTCATTGGGTAAAATATCAGGCCTTTTTTATGAATAAATATAGACCTTATCTTTTTAGCTATTTTTGTGCTAGCATCATAAGTTTGTGTATATGATTTTATTTGATAGGTTCTTTGCCTAGTGTTTCTGATGAAGATGACTCCCTTTTTGTAGCCGAAAATGGAACACCTCAATCCCATATCACGGCTCGTCCAACTACTTTGGGTAATACATTATGTTCTTTTGTTACCATTTTTTACATCTTCAATGTTTTATACTTTTTATTTGTGTTATCGTTATTAGTTTGTGAATTTTAAATTATTTTGTCAGCTTATGCGCCTAATAATACTGAAAATGAGAATGAACCCCTCCACACATACCTAATGGGTATCCCTCATTCTGGAAGCTTGGCTCGTAGAACTACTTTAGGTAAACCGTTATATTTTTTTCCAATATATTTTTTGTTTAGCATTATAAGTTTGTGTGTATAATCAAATATAAACACATGGCCAGTTATTTCCTTTGTTGTTTAGAATTATGATTTTGTGTATTTGAATTCATTGGATAGGCTATGCACCTAATGGTTCTGATGATGAAGATGAAACCTCACCAGAAACCCCAAATGGTACACACTTCTTATATCAGAAATCAATTTTTATTTATATTTTTATTTATATACTTTAATTTTTATTTGACAGGTTATGCATTTTGAAAACGATTATCCATTTTGAAAACGAATAATTTGATAATCATTTGTTAAAATGTGTTTTTGAAACATAGTGTTGGAATTGTTTATGTTGCGTGGAATAGAAATAGTCAGATAATTAGTTTTGAAACATTTTTTTGGCCAATCAGATTATATAACTTTAACATATAAGATGACCAAGTAGACATGGTTTTATATTTGCTCATAGATAGAAGAATGAAAGAAATTAACATTTCTAACTCCACAATTACATTTTATTATAATTGAGAATTTATATTATATATACACTTTCAAAATGTAATACACTGACTTGTAAATAAGATTGTGTAGACGTTAAGAAATAAATACAAACTTCCTACTAGTTATATTCTGTTTTATCTATAAATCAAGAGCTGAGTGTATATGTATATATGGCCATCGTTTATATTGAGTTGAATATTAAAGACGTAAAGAAAAAGATTCTACACTTACAATGGTACTTGGAAGCATATGTAATTAAAGAAGCAAAATATAAAAGGCACTATAGTAATTTTGTGGTAAGGGAAGAAATGCGTTTCTAAGCAGCAAGTGTCTCCATGGCTACATGCTGCCACAAAACCATGTTTTGGAAGATGTATAACGCAATATCTTTAATCATGATTAATGCTTACAATGTATTACCCAAAGGGTACAACTTTTAATATCAGAAATCAATTTTTATTGATATTTTTATTTCTCTACTTTAATTTTTATTAGTTTATATGCATTATTTGACAGGTTATGCATCAAGCGGATCTGAAGTTGAAATGGTGGAAACAACGCCGAATGGTAGTAAATTTTGGATCTCGGAGGCAAAAAATAAACCTGCGGTTGGAGATACTTATGATTCTGTTGAAGAAGCTTTTGAATATTACAAAGCTTATGCGATTGAAGCTGGATTTGAAGTTAAAAGGGGTGGAGCTTGGAACCCGAAAAAACAACTTCGTCCGGAGTTGAAGTTCTTCTATTGTGTCAGAGAAGGCTTCAAACCAGCTGCAAAAAAAGATCAAAATGCCAATGATCTTTCAAGGAATGAACAGTCAAATAATGACCAACCAACTGCTGCTAAACCCGATGGGAAAATTGTTGAAAGGAGGAAACGAGCGTCTTGTCGTTGTGGGTGCAACGCTCAGCTGCGAATCAAGAGGATTACGGGTAATAAGTATAAGGTTTATAAGTTTGTGGAAAAACACAACCACTGTTTGGTCCATGAAGATGATATCAAATATCTTAGGACATGTCGCAAGTTGACTTATCCTAAGCAACTATTATTGCACCAGCTTTCTAATGTCAACTTAGGTCCTGTTAAAAGTTTTAAAGTTATGAAAGAAATGTATGGTGGCTTTGAAAATATAGGGGCGACTTCAGTCGAGTGTAAAAACTACAGGCGTGGCATGAATCATTTCATTGGCAATCGAGACGCTCATATGGTTGTTGAAAAACTTTTGGCCCGTGCAGAGTTTTTACCTGGTTTCTCTGTAGAATACGAGCAAGACAAAGATGACAAATCTTTGGTCGGGCTCTTTTGGGCAGACGAGACTGCCAAAAACAATTATGTAGCGTTTGGTGATGTTGTCTCCTTTGATGCTACATTCCGTTCCAACAGGTTAAATACTCATTCGTTTTAAATTATGGCATTTACCTATAACTACATTATAAGTTATCTTTTTATCTATTATACCTACTTTAACTTATTTAATCATAGTAATAAACTTATTACTTATGTGTAGGTACAATATGGTGTTGGTTCCTTTCACTGGGATTGATAATCATAATAGGTGTGTCACATTTGGTGCCGGTTTGTTAGCTAGTGAGTCTACCCAAAAATACACATGGCTGCTAACAACATTCAAGAAAATCTTTGGTAGTGCACCTAAAGTGGTCGTGACCGACCAGGATCCCGCGATGAGATTAGCTATCGCCGAGATTTTTTCGGACACTAGGCACCGTCTTTGTATGTGGCACATCATGAGCAAACTGACAGTTAAGGTATGTAGTACATTTTCAAATTAATTTTTTGGGACGATCAATGTATACTTGTTATTTGATACACATTTCAGTAAATTTGCACATGTTTATGTTGTTTTGTGTTATTTTGTTTAAAGGTTGGATCAGAAATTTGTAGCAATACCGATTTCAGAAGACGCTTGTGCACCATCGTTTGGACTGACAAAATCGACCCTGAAACATTTGAAAAAAAATGGTCTGCTATAATGGACGATTTTTCACTAAACGATAACAAATGGCTAAGTGACATGTTTGTAATGCGTGATAGGTGGATCCCTGCTTATTTCCGCAATGAGCCTATGTCAGGTCTTATGCGTACAACATCAAGGTCTGAAAGCGAGAATCACTTCTTCGGCCGGCTTACCAGCACACGTTTAAGTCTGGTTGAATTTGTGAGCCATTACGACACAGCAATGGATTCACAAAGATTCATTTATGGTAAAAATACTCATGATTCCAACTATACTACGCCTGATTTTAAGACTGGTCTTTTGGTTGAGAAGGAGGCGGCAGAGCTTTATACCAGGACATTATTTTACGATGTACAAGAGGAGATTTATTCCTCTCTAATTCATTGCTATGCCTTGAATGTACGTGAGGGTGAATCACATCGTCACTTCGTGATTCGTGACACAGAAGCTGACTTTGAGCACAAAGGCGTGGTTATTAAAGTCAAACATGAGGTAACACGGTTTATTCACTTCTATTATGTACGTTTTACATTTTTTAGATAATAAAAATTTACTACTTCCATTTTTACTGGATTTGTAGGTTCACTATGTTCCATCTGAAGAAAAAGTTAACTGTAGATGTCTAAGGTACGAGCGTTACGGACTTTTATGTAGGCATATTTTTTATGCGCTCAGATTATCAAAGGTTGACAACTTCCCTAAAAGTTATGTCAAAAAGAGATGGTCCAAAAATGCTATGCCGCGTAAGAGTTCTGGCCGTACTATGGAATCTGGCAGCTCGTCAAATTCAGCCAATGATTCAGATTCGCTGATCCGGGATATTTACAGTAAAGTTGAAGAGTCTGTGAACCGGCTGGTTGGTGATTTCGACATACTTCAGCTGTATAGAGATGACCGGTATGCATTGCTCGAGAAAGCTAAGTCAGACATACCTAACCCCGCTGTCATGAACAAGAACAACATGTATGCGTCCTTACTTGGTGTCACTGAACCTGAAGAGGTTACTATACAACTTCCTAATGGTATTAGAAACAAAGGCACTGGACGTGATAAGAGGTATGTATCAAAGAGATAAATTGCATCAAGTCAATCAAACAAGCCTAAGAGGTTATGCAGGAGCTGTAACAAATATGGTTACCATGATTCGCGAAACTGCCCGGAGAAACAAAAGTCACATGATGACCAGGATGTGAGCATGGAAGATATCGATTAAGATGCTTAGCTTTATGTTTGTTTTCTGTTTCTACTAGAACTATTTCCATTTCCTATGTTTTAAATAAGTTCTGACATTCTTTTGGATGTTTAGAATGTTAAACTTTTGTTGGTTTTAGGTTTTGACATTCATTCGAATGTTTTTAAGGTCTTCTATTTTGTTTGAATGCTTGGAATGTTTTCATTATATTGGTTAAAAGGTTTCTGTGACATTTTTGGTTTCTATATTTCATTATATTTAATTTTTTTTATTGTTTTATCTACATGTCTCATCAAGGTACTAGCAACTTGATGTATGATAAGTAGCTTGCTGAGTCAAATAGCTCTAATGATCATGTGGTTCTAATAACAAGCAGCTTAACTATAAAAGTATCACAAAACCATATTTACTAAAGTTAAGCAACTAGATCAACATGTGTTTTGTTATCAGTAGTGTAACATACTAGTTGTTATATGTTCTAGGTTCGCTTTTTTACAGATGGATTAAGAAAAGTACCCCAAACATGAAAAGTACTCCAAAGAACGAAAGTACTCCAAAACAAGAAAAGTCAAACAGATTACAACTCATTGATTCTTTTCTACTAAAGCTTTTTTTGCATCTTTATGCTTGCTGATGAGCAGGTATAGCCCGGGTTCACCGTTTGATCTTCCACTCAACCACCTTCACAAAACACCTGTGTATCATTAATACTAATAGCTGATAAAGCAAAAAAATGTGTCCGAAAGAGGAACATGTGATACGTGTTAAAAGTAGTCTAAGGGGATGTTTGGGTTTGCTTATTTCATACTGATATTTGTTTAAAAAACAAGCAGGTACCAACCTGCGTATTTTCTCTAAAAAAGCAGAAAAGCAGTTCAATCCCAACGATGCAGTTTTTTATTTGTTTAAAAGGTAAGCAGATCAGCAGTTAGATAAGCAATTCCAAACACCGTCTAATAACAAGCATTTGCATCTTTATGCTTGAAAAGTACTCCAAACAACGAAAGTACTCCAAAACAAGAAAAGTCACAGATTACAACTCATTGATTCTTTTCTACTAAAGCTTTTTTGCATCTTTATGCTTGCTGATTAGCAGGTATAGCCCGGGTTCACCGTTTGATCTTCCACTCAACCACATTCACAAAACACATGTGTATCATTAATACTAATAACTGATAAAGCAAAAAAATGTGTCCGAAAGAGGATCATGTGATACGGGTTAAAAGTAGTCTAAGGGGATGTTTGGGTTTGCTTATTTCATACTGATATTTGTTTAAAAAACAAGCAGGTACCAACCTGCGTATTTTCTCTAAAAAAACAGAAAAGCAGTTCAATCCAAACGCTGCAGTTTTTTATTTGTTTAAAAGGTAAGCAGATCAGCAGTTAGATAAGCAATTCCAAACACCGTCTAAAGTCTATGGGTATTGTGTACAACCTTATGAATCGTATATATTTTACAGTTTAGATTTTATTTTCGATAATCTTGTTTCCGCAACCATTACTACTACATATGTTATTAATTACTCGTATGTGTTTCACGGGTCAGTTTAACCAGACCTAGCCTAATTGGAAATGTCGCTCTACGGCAATAGCCCAGCCCACCCATATTGCTGCCTCGAAACTCAAATGAAATGTCTCCGGATTTCTAACTTCTTTAATGTCCCTAATGACAAACTATATCGATTGTTGGTGGTTCAGTGCAACATCGGACAGACTTTGGGATAATGCCATTGACGTTGAAGACAAAAAGCATCAGGACTTTTTAAGGCTGGTATGTTAAACAACTACATTTCTATCAATATGCATGAAACCATTTATTCGTATGACGTCTTGTTTATATTTTCTGTGAATTGTCTGGAACCGCAGAACCACGCTGAAGGATACCATGAGCTTTCTTCGAAAACTCAAATATATTTCTCCACGGTTGTTGCAAAGTGGGATGCTGATTTTTACATCAAAGTAGATGACCATGTTCATATAAATCTTGGTTAGCTCTCCTTATAGTCTATTTAATATCGAATATTTTTTTATGAAACTAGGAGGTTAATCTTGTTATCTCATGCAGGTATGATCGGCTCTACCTTGGCTCGTCATCGCTCAAAACCTCGTGTTTATATGGGTTGTATGAAGTCAGGACCCGTTCTTGCACAAAAGTAAGATTTTCAATATCTTTATGTTCTCTGTTTTCTTTATGGTTTTGTATGTTATATTGACATATTGTCTTATAATCAAAACCAAATGCAGAGGGGTCAAGTACCACGAACCTGAATACTGGAAATTTGTCTGATAACTATTGAAACAGACCTGTGTTTCAGGTCAGCGTCACCAATGCATATTTTTGCACAACCACATGTGTAGCATTACTAATTATAAAGAAGTTGCACAGCCACCTGCACAAAGTTTTAGCCACCTGCACGGGTTGATTCGGGTTATTTTTGAACCTTACCATGTCTTAAAAATGAAAAATAATAAAATTCAGCATGCCAATTTATGGTCACATGTCAGTCATACTGTATTTTCGAGCATCAAACCTCCTAATATGTCCATTTTGCAAAAATACTTGCAGGTACCCATTACATAACCTATCAAAGTTGCCAACTCGGATCTACTTATAAGTACCAAATATGAATGCAAACCTTCTTGTTCAGGTAATGAAGGTTGATTTCTGGTATCACTCTATTTCAAGACCATTCCAGATCACATATGTGCAGATTAAGCCCCAAGAAGTCTTTCAACACCCTGTGAAACACCATCAACCGACAAACCTGCAATATAATTTCTTTCAATTATCAAACAGAAAATATGAAACTCAGAAGAAAGAGCAATTCCAAATCTTTTTACACTTGTCAAACCGAGGATTTGGCGTCTTCTGCACAACCACCTGCACAACCATCTGTGGTTCATTACTACTTATAGTTGATAGCTTACCTATTGAACCAGATCTGTGTTTCACTCAGCGACACAACTTACAATCAGTATGTTTCCATATTCACAAACTTTAAGCACACATGATATATCCAACTTATCACTAAAATCTTATAAAATATAACTAACATTCTAGAAAAGAAGTGAAATCACATTTTGGTTGTCTTGCCAAGGCATTTTTATTAAAGACCCACTAAAATTAGTGGACTCATCTTTGGTACGAAAACAAAAAAACCTACAAACAATCCAAAACAAAGTTACTTGATCTAGCAACGAGTCCTTACTTAAGCATATGTTAAAACAAAACATATATGCTCATTATTAAAACAAAAAAAACTTGCATACTAAAACATGTGCTCCACACGTTCCATAATTGTTGCTGATGCATTTTCACTTAACCATCTTTTTTCCTCAATTGGCAAGCTTTTGTATTCTTCTGTCTCATCCTCAACGACTACTTTTTTCATGTTGATGTCACAGAGTAGCATCTTCGCGACGTACTTACATCGAAGGTCGTTTAGTAGGAAATTTTGAGCTTTACCCTCCATTCTTAAACCACATATATGACCGTAATGTCCTTCCCCTTTATAGGTTTCCATGTGTCTCATAGCGAATATGCCACAATCCACAAAGTTCCTCGTTGTTCGGCATCCCATTCTCAGAATTTTACATTCACCAATCTCCATTAGTCCTTCACGACGATGCTTCTCGAAAGATAAGTAATCCTCAAACAATTTTTTCTGTCAACAATATACATGGACATTTTAATAAGAAACCTACTAATGTTGCAATGTTAAGTGAAAAATTATACATGTACAAACTTACCAGTACACATGGCATTTGTCCATATCTTTTCACCAAGTTTTGCTCATCAGAATTGATGTTGTCCAGGATATGAATTTCTGAAATTTTTAGGTTCATGCATATCACGTAAAAGTGTGCTCCTTTTATTATTGGGAAAAAAACCTAGTCAATTAAACATCGTAATTAATGTGTTAAAAGTATGTGCATGTATCATAATCGTAAAAAAACAAACGTAGTGTATGTATTATTAGTGTATTGACTTACCAGATCAACATTCTTAAGGGTTTGATATACTGTTGTCCTCAACACGTTCCTCATATTTTGAATGAACAAATGTGATTTATATTTGGCATTCCAATCTTCAGATAACATCTTCTCACTCTGATTATGAAGATATTGCACAAGTCGTATTCATTTTCAGACGACTTATATGACAAATAATATTCATGTTAAAATAACTTTATAATTAAAAAACATACCACCATTGATGTATTGCAGAAGACCCTTTTTGGTGTATTATCGATACGAAAATTTTCCCCGTAGTTAAGAACATGTGTAAACACATCAATTACTCCACTTGCGATACATATTCCTGGATACAGAGTTTCAAAAACAATTCGTTGCACTTCTAGTGAATGCGTCTCAGAATGTGTACTGAATATTATGTCACTGTCAACATATACAGATTATGTATCAGATAAACATGTATGTATATAATTTCATAATAATTACATAGTTCAAATAGATATTCTTACGTCGGTGTAAAACGGCCAGTGAAAATGCAGTCGGAAACCCATTTCTCTGAGTAGGTTATACCATCATCCACCGAGCATTTTTTTGTAGTGTATGGTGACTCTAAGACATCACCGACACGGTTACAAATAACACCAACAGTATTTGGTGTTACAGTGTTCAGTGGTTTTGGTTCCCATTTTCTAACGCTTATGCTTGAACTTAAGCGTCTACTAGAAACCATTGACAAATTTGACACAGGTGTCCTGAATTCAGGCGAGTCGTCATATTTTGGACCAGATAATACTTTACCTAAACTAGCTGGCGATTCGTCATATTTTGGACCACCTAATACTTTACCTATACTTGCTGGCGACTCGTCATACTTTGGGACATCAAAGACCATGTCATGACCTACATTTTTTAGGTGTGTATCACTTTGGAGAGAATTCATACCCTGATCGCTTACCTTGATGAGTTCTGTTTGTGTACCATTACCATTTGCTGCTTTTTGTCCGTCCACGTTATCATTTGGAGTTGTGCATTCATTGCTCCCCAATACATCACACATCTCGTTTCTTAATTTTAACAACACCTTCAAATCAACATCAGTCGGGTTCTCTTTAAGAGCATCCTTCAAACATATATCCGCCTCTTGTAGATACATATCTGCCATTTTCAACTTGATAGCAACAAATTTTTTAACTTCCTGATTTACATTACAACGTTATGATACATCCAATCATTTATATTTAAAAAACATATACACTTGTTACTAATTACCTCTAGGTTTTGTGGTGGCCTTTCAGTCCCATATTTGGAAAACATCCCATCCGCCAAAATCGGATACAACCCTTCATCTCCGTCAAGCAAATGTGGAGTTGATAGCTCGTCTATCAGAGTTTGTGTTGCATAAGGATTGTATTTATCACCTTCAATACCTTTTAAACAAACAATAGATTATGTCAGACTATAATTGTTTATATACATTTTATGAATTCATTAACAACTAATTTAATATTGAATACCTGCTTCATTGATTTCTAGTTTAACACATAATTGAGTTGAAGGTATTTCATCTACTAAAACTTCTTGTTTTTCGTCATTTTTTTTCCTTTCACTATCTTCAAGTATCCCAAATCCACCACTATATATTTCTTCCTTTTCTCTTTTGTTTAGCATACTTGAAGTCCAGAATGCTAGTGCAGGTGTAACCCTCTCAACATTATGGATATGTGAATTTGTTGAATTTGCATACAATATCTGTGTAAATAAACAATGCGTTAATACAAAATAAAATAGGAAGATCTATCACAAGCTCATACAGAAATATTTATTTTCCATTTAACAACTTACCAGCAACATCACTAGAGGCCCGTTATAGTGTGCAGATTTATTCCATGTCCTCTTTGTATCTACCAAACAGTCTATCATGTAGGTACACCAATCTAAGTGTCCGATATATTCCTCGCCTGGAATACAAGGTAGGAATTTCATGTTGGCAGTTGGACACTTGTTACATTGTCCCATTGCTGTGAATAGTAGCACCAAAAATGTTATCTTGAACATCCAGCCACCTTCTTGCTGCGAATGAATTATGTATTCCACATTAGAGTGAAATATCCTACTAATATTCCCACCAAATATCTTTTTCCATTTTTTTGTGAGTGGATCACTGCGTGAGGTTCCTTTAAGTGCATCTACATGAATCATACCCATTGGGATACCTAGAATTTCATGCACGGCTTCTCGTGTAACGGGTATGATATTGTCACCGAATATCAACCTGCAACTGTCTTCATCAAACTTATCTAATACCCAATACCCTAAACGTGTCGGAATTTCGCTAACACGGTATTCAAGAATACCTTCAAATCCCATTTCCCTTACAGATTCTCTTTGCTGTTCCGTTAAATTAGTTATTATACGAAACAAGGATATTGGAGGTATTCGTAGAAGAACTCGATCCATCTCTTCAATGTTGTCACCCGCTTTCTCAGCATTTTTCTGTTTACCCTTTACCTTGTTTTCTTTGACTTTAACCACTTGTTTTTCCCCATTTTTCGAGACTGATAAAATAAACATTTGGTATATCAAACAAGTATCATAAAACATTCTTCCTGATACTTTTAAATGAAATACATAATTCGATACACAAAACATTAACAGATTCGAGGAAGACAGTCAACATACCACAGTTCTTTATTTTTGAAGATTCATTTACGAAATCATCATCATCAGGATCTTCTTGATACACCAGCTTACGGCTTCGATAAACTAGTACACATACAAACAATATTATTTATATACTTATTTAATAATTTTTCAGCTTAGGTATAAACATCTTCTTGATACATCAGCTTATGTAAAAACAAATTCATCAGCTTATGTATTAAAAAATCGTTGATTAATACCATTTTTCAATTAATTAAAGTTATTAACCATAATAATTAGCTTAGAAAATTACCTGTTGTATCATCACCTCCCTTGCGCTTCAAAGACGACATACCTCTAAATTAACAAAGAAAATCACACGAATGTGTAAAGAGAAAGTGATACTTGTTTGACATAAATCGCAATGTTCAAATAATTGATAATAATCCGTGATTTTCTTCATTGTTTGTTATTAATTTGAAAATCTCTTTATCTAGATAATATAAATGATATACCCCGATCTATCAGTATGTTTTATTTTTATGTTTATGTACAAAATTGATACATAATACCCTTAAGGTTTACTAATTATTACTGATTTGCCACTAATACAATCTTAAAATAATGACATCAGCCTGATACATTGTAGGGCCAGGATTGCTTCCTACACTAACTTACATTAAGACACTTACTTACATTAACCACCCTCTATATATATATATATATATATATATATATATATATATATATATATATATATATATATATATATATATATATATATATATATATATATATATATATATATATATATATATATATATATATATATATATATATATATATATATATATATATATATATATATATATATATATATATATATATATATATATATATATATATATATATATAATGCCTCTTTTTAACAACCATTGGATCATAAACCTACTAAACATATCTTTTTACTTCCCCTTTCCACAATTTTTTTTTTACCAAAAGCTCTGTTTGAGATTCCTATAAACCTCCGATCCAACTATAAATCATACTCAAAAACAATTCCAAAATCATCCGATCCTAATTAATCACTGCTAAAAAAAATTGTATAACTTTCGTTTGCGGTATAATATTAATCCGATCAAAAATTATTATATATCTGAAAAATGATTAGAAAAACATTGGTGGGAGATGGTCTACTATGTGTGTTGATTTTGCAAAATCTTTACACGCAAATGTTTCGGCGTCATTTTGATTCAAGAATGAGATTTTTATTATTTTTATCTTTGTTCTAACAATCGATTATATCATAATCACTAATGGAAGGAAAATAGATGATTTCTGGTTAAGATCCTCTCATGAACATCATATTCACATGTTTGATTCTTTTTTGTTACTGCTCAATTATCATTCAAATACTTATTCTATTTTATATGTTTAATTTATTTTCATTCAATATAAGGTAGTACATTTTATTGATAGTGGTTTGTTTCATAAATAGAATATTTCGAATTTTGAAACATGCTTGTGACATAAGCACATAAGCAGTCGCCTGTTTTCATCTTCCTCTGTATACACACCCTCATATTGTTATCTAATGAATTGTTAATATTTTACATTTTGGTCTTTTTTGCATTCATAGTAGTGTTTAGGTATGTAACATTAAAATCATGTTTGTGTCTCTGTGTTCGTATGTGTTTGTGTTTGTAGCACAAGAATTAAAACATAACATGACTTAGTTGTGTGATCTTCTTCCCATGCTTGATGATATTAAAATATTGGTACGCTGCATCGGTATTTGGAAGTCTTGCCTAATCGGCATGTCTAATGCGGTGTCCAGTTTTGACATCATCTTGCAAGATCCACATGTTTTTTTATTATAGTTCATATAGTATACATGTTTAAACATCTCCAGCAAGCCTAATGATATTTAAACAATTTGTTCTAAAAATAATTTCATAACCCCCAGGGGCTTTCACCTAAAAGGGATTGACTATCAGGGATTATATGGGTGAACATATGGAGCTTAACTTTTTTGTCTCTTTCTCATCCTTTTTTCGAGAACTGTGAATTACGCACTCCAAATGATAATCTGTTGTATTTTGTGGTGGTTGTAGAGATTTGATTGATTCAACGGTGAAAGGAACCATGAATGTTTAGGTTCATGTTCTAAGATTAATCCTGATGCACTTTGTTTCACTTTTGTCACATTTGTAGAAAGGTCATATTAATCCTATTTAGTACTTTGCATATTTTTTTCTCTTACCATGAAAGAATACTTTAGCTAGCTATCTGCCAGTCTTTCTTTTGCTTCCATTCAAATTACATATCTTTTTTGTCTAAAAATGTAACCAATGATGATGTAATAACAGTTAAGATCATCTAAATCATAATGTTTAGAAGTTAACAAAGAATTTTAGTTATTGGCTCATAAAAACTGCTTTGATTGGCTTCTTTCGATCCGACCCTCTCATGTGTCATATTTACTATGTTTAGGTTTTGACATAGAGGTTTAGTGAATGAGTATATCATAAGTAAAAAAACTACAAACTTTGTCTGAATTTAGTTGGAATGAATATTCTGATCATTTTGACTCATACACATAATTTGTTTAGTAGCATTGAGATTTAGGAAGAAACTTTAACTCATTTACTTCTTTTTACTGATAAATTGTCTTGAATAGAAGGTGCCACATAATAGACCTAGGCAGTACCTGATGACACAATGGCTAACAAATTGTCCAAGTTAGAGTGAGAAGGAAAAAAATGCATAAGCGAAAAGTAATTACAGAAGAGAAGGCAATGTTGGAGGAAGCAAAGTTTCAACATGAAAACCTAATATGTATCATTGAGTTTAAATTTCAAAACTGAAAGCTCATGATACGTTAAATGAGGCCCAAAATCAATTCATCCATGGAGTTTGAGGGTAGGCATGGATGAACATTGTTTCTTCTCAGTATGAAGAGGTGAAGACCCTATTCCTTACACGAATCAATGATAACTTTTAAAACAGTAACGAAATTTTTAGGTTTTGGATTACGAAGATGGACATTCAGGAATGTCTTTTGAGAAATATTCTAAGTGAGCATGTATATACACAAGAATTCTCAATCAACTATAGGTGTGTTTTTATTTTTTTTTAGCTTTCTTATTTATAAACAATTGAAATTGTTTAATTTTTCATTCGGAATTTTTTCAATGACATTTTCACCTGTACCTTTTTGTTTTAAATATTTAATCATTAACTTCATTTATATTTTTCACTCTACTACTAAATTTTGTATCTTCAAATAAATTTTTGAAGCTAGCCGCCCATTGGGCGGGCCTTGAAGCTAGTATATATATGTTACAGAAGCTGAATTTCAATCAGATTATCAAATATGATATACTACAGAATCTGAATACCAAATTATCAAATATGATATCATACACATAACTAACATTTAATTATCAACTAGAAGATCACATACTTACTTTTATTTGTTTTCAAGAACATTATCATATTATCATATATGATACCTCCATATATCATATATGATATATTTATCATATATGATGTAAAAGAGGTATAATATTTGATACATTTAGCCTATAGTTTCATTATAACTCTTTTAATAAGCTTATCCACATACCTCACCATATGTTTCAACAAACTCTATTTATAATAAATAAGAGCTTCAGACTTATCGAAACTATCCGGAAGATCTACAGTACACGAACTCTCATATCTGCCGAAAGCCTTTTAAGAACTAGGAAAACTTAAGCAACACTTGTTTAACTATTGTTAACTAAAAAAACATATAGATTACAACACTGCTACAAACATCAAACAATTCAAAGCAATCCAAAGAATATCAGACGGGTCTGTATCCCAATCACAACAACAAACATCAACAATCTGAAACCACAAATCTGGATCAAAGCAAAATCTCTATCATAACCTGAGAACATTTACCTTCGAATCAAACACAACCAAATCCCACCTATTTCAAATGAATCAAATCCATACCCGAACATATAACCAATACCGAATCACTAACCCACAAGAATCATTATCTTCAACTCGAACATATGCTAACTGAATATCAAACTTCGAATCTTCATTAATAGAAAATGAATAAGTGAAATAGAAATAACAAAGGAACAGTGATGCGCTTTTATTTAATCAAAACTGCCTAAGATTATTAGAGATCCCCAAAAATTAAATTTAAACTAATCCAAACCTGGTGTGTGTTTTGTTTGTTACAGTAGATCTCAAAAGAGAAAGACAAGAAGAAGATAAGACCGGTTAACATGTAGTATTTGGGATGTGGGTGGGTCGGATGTGAAAAGACAGAAACACCCTTCTGATTTATTAATTGATAAATGTAAAGATTAACCTCAACCTTGATTAATATTTGATAAAAGGTGGAGATTGATCCCCTTGTATCCAAAATAACTCTATTCTTATTTTTTAGTAGTTAACAAATAAAGTTATTAAAAATTTGCACATGTATATTTTCTAGTTTTTACTTGTACTTAGGCTGGTGGGAGTGGGGGATATCCCACTCGTGGGTTGCCTATACTCACGCGCAGCCCCCACCCCATATACCATAAGCCGCGCGCGACTTGTTCCCCAACCACCAAAAAAACTTAGCAAACTCACCCAGGTGAGTTATATATCATCGGGCCCCACCACTAAATATAACCGTTTTTTTAAATAAAAAGAAAAAAAAAATTTACCCAAAATTTACTAATAAATACCCCAACATCTTCTTCATTTTTCACACACAAAAAATCAAACATCTCATCTTCATCTCCATCTTTATCGCAATAAAAAATGGCATGCTCATTCCCACATACCGAAGTCGAGATTAAGGCTATGATTCAGAGACAAATAATTCAACAACAACGTCGTTACGATGAGCTTACGAAGTTAGGTGATGATTTCGATGTTGCGTCCGAAGAAAATACGAGATTGCGCACGAAATGTGGGATCTGCCGTGATCTCTCCCCACAAAAGCGTCAGTTACTCGACACGTATTTTAGAGATCAATCTGATATCGATTTTACCTTCCAGAGATCTATGTTTAGAAAGTCGATAAAATTGCAGGCTAGAATTGAAGAAAATACTAAATGGTTGAATAACTTGGGTTCTTCGTCCCAATCTCAAACAACTCATATCGGTTCTTCGTCGCAACAACACCGAAGAAAAAATGAGTCGCCCGATCTACCCTTTCCAATTCCAAACGACTCAGATGGCAGAATGACTGACAATGAGGTGTATCAAGAATACCTAGATCAAAAAGTGTTGAGACAAACTCAGGAAGAAGAAGAAAGGGAAAGAAGGGAGCTGGAGGCGCAAATTATGGCGGAAGAAGATGAAGAAGAAACAATGTGTTGGGAGTTACCTGGTCAGTTTTCGGATTCAGATCCGGGAACTGACTAATCGTATTAAGTTTTTTTTTAAAGTTATTTTTAAATTTCCTATGTATCGTCTTTTAATTTCGTACTATGTTTTAATTTTATATGTACCCGTATTTTAATAAAATGTATGAATAAAAAATATTTAATAAAAAGATGGGGTGATGTGGAGTGAGTTTGGGTGAGTTTGGTGAGTGTCATTATCTCCTGTAGTAAGTTTGGATGAGTTCTGGTGAGTTTGGTAAAAAAGCTGACGTGGCGCTGAGGTGGAGGTGAGTGGGTTTCACCCCACTCCCACTAGTCTTATTATCGTTAGTTGGCACCTTTAGCTTAATATTCGTAGTATAATTGTCGCTTTTATGTCGTTTTATATTTTTAGTATTTTCAAGTTAGTAGATTTAAATATTAAAATCATAACCTTTTCTATTTGAGCATCAAACTTTAGACATAAACGCATATTTCCATTCACACTTCATCGAAACTACGATAACCTTAAGGGTGTACGAAAACGACTCAACTAAAATGGCGCCGCTGCCGGGGGATGTGTGTAGCGATATTTGTGTTGTGTTTTTAGTTGGTGACTTGAAGATCTTTTCGTTTTGAAAGTTTATTTTCGTATTTGTGTGTATATATATATATATATATATATATATATATATATATATATATATATATATATATATATATATATATATATATATATATATATATATATATATATATATATATATATATATATATATATATATATATATATATATATATATATATATATATATATATATATATATATATATATATATATATATATATATATATATATATATATATATATATATATATATATATATATATATATAATATTTAAAAATCCATAGAAATATATAAAATTTATAAAAACCAAAAATATTTTCTTATTTTATCTTCTTTTCTTTATTACTATATATATCATTTAAAAAAAATCCAAAAAATATTTTCTTTCGACTTTGTTTTTCTTTTAGCTATATATTATATATGATATTTAGTTTTATATAGTATATTATAATCTAATATTTTCTTTTTATTATTTTATTATTATTTTATTATTATTTTATTATTATTTTATTATTATTTTATTACTATTTTATTATTATTTTATTATTATTTTATTATTATTTTATTATTATTTTATTATTAAATAAAAAAAAGTTTCAAAAATATTCTTCTTTATCTTCTATCGTGTTTAATTATTTTTCTCAACCCCTCTTATTTTTAATTCTTTATGGATTCGTATTGTATAGGTGTGGGAGACCATCGTCTAGTCAATCATGTTAATGGTGTTCATGCTAGCGGTGCGGAAGAGATCTCCCCAATTCACAATTTGGACATTGTCTATTTTGCAATTCGATCAATTCGTACTTCACCTCTAATGACACTATCTCATCCTCTTACATTTATGGGGACCCTTATCCATAAAATGCACCGGGTTTTTCTCAATACCCGTGTTGCAACAATTGTGGGGGCCCTCATGATACTTTTTCTTGTCAATCGATGAATTATTATGAGCCAAATTCGTGCTATAATTCTGGTTTTCATAATTTTGAGCCCCCACATTACATCCTCGATCATCAACCTTCTTTCAGGTTAAATGCCGAAGCACGAGCCCTTCTTTTTGAACTCCGTGACCGTTTAATTCGACTAAGAGAAACGTTAGACGAGCAACATCGACAAGAGCAAGTATCTAGTCTTAGTGCTTATACCTCTACGCCTCTTGTGAGTCCTTGTTGTTATGATGATGACGAGGATAATATTTACGATCTCAATCCATCATGTGAGACTACCACTCCTATTCTCTATTCTTCCACTAGGAGACCGATGCCTCACTCGTCATGGGGGATGAGGGTCTTATCACTATTCCTTGTGATGAGACTCTTATTCCAATCCAAAGTGAGCCTACGGTTGCTTCCGATAGTGATAGTGAGTGTGAATCTCTTTCTAGTGATGATTCATTACCTCCCACCGACATCTTGGAAGATGATTCTATGGCTTTCTCTAATCCTCTTTTTGATCTCGATGATGATTTTACTTCTAGTGATGACGAGACACTATCCGATGAAGACGTTCTGAAGGAAAATTTCAAGATTTATTCGAACCCTTTATTTGATTATGATGACGCCTACATCTCTAGTGAGGTGAATCATCTCTTTGAAGAGGGGATTGAGGACATTGATAGCTCCGACTCTCTTGCTATTGATGAGTATTCTTCGTTAGCCATGCTACCTCTCATCGCGGAGGTGGAGAGATTTGACCCTACCTTTCGTTTGATTCGGTCTGGAGAGATGACGCGGGTAGTAGATATTTCTTCTGATATTTTTCATATTATGTTGCCACTCCGTCCTACCGTGTGCACGCCCAAGCGGGTGATGTATCGCTTTCACTCTCCTCATTTCACACAGGGAAATGAGGATGAGTGTTTTGATCCTGGAGGAGACGTTGATGTTGCTATTACTTGTGATGTTTTACCGGTTACCCCATCGACTCTTGCTTTGAGTTTCTATCAAGTGTCCTCGGGTGACACTTTGATATCTTTTTCTCCCACCCTCCCACCCTTGGCGAAGACGAGTATTCTTAAGGACCGCCTTTATACCTATTTCTCGTATGTTATAAGAATCCTTCTGCTTTTCTTGACTTATACTGTGGATTCTTCTTCTTTATTCTCATCCGGTAATGAGGATATGATTTTTGACCCTGGCATATCTGTTTGAGCCAGTGGTGATTCTCTTGCTCCATCATGGACCATTTAATTCGGGTTCGAGTCAGGCTCGTGACTCGGTTAACAAAAACAAACGCTTCTCGGGAGGCAACCCGAGGATCTATACTTCTTTTCTTTATTTTCTAACATAAGTGTAGGGGCGTGTTTCTCTCCATGTGTGCTTGTTGGTTTTTGTTTTTGTGTGCAGGGTTCCCTTTGATCGAGAAGACTTTTAGAGGGTTGATGTTGTTGCTTTCCATCATCTTCTTCATTCAGTCTCCGATCGATCTTCATCTTTATATCAGGAGAGTACTCAGTTCTCATCTTTATCTATATATATCTGATGTTGTTCTCCTTCTTACACTTGGAATTCTAGCATTAGCCTTTTGTGTTATTAAGTGTAGGGGTAGCACCTTATCACTTTTGAACATTGAGGCCAATGTTCGGTTCTAAGTGTAAGGGGGTTTATATCAATATCATCATATTCATGCCTACTTGTTTGCCCTCTTTCATCCTATTTTGATCAAATGTAAGTTTGTTTTTTTATTTTTATTTTATTTTATTTTATTTTAAAAATGACTTAAATAATGATAAAACGTTTTTGACCGTGCGTGATTAACTTGTCCCGTAGGCTAGAACAATGGGGATCCTGACTCTGCCTGAGTGTTGATCTGGCTGTTCCCTTAACTTTTAGACTAAACTTTTTGGAATTGTACAAATGAAAATGCTAAACGTGGAGTAGTTGGTTCTCTTTAGAGCTTATATGAATAACCTGTGGCTTTTCCTCCTAGATTATAACTATATTAAATAAGTGTGTTTTTTCAAGCCTTTGAACGTTAAAAATCGTTTTGTTATGCAAAAATAAATTCATATGCAATTTTGATATAGAGTCCTAATTCAACTTTTTATTTAAATTTGAGTGAAAGCATAATTTATTAAAAATTGAAATAATGTTGCATGAATAAATATGTTGAAAAAAAAAGAAAAAAAAGAGAGAAAAAAAGAGAAAAAAAAAAGAAAAAAGAAAAAAAAAAGGAGAAAAAAAAGAAAAAAAAAGAAAAATCGAAAAATCGAAAAAAGAAATTGATTGAAAAAAAAAGAAAAAAAAATATGTTTAATAGAGTTAGAGTCGAACAAATGAATAAGTGTTTTTGTTGCTTTATTTATAATTGTGAGAAACTTGCTTTTTCTTAAATTTAAATCCGAAGTTGAACTAAAATTCGTCAATTTTTTATAAGAGTTTAGACGGTATTAGAGTGTAGAAGTCAAAGGTCCCGTGAGCTCCGATACTATTCTCGAGGGTGTAAAAACCTAGCCTCCTAAGCTTTGCTAAAGGACAAGCTGAGAAGAAAGTCGCTACATGGAGTGATCTCTCCTTTGAATCTTCATTCTCTAATTACCGTCGTTGTTTTTCATCTAAGTGTCTTTTATTAGCTTAGCGGTGATTTCAAGATCTTTGGTTTCAAAATCCCGCCAATCCCGGTACTATTCTCCGTGGGGTGTCAAAAGCCCGGGCACTTAACCGATTAGGTTGGAACGTTCCGAGAAAAAAGCCGCTACATGGGAAAGGCCATTTTTGAATCTTAAATCTCGTCATTTTCGGTGAGTTTAATATTTCACTTAGATGATTAGCAACCATAATAAATATCGATTTGAACGAACAAAATTTTGAAAATGAACACACTTGCCTAGTCTTTTATAATTGTGGGAGTGAAAAGTTATATTTACACGGGTTATTAGTATAAGTAGTGTTAGCATTTTGCCAAAACGTTTGTACAAGGAATCTTAGCTTAGTTAGGAGTAATAAAAAGAGGATGACGATCTTTATTCCCTGGAGACACCCAGTTTGCGTGTTTCCCGTTCTATGATCTTTATACCTTGAATAAAAAGTCGAGCATGACGGGTCACAATGAATAAAGTGGTTTTAAATTGTTTTTGAATTTAAAGTTTGTGATAATAGTTGCTTGGGGGCAAGCAATGTTTAAGTGTAGGGGTGTGTTAAACACGTAATTATTCATGCATTTAGTGAGAATTTCCCTTTATTTTTCGCATAATAAATAGCAAAAATGTATTTTTAGTGCATATATCATTTATATTTGCTATTTATTATTGTAGATACGAATATTAAAGAAAAGCAGCTAAAACAAAGAAAAGAGCAAAGACAAGCATGAGAAATGGAAAGAGCACGAAAAATCGAGTTTGAGGGTGCATTCGTGTTTTATTGGGCCGACCCGACTCCATTTAAATGGGTCGAACCGACCCATTAATACATCATAAAGCCACCAGCCCAGCAAGCCAATCAAGCCCAGCAAGCCAAGAACTGGACGCAACAGAGGCCCAAATCGTAAAAAAAAGCCCATAAAAGAAAAGATAGAGATCAGATATAAAAGGGAGGCTGGCGTAGAAAGGAAGCATCATTCAACATTTTTTTTTCGTTTAGTAGGGATAAGATACATGAAACTATCAACATACAATCCATTCATTCTTTTCCTGCGTCTTTTTCTTATAGTAACTAGTTAGGATATGATTTGTTATTTTTTTATTAATTTTCCTTTCTTTAAATAATATTATATCAATAGCAATTTCACCTTCCAATTCTAGATTCTCACTTTTTATTTTTTTCTTTAATACCCTGCGTTTGTTTGGGTACATAGAACGCAGCTTACAATTTTCATTGTTTGTTATTCCTTTTTTTTCGTTAAGTAGAAAAAAAAATGCAGACATCACCATATATTTTTGGTCTGTTTTCATTTTTTAGATATAGCAGGTAGATAATGTTTCTTTATCCTTACTTTTATTTAATTATCCCCTGTTTTTTTAGATAGATAGATATCAATTTTCCAATTCACAACTTTATTATTTTTTGTTCTTCCCCGTTGATGTAGGCGCAGCATATACTTCCCATAGTTATTTTGTCCCAATTTTTAGATCTTAACCTGCGTATTTTATTTACAATACTAGGACTTTAATATTCTCATATAATTTTATTACCTTTCCTTTTTTAGATAGGATACAATCAACTTTTTTCCATATACTCCTCACTTTTAATTCTTCCCCTGGCGTTTTGTTTTATTGAAGGTAGGATAGTTTTTTTTTATTTTATTTATTTCCAGTAATAGAGAGTAAGAAATACAATCTAATCCTCACTTTATTTTTTTCTTATTTATCTTTTTTTTTTCTCTCTTTCTTTTTAACTTTATTCATGAAATGGAATATATACATATGATGGTGATGACAAAGGAAAGTAGATAAAAGAAAATAAATGAAAAATACTACTAGGCCAAAATAGATCAAATATTTTGAAAAACGTTGAAAAATTAAATTTTTCCGGTTAAAAATAAGGACAAATTCATGGAAAAACCCACTTAACTTCGATAGAAGTCTCCCCTACACTTATTGGTGGAAATAGGTGAAGGTGAAAAAGGGTAAAAAATCTAACCTAGTTAAACGATGCTTGATTTATTTATCACGAGTATCTAGCTCGACTCGATTTCCCGAATTAATTCAGGGGAAACGTGGAGAGGGATGTAATCATCTCATGAGAGATGTCCTCTCCAAAGTACAACTTAACCCGTTGGCCATTCACCTTAAAGTTGGGCCCATTTGGTTGAGATAGCTCAATGGTGCCATAAGGGAAGATTTGGGCCACGATGAATGGACCGGACCAACGGCTCTTAAGTTTTCCCGAAAAGATTTTCAACCGAGAATTAAAGAGTAAAACTTGATCCCCGGCAGCGGCGCCCTTTGATTGAGTTGTTTTCTTACACCCGAAAGGTTATCGTAGTTCCGGCGAAGTGTGAATGGAAATCCGCGTTTATGTCTCAAGCTTGATGCTCAAATAGAAAATGTTATGATTTTAATATTTAAATCTACTAATTTTAACGACTAAAAATTAAAATACAGAAAATCGATAAGGATGAAAATTAACCTACAATTATAAAGCGAGAGATATCTAAAATAATAATAATGACAATAAAGATGCTACTAGAAAACTATAATCAAAACTACTCAAATCACGACATTAAAGTTAAATATCAACAAGGCAACAATAACTATATAATTAAGCTAATGAAATAAAATAAGAAAAGAGATAGAGAATTTAACCCGTAGTGACGACCAGAGATGAAAAATTAAACACCCGATCTAATAACTAAATTAAATCAAAAGCTTATAACTTTCAAAACTTTTATCAAACTAATTAGCCGATAATGTTGTCAATTTTATCGACTAACTAACGAGATAAAAATAAATCGAGCTTTAAACTTTAAAACTTAATCTAGCTAAAAGACCCGTAAAGCTCATCGTCAAAAGTGATGGACCCATTCGCCGAAATCGAAAGACATAAAACGGTTAACGACAATAACGCTAAACGACATTTTAAAAATCTATTAAAAACTATATTTTTTTAATTAATCTAGATTTTATAAATGTCTTAAATAGAATATTAAATGTGAAACTGCTATTGATATAATATTATTTAAAGAAAGGAAAATTAATAAAGAAAATAACAAATCCTATCCTAACTAGTTATTATAAGAAAAAGACACAGGAAAATAATAAATGGATTGTATGTTGATAGTTTCCTGTATCTTATCCCTACTAAATGAAAAATAAATAAATAATGTTGAATGATGCTTCCTTTCTACGCCAGCCCCCCCCCCCCTGTATATCTGATCTCTATCTTTTCTTTTATGGGTTTTTTTGTGATTTGGGCCTCTGTTGCGTCCAGTTCTTGGCTTGTTGGGCTTGCTTGGCTTGTTGGGCTGGTGGATTTAAGATGTATTAATGGGTCGGTTCGACCCATTTAAATGGTGTCGGGCCGGCCCAATAAAACACGAATGCACCGTCAAACTCGATTTTTCGCGCTCTTTCCATTTCTCGTGCTCATCTTTGCTCTTTTTCTTTGTTTTAGCTCCTTTTCTTTGTTTAGGTCCTTTTCTTTAATATTCGTACCTATAATAATAAATAGCAAATATAAACGATATATGCACTAAAAATACATTTTTGCTATTTATTATGCGAATAATGAAGGGAAATTCTCACTAAATGCATGAGTAGTTACGTGTTTAACACACCCCTACACTTAAACGTTGCTTGCCCACAAGCAACTATTATCACAAACGTTAAATCCAAAAACAATTTAAAACCACTTTATTCATTGTGACCCGCCATGCTCGACTTTTTATTCAAGGTATAAGGATCATAGAACGGGAAACACGCAAACTGGGTGTCTCCAGGTAATAAAGATCGGCATCCTCTTTTTATTACTCCCAACTAAGCTAAGATTCCTTGTACAAATGTTTTGGCAAAATGCTAACACTACTTATACTAATAACCTGTGTAAATATAACTTTTCACTCCCATAATTATAAAAGACTAGGCAAGTGTGTTCATTTAAACAACGTGCACAATGTCCAAAGTGTAGGAGAGTTTACTTCCACATGCTTAAACATTGAGGACTATGTTTATATTAAATGTAGGGGAGACTTCTATCGAAGTTAAGTGGGCTTTTCCATAAATTTATCCTCATTTTTAACCGGAAAATTTAATTTTTCAACGTTTTTCAATTTTTTTTTATCTATTTTGGCCTAGTAGTATTTTTCATTTATTTTCTTTTATCTACTTTCCTTTGTCATCACCATCATATGTATATATTCCATTTCATGAATAAAGTTAAAAAGAAAGAGAGAAAAAAAGGAAAAAAATAGAAAAAAGGAAAATCGAAAAAAATCGAAAAAAATATTTGATTGAAAAAAAAAATGAAAAA
This sequence comes from Glebionis coronaria, assembly GCA_025667525.1. Classification (NCBI taxonomy): domain Eukaryota; kingdom Viridiplantae; phylum Streptophyta; class Magnoliopsida; order Asterales; family Asteraceae; genus Glebionis; species Glebionis coronaria. The sequence goes on along the minus strand of CM046876.1, from coordinate 478,818,376 downwards.
AAAATGTGTTTAATAGAGTTAGAGTCGAATAAATGAATAAGTGTTTTTGTTGCTTTATTTATAATTCTGAGAAACTTGCTTTTTCTTATATTTAAATCCGAAGTTGAACTAGAATTCGTCAAATTTTTATAAGAGTTTAGACGGTATTAGAGAGTGTAGAAGTCAAAGCTCCGATACTATTCTCGAGGGTGTAAAAACCTAGCCTCCTAAAGCTTTGCTAAAGGACAAGCTGAGAAGAAAGTCGCTACATGGAGTGATCTCTCCTTTGAATCTTCATTCTCTAATTACGGTCGTTGTTTTTCATCTAAGTGTCTTTTATTAGCTTAGCGGTGATTTCAAGATCTTTGATTTCAAAATCCCGCCAATCCCGGTACTATTCTCCGTGGGGTGTCAAAAGCGCAGGCACTTAACCGGTGAGGTTGGGACGTTCCGAGAAGAAAGCCGCTACATGAGAAAGGCCATTTTTGATTCTTAAATCTCGTCATTTTCGGTGAGTCTAATATTCCACTTAGATGATTAGCAACCATAACAAATGTCGATTTCAACGATCAAAAATTTGAAAATGAACACACTTGCCTAGTCTTTTACAATTATAGGAGGGAAAAGTTATATTTACATAGGTTATTAGTATAAGTAGTGTTAGCATTTTGCCAAAACGTTCGCGCAAGGAATCTTAGCTTAGTTGGGAGTAATAAAAAGAGGATGACGATATTTATTCCCTAGAGACACCCAGTTTGCGTGTTTCCCGTTCTATGATCCTTATACCTTGAATAAAAAGTCGAGCATGGCGGGTCACTATGGATTTTTATTTTTATTTTATTTTAGCAATTTCGAATAAAGTAGTTTTAAATTGATTTTGGATTTAACGTTTGTGATAATAGTTGCTTGGGGCAAGCAACGTTTAAGTGTAGGGGTGTGTTAAACACATAATTATTCATGCATTTAGTGAGAATTTCCCTTCATTTTTCGCATAATAAATAGCAAAAATGTATTTTTGGTGCATATATCTTTTATATTTACTGTTTATTATTGTAGGTACAAATATTAAAGAAAAGGAGCAAAAACGAAGAAAAAGAGCCAAGACGAGAACGAGAAATAGAGAGAGCGCGAAAAATCGAGTTTGACGGTGCATTCATGTTTTAATGGGTCAGACCGACACCATTTAAATGGTTCGAACCGACCCATTAATATATCAAATAGCCACACAAGCCCATCAACCAAAGCCCAGCTGGCCCAAATTGTACGCAACAAGAGAAGTGAACAAAAAGCCCACCAGAGGCCCATGAAGAAAAGATCAGATATCTATAACAAAAAGTAACACATCATATTTCTTTCATTGAAAAAACTTCCATTATCTTATTTTTTTAGTAGATAGAGTAGATGTTAGCTTCATATATACGCAGATGTATGTATCCTCACTTTTTGTTATAGACTACCTGCGTTTTTTATTTGCTATAATAAGGCATCTTATCCTTTGTTTTTTTATGTAGTGTAGGATTAGTTAGATTAAAAATAATCATCTTTCATTTCCTTTTTAACTGATTGAACTTTGTATTCGAAGTTTATGGGATAAAATCTCCAGATTCGGTTATTGATATTAGAAGATTTTTGTTTCGGTTGGTGTTTGATTTGCAGGTAGGTTTCGATTCAGTGATTTTATAGTTTTCGGTTGATGGTTTCAATTTATATTTGGTATTCAAAGAAGGTGATTTCTCGGGTTGTTGATTCGAAGAGAATGAATCTCAGTTGGGGTTGGACTCATTCCGACAGTTAGAGTTGATTCAAGTTTATCATTCATCTTCTTTTTATTTCTTGGTCCTTTTAGCTATTTTGATTCATCTTTGCTCACGTAGATGAATAACTAGATGTTCAGTCAGATATTTTTTGGACAATGGCTTATTTGTTTTATTTACATGTATAAAAAAAGAAGAAATAAGATTGCAGTCATGTTTTGTGATTCGGTAGAAAAATGTTTTGACTGAAAGTGTTAGTAATTAGTTTCTATTAGATTAGATTAGTCATAAAGTATGTTCCAAATTGTTTTCATATAGTCTAAAATAGTTTTTTAATATCATTTAAAAGTGTTCTAAAATAGATTTATTTAAAATTTAGATTCTAATTAATTTATTTTTATTTAAAAAAAATAAAATCTTTAGATGCCGTTTAATTTAATTGTCGTTAACGTTTTATTTGTTTTGATCTCGGCGTATCCGGTTCATCATCTTTTGGCGAGGAGCTTAACGGGTCTTTTAGCTAAATTAATATTTAAAGTTTATAGCTCGATTTGTTTTTATCTTGGTATTTAGTCGATAAAACTGACAACTTTATCCGCTAATTAGTTTGATAATAACTTTGAAAGTAATAAACTTTAGATTTAATTTAGTTATTTTATCGGGTGGTTAATTTTTCATCTTCGGATCATCATACGGGTTCTTTTCTCTCATATATTTCCTTGTCGTTATTTCATTATCTTCTATATGATTATTATTATTGCCTTGTTCATGTTTAGCTTTAATGTCATTGTTAGAGTAGTTATATTTATGCTTGTTTAGTATACTATCTTTATTATCGTTAGTTGGCACCTTTAGCTTAATATTCGTAGTATAATTGTCGCTTTTATATCGTTTTATATTTTTAGTCTTTTCAAATTTGTAGATTTAAATATTAAAATCATAACCTTTTCTATTTGAGCATCAAACTTGAGACATAAACGCATATTTCCATTCACACTTCGCCCGAACTACGATAACCTTAAGGGTGTACGAAAACGACTCAATTATGCCCATAGAACTAGGAAGTTTCGATGTCATAATCGAAATAGACTGGTTATCAAAATATCACACTGAAATTGTGTGCCACGAGAAGTTTGTCCGTGTACCATACGGGAATGAAGTATTGACGATACAAGGGGTTAAGAATGGAGTTAGAGGCGAATCTAGGCTGAACATCATCTCGTGTATTAAAACTCAAAAGTACATTTTTGAGAAGGGATGTCTAGTATTTTTACTACAATTCGTTGAAAAGGAGGAAGCCGAAGAGAAGAGATTTGAAGACGTACCAGTTATGAGAGATTTCCTGGAAGTCTTTCCAGAAGCTTGCCAGGACTCCCACCTACTCGTCAAGTCGAATTCCACATTGAGCTAGTGCCAGGAGCTGCACCTGTGGTGCGTGCACCTTACCGATTGGCACCAGCTGAGATGAAAGAGTTAGCGGACCAACTGAAGGAACTTACTGACAAAGGATTCATTAGGCCAAGTTCCTCACTTTGGGGAGCTAGTGCTATTTGTCAAGAAGAAGGAACATATCATTCCGTATGTGCATTGACTATCGTGAGTTGAATAAACTTACAGTTAAGAATCGATATCCATTATCGAGGATTGATGATTTGTTCGATCAATTGCAAGGGTCGAGTATCTACTCGAAGATTGATTTGAGGTCAGGATATCACCAATTACGGGTTAGAGAAGAAGACATACCCAAGACTGCTTTCAGAACTCGATACGATCATTACAAATTTCAAGTTATGTCGTTTGGTTTAACAAACGCACCGGTTGTGTTTATAGATATCATGAACCGTGTATGCAAACCATCTGGATCAGTTTGTGATTGTGTTTATTGATGACATCCTCATTTACTCTAAGAATGAGGAACAACATGCAGAACATCTGAAGACGATTTTGGAGTTGCTAAAGAAGGAAGAGTTGTATGCCAAATTCTGCAAGTGTGAATTTTGGATACGAATGATATAGTTTCTAGGGTACGTGATTGATAGTCAAGACATTCACATGGATCTCGCGAAGATTGAGGCAGTCAAGGATTGGGCAGCTCCCACTACTCCTAGTGAAATACGTCAATTCCTTGGACTAGCCGGCTATTACAGTAGGTTTATCATAGGGTTTTTGAAAATTGCTAAGCCTATGACTGAGTTGACTCAGAAAAATAAGAAGTTTGATTGGGGAGAAGATCAAGAATCAGCTTTTAAGCAGCTGAAGCAGAAACTCTGTGAGGCACCAATCTTGGCGCTACCTGAGGGTAGTGATGACTTTATAGTGTATTGTGACACGTCTATAAAAGGGTTGGATGTTGTGCTAATGAAGAGGACTAAGGTTATTGCATACTCATCTCGTCAACTAAAGGTTCATGAGAAGAACTATATGACACATGATCTAGAACTTGGAGTTGTAGTGTTTGCTTTGAAGATTTGGAGACACTATTTGTATAGTACTAAGTGTACGGTGTTTACCGATCACAAAATCTTGCAACACATTCTAGATCAGAAGGAGCTCAATATGAGACAACGACGTTGGTTGAAATTGCTAAGTGACTATGATTGTGAAATCCGTTATCATCCCGGGAAGGCAAACGTTGTAGCAGATGCTTTGAGTCGAAAGGAAAGGATTGAATCTCTTAGGGTTAGAGCCTTGGTGATGACCATTGGCTTGGACCTTCCATCTCGAATACTTGAGGCTAAAAAAGAGTCAGTAAAAGCAGAGAATGTTGACAAGGAAGATGTCCTTGGGATGCTGAATAAGTTAGAAGCCCGTGCTGATGGAACCCTTTGTTTGGATAATAGGAGTTGGTTACCTTGCTATGGTGATGTACGATCTCTAGTTATGCACGAATTGCATAAGTCAAAATATTCTGTTCACCCAAGGTCGGATAAGATGTATCACGACCTAAAGATGTTATACCGGTGGCCAAATATGAAGGCAGACGTAGCTACTTACGTTAGTAAGTGTTTGACTTGTGCAAAGGTTAAGGCCGAACATTTAAAGCAATCATGTCTATTGGTTCAGCCTGAGTTACCTATCTGGAAATGGGAGAGAATTACTATGGACTTCATCACTAAGCTACCTAGAACCTCAGTTGGGTACGATAGGATTTGGGTTATTGTTGACAGACTTACCAAGTCAGCACATTTCATACCAATCAAGGATTCTGATGGAACGGATAAGTTAGCAAGAATATACTTGAAGGAAGTAGTTTCGAGGCACGGTGTGCCGATATCAATAATTTCTGACCGTGATGCTCGGTTTACGTCATGATTCTAGCAATCGCTTCAACAAGCGTTGGGGACCCAATTAGACATGAGCACTGCTAATCATCCATAGGCTGATGGTCAGAGTGAGAGGACGATTCAAACACTGGAAGACATGCTAAGAGCATGTGTGATCGATTTTGGTAATGTTTGGGACCGACATTTACCTTTGGTAGAATTTTCTTACAACAATAGTTACCACACTAACACCAAGGCCGCACCATTTGAGGCACTCAATGGGCGGAAATGTCGTTCTCTAGTCCAATGGGCTGAAGTTGGGGATACCCAACTCACTGGTCCTAAAAACATTAACGGGACGAATGAGAAGATTGTGCAGATTTGAAACCGCATGTAGTCGGCACGTGACCGACAAAAGAGCTATGCTGACAAGAGGCGAAAACCTTTTGAATTCCAAGTTGGAGACAGAGTTCTATTGAAAGTAGCACCATGGAAGGAAGTTATTCGCTTTGGCAAGTGTGTGAAGTTGAACCCTTGATACATTGGGCCTTTCAAGATCATAGCAAGGATTGGTCCAGTGGCTTACCGACTAGAGTTACCGCAAGAGCTTAGTAGAGTTCACAATGTTTTCCATATTTGTAATCTGAAGAAGTGTTTATCTGACGAGACACTCTCTATTCCACTAGAGGAGACTCCGGTTAATGATAAGCTCATTTTCGTTGGGGAACCAGTGAAGATCGTGGATCATGAAGTGAAACGGCTTAAGCAAAGCCGTATACCGATCATCAAAGTTCGCTGGAATGCGCGAAGAGGTCCATAATTTACCTATGAACGTGAAGACCAATTCAAGATCAAGTATCCCCATCTGTTTACCAACCCACCGAATACATCAAGGGACTAATTTTAGGGACTAAAATTCCTTAACCAGGGAGACTATGACAATCCGTCAATTTTCCTAATGTATTTCCCCTCGTTATAACTTAATTTACGTTGTGAACTGTATGTTATCGACTGAGAAGTTACCTCACTATTATGAAATGTCGTGCGCATCAATTTTCTGCTTACTGTTTGATTTTTTTAGCATTATTTGACTTAGTAAAAAATCTTTAAGTAGACTTTCACTATGTGTCGCGAGTTAACAAATTAAATTAATACGTTGTACCGGGTAACACTATAAATTTTTACTACAAAATTATACCCACCAATACTACTTTTGACACATTTTCACCACTAACCTATCATCCTAAATAAATTCCCCATATCCCACTATCAAACTTAGATAAACAATTATTAATTTTCAAACCATCTCTTCACAACAAATATTTACCATCATATTATTCCGGCTCTCAAACATTCATATTCGCTTCAAATAAATTTAAAGGACACCAACTTGCACCCTTAACTAATAAACTATAGCCTAAAAGAGGAAGCTACAAACAATCTTTCACCATTTTGAAAACCATATTTCTATTTGAAACCTTCATCCATAGTTTACACTCTTTCCTGCTACTTGTTTCATGCGTGACCCACTTGGTGCCAAAATGAAGGACCTGGCATCATGTGTCTTCTTACCTTATCAAGGAAACTTGGACTTTGTAGGAGACTAAAGCAAATTGATGCTTTCCTTAGTTACCATTATTAAACAAAGGATTCACCTCCCACCTTCAACATGATAAACTCAACTTCAACATAGTGTATACAAACATCATTATGTTCGAATCAAGACCTTTGTAAACTTCACATTCAAGAAGACTCAAAATCTCTAAAAAAATACTTTTATCATTTCACTTGTCTCAATCCCTTTCTAATATTACACCTCTAATACTCAACTAAAACACCTCAAATATAATCACAAAATATAGATGCTAATAGCTAGGGTTATAAGCTTGGTAGGGTTTCGGTGATACGGGAAGCTAGGAGCTCGGGTTAAGGTCGATCGTGGGTGAACTGTTTGAGGAATTTGGTTTTCGGATTAGGGTTTTCATATAAGCTAGTCATAGTGGGTTTAGTCTCCTTCACACCATTTTGCTCGTGACCCTTGTAAGCACTTCTTTTAAATCTCAGTATGTTTCATTTTTGTTGATATTACTTGCTTAAAAAAATATATAAAATGAGTTTTTTTTTATTTTGAAACTTAATATTACTTGCATAAAATACGGGCTGAATACATGATGCATTTTCATGGGTTATGAAACTTGCATCATGAATGTGTATTTTGGGGTCACACGGGGCATATGCTAACGCTGGGTCAAGTAGGACACTTATTTACAAATCATGGTCACCCATGAAACTATAACAAACTGACCCCAAATTATTTTGTTGTAGCAAAGACTATGCGGCTTAAGTATATATGAAAGTAAGAATAAACCAAACTGTAAATTTTAGATGTGCATTAACTGTGTGAAAATTTGTTATCAGGAATAGTTGATAAGTGTGTTATGTGCATGTGTTGTATACTTATGCTCCCCTGTCCACTTTTATAAATTGTGTTTCGCGAATGCTGTTGAAACCAAGGTTTAAGTGACAAGGTTATACGTACTATGCATGTATGTGTAATATGAGTTTAAGAAAATCAGTAACTGGAATGGTTAAACCTAGATATACTAATGAAGGAGTACTATGATTTTATGTGTGCCTCTAGTATATGCAAATAAGTAGCAGTAGGGTTGTGATATAGTGCATGCGAGACTGTTAAGTTTTATTGTGTGTACTTGTATGAATCATTAGTAGCAGATTGGATGCAAATAAACAAAACTTAACTTTTGAAAAATTACTTTGTCTTTGTGTGTGAACCCAGTAGAAGCTAAAGTTAACCATGGAGTGTGATTTATATGTGTGCTTCTAATGGAACTATACCTGCCATAAATGTGTGTATGCGAAACGCTTTTGCACTATAACTGAATATTAAAAGGAGTTGATGTCAGTAGCATAAAACCAAGCGAAATCAACATATTCCAAATAGGTCACAAGTTAATGTGTGTACTTTTAGTATGTGTACCAGTAACAGAAGTTGTAATATATAAACATGAGAATACTTTGTGCCTTTGTGTGTGTAATTGTTGCGTGTGAAATTCTCAATAGAAACATGATGCGTGTATACAGTGCTAAGCTCAAAAACCAAATGTACTTTTGTATTCCCATTTTTTCTCTGCTCATGTGAATGCAATATGACCAAGGACTTTTCATTATTTCTATAACATGCTAGTACTAATGAAGCGTGAAAGCAAATAATAATGAATTATGTATTGTGAGACTTGACTAGGTAATGTGTTTGATACTTTGTACTTGTTTTCATTTTTGGTCGAGATCCTTACTTTTGCCCGCGTATGAACCACCAATCGAGTCTAATTTGACAAACTTAAAACACCAACATATAACCGACCAAACCCAGTTTTCATATTGACCAATCAATTGTTTTACGGGATCATAACCAAGGACTTATTAACCTATAAAATTAACCTTTTGGCTATAAATTGGAGTTTTATAAAAAGTTATTTTTTACTCTATAAATTAAATGCAAGTAATTATAATCAACCAAAAATTTTAATTATTATCCATTGCGCGTTTTTATCTTAAGTATACATTATTTACTTAGGTTGCGGATAGAGTTGGCATTATTTTTGCGTGTATCATTTTCCGTGCCTACAGCCTAGTTGGTTATCGTTACTATTGCATAAGGTGAGTTTATTGCCCCACTTTTTGCAGCTTTTATGAATTTTTGGGGTGAGAACATTGCTCTGTTTTACAATTGAACACAAGTACTAAAACTTACGTTTACGGACTAGTCTAAGTAGTTATAACCCTTTGATTTCTCTTTTTTCCCTTAATCATGAACCGTTAATTACTGACACGGATGACCGGTCAGTGAGCACGAATGTCGTGGATAGATCTATTGAGGTTGACACCTTTGTCGGGTTTAGTCGAATACTGTATTATTCAGACGCATTTTCATTTGGTACTTTACGGATGTTGTGGGTTAGACATCTGTTGGGCACTTATATATACTTTCTGATTGTTACGCTTCGGTGTCATGAGCTTAGATAGTAGTAAACGCTTTTTATATGACATGTTATTTGTTATATTGTCATACACTACTAAAAATCTTGTGGTTCAATAACTCTATCTAAATAAACCTATGAACTCACCAACTTTATGTTGACACTCTAGCAATGTTTTTCTCAGGTGCTTAACTTATATGGATTGCTATTGGAGTCGCATGCATTTGAAGCCTTTTTAATAATACTTAGATCATTTGAGTACTTTTCAAACATTTTATTTGCTATTCCGAACTTATGTTGTACTGTTAAAACTTTGTTGTTCACTTTATTCAAATGATCAATTTTCAAACAACTCATATAGAGGTCGTTCTTTATATTCTGAGTGTATGATGCTATTAAGTCACATGTCCCGATTACTTTCCGTTGCAATATATTTGGGGGTGTGACATTAACCTTCCCGGTTAGTCGATAATTTAAATTTCTCAATAAAGTAAATACATAATACGTAATAGTCGAGATTAGAATAACGACCTCAAATCGACGAATTGTCACCATATACAGTTGAACAAATAAGCTAAATAAGCATCTTAATCAATAAGCTAACATCCTATTTATGGAAATAAGTACAAAAAAAGGAAGGGAGCACATCCACCCGCCCCTAGCAATTTATAAGCGAAGCCTCTTTCCTTTTCAGCTTAACATCACAAACAAAAAATCACAGCTTATCTCACACCACCTCTTGGCTTATCTAAAAAAGTCATCCATAACAGCTCACTTGAAAATACCCTTAAAATGATTAACTCTTCTTCCGTCTTGATAAGCCCGAAACACTAAAAGTAAAGTAACACAAAAACTCCCTAACAAGCTTGTTTGTCAAGCAAGCTTATTCAAAAAGCTTTTGCTACAATAACATATTGAAATACCAGATTTTGGATTTAAAAACTTACAAGTAAAGAGTAAATATATTTGAAAATAAACACTTCCAAGAAACTGAGATTATAGCTTATGTGATAAGCTATAAGCTATCAAAAATGGATCTTCAAAAAAAGAAACAAAGGTTTTGATTTTTTTTGAATAAACTAAAATTTAGAATGATAAAAAATAAAATAAAATAATTTAAATGACACAGTATTAAATGGAACTCAAGATTTCTTTCTCATTCAAATGTATCATATTACAAAAGATGAAAAGGAAAAACTGGAACAAAGCTACTTCTATCTGTTATGCTACTTTATATATATGACTGAGGAGAACTAAACACGAAACCCTAGCCTAATGAAGTTCCCAAAAAGCCCTTGGAAGATGCTTTAGATATCCTATTGTGATGCCATAATTCGAATTTGTTCTAGGAAGTTCTTGGTGTAAACATGTCAGTTTGCAAAGGAATACTTGATCTTGTGCGTCCAAAGTGTTGTGGGGAACACACTTCCTCATCTAAATCGTTCAATTGGTCAATCTTGGAAGTCATGTGGTAAATCTTGACCAAAGATGAGCTGGAGGGGATCAAGGGGATGACAAGTCATTTTCTGGGCACATGGATTTGGTTAAAATGAGCAACGAATATAAACCCTAAATCAATTTTGATTTCTCCCTTAGGTAGTGTTTAATTGATGCTGGGTGTTATGCTTAAGGTTTATGTAAGTAAAGTGGGGGGTTTGATCTATTTTGGTCTTAATCTACTTGTTTCCTCTCCGATTAATACTTTAATAGTATTAAACTCGTTTTAAAAAAGTGGGCTAATATAAAACCGGGTAAACAATAGGGTTGAAAGGTGGGTGTGATGTTGTTGGGTTTGTTGTATGGGTCGGGTAAAAACTTTAGAAACATGGTAGATTATACCCCTGAATCACTTTCAAACAATAGCCGTGAGCCCCCACTCTTTTCAACAACCAATTGCTTTTATAATTAGATTACGGAATTGGTTGGTCCTTATGGTTAATAAAACTATTTCCAATGGCTTGATTTGTAATTTATTCAAACTTGAGGGGCCATAGATGTCAAGTATTCAAAATGTAAGGACCCACATGTTATTTTAGATATATTAGGGGTATAAAGTGTCAATTTGTAAAACTTGAGGGGACCATTCTTGTAATTCTTCAAATCTTCAAAGGTATTTTGGTAATTCACATTCGACTTTGGTTTTCTTGTACGACTTCGTTTTTCGTGTTCGTTTTGCCTTTTATTTGTGATTTCCAGGTGAATTCTCGATATCCGTGTCTACAAACACACAAACAAAGAAAACAAACGTATTTGGCACACAATTGATGATATTTTCCATATTTTAAGTTCGTTTGAGGCATAAAAAGGTGTATAATTAGAGCCTCATCAATTCTCCCACACTAAACCATTACCGTGTCCTCACGCAATGCTAGAATTAAGTATTGTAGCACCTCCAAAATTCATTTTTATTCAACTTTTATTGAAAATGCATATTTACGTAACTTAATATGTGCGAATTTTACTTTATACTTATCAGGAATGTCTTTCAGATCAAAGACACGTTCAACTGTGCTTAACCAATCGATTAAGTCGTCCGGTTGCGCCTTACCATCGAATTTTGCAACATCAATTCTCACTCCCATGCTGCGAATCAGGTCTGTCACATATTGCCTTCTTTGTGGGCTGCGCCGCCTAAAAGGGTTTCGATTACGATCACTGTCGTCCCAGACGTCGAGGTCTGTGTCGGTCTCTCCTCTAAACTGTTATTCCTGTTGCATTCCATGTCCCGGACCCGCTGTTGCAACCTCGCGATCTCTGCAATATCACGTGGATCCCGCCAATCGTCCTCGTTGCCTATGTTGGCGTCTCTACGGGGTTGTTGTCGATGAACTCTTACATTATATGCCATTGGTAACTCGCTGATCTTTGATACCAGTTGATGCAGTTTCTTGTGCAAATCAGAGGTAAACAGAAAAACTCAAGCAAAATTCCCAAAACCGTAATTTCTGATTTCAAGAATAAAAAAACTGCCTTTAGTCCAAAGTCAGAATCCCAAATATAAACCAAAATAAAATCCTAAGTAATAGCTAACAACTTTCCTAAAGATAAAACCAAAATTCCTAAAGATAAAGATTATGTCTATTTAAAGATAATGATCGAAATAAAATAAAAAATAACTAGATATCCCAGCTGAATTGGCTGGGCCCAAAACAGTTGAGTCGGGTCGGCCCGACTTAACTATCATAACCATCAATATATACGGTAGGGTTGAGCAGGCCTGACCGAACCCGAAAAATCGAGTGAACCGAAATCGCAACCGAGTTATTCGGTTCGGTTTTCGGTTTGTAAAATGTCTGATTTTCGGTTTCGGGCAGGTTCGGTACAAAAACCGAATACAACCCGACATGGCCCGACATAAACCGAGTTAATAGTTTAGGTTGTTTTTTGACTTTTTCGGTTTTGGTCAACCGCATTTTGTATCTTCTCTCTCAACACATAGTAACCATCACCCATTTTGATTGCTAATAAATCAAACATAAACCTCAATTTTCTTTATCTTTGAAGATTACACTAACAAATCAAACATATCGATACCCATTTGAAGATTACACTAACAAACTTCAATTTCCTTTATCTTTGAGATTACTCAATTTTCTTTATCCATCGATACCCAATTCCGTTTATCCATCAATTTTCTTTATCTTTGAAGAATACTCAATTTCCGAATATCACTTTCATTAGTTTGAATTTTTTTGTGGGTGTAGTTTAATCATTTGGTAAGAATTTTAAATAAAAGGGGGTGTTTGGATTATTCTTTCAGGATTGATTTGATTTACTGTGTAAAGGGTGTTTAATATTTCTGCATTTCATTTGGTTTCCATCCTCATACCTGGGCAAAGTTCAGTTTTGGGTTGAACCCGAGTCTAACCCGAGTGAGCCCGAGAGTATACCGAACCGAACCGATACTTTCAGTTTCAGTCCAAGTTTTTGAGCATTTTCGGTTTCGGTTAATCTCGGGACGGGTCGGGTCGGCTTGAAGCTCAACCCTAATATACTGTAAATAAATATAATAATAAATAGCGACTGCCAAAAAATTTATTTAAAGCTTCAATATACTACATTTTGCAAAAGAGGAATAACATAGTTTAAAAAGGTGGAGACATGTGCACCAAATATACGATATAATTGTGTCAAATTGAAGTAATGATTATCAAGTTGAAGAACTCGGTCCAGAAAAAAGTATTTAAAAGTGATACGTAGAGTAATATTTATTAGATGATGTAGTTTGGTTTGTTTGAGTTTGGTGATTGCCTATATTGGTAATCAAAACAAACAAATTAAACAAGATCAAACAAACTAAACTTAAATTTTATTTAAATTACTAGATCAAAAATAAATTCAAATTCAAAAGTAACATACACAAGTTTAACTTAAAAAGTATTAAGGGCATCTCCAATGCAAGATGATAGATGCGTTTAATGTCAGAAAATTTGGTGACTTGGCATGTGCATTGATTCAACTATGCATTGTAGAATTCCACGTAAATCGTTCATGTAATAACCGGTTGTACAACATTGAACAAGCATTGCACTTTACATATTATACTTGGTGGGCCTCATTACTATAAAATAATATGTTACTTCGTTATATTTGTACTGTATACCATTTTCCTTTTACTTTCTAAGTTATTATATAATTTATAAATGGTGATGTGCGAGGTAATTAGACAATGTAACAGCTTAATGCATTACAGGTGACGTATATAAAAAATGACTTGTTGACATGCTCTAAGGAAATCAAAACAATTCATCTCTATTTATAAGCTAAACAAATTACTCAAATTAATCCCTATCTAAAAAATATTCCCAAAACTTTTTCCAACAAATACAAAGTTCCAGATAGTAGAGGGGCCATTACGCAACAGAACTAAAATGTTAAAGAAAATGAGTTGCCCTATAAGAGCCCAAACCCTAAATTAGGCTGTCACTCTCTCAAACATATTCATCGCAACAAAAACACACACCGCCTCCATTTTCTTCTTTAAGGTAAAAACCCTAATTTTTATTTCAACCTTTTTATTTGCATTCATGATCTATTAATTATGTTGTTATATATGGTCTTGTTGGGTACTAAAATGTAATCGGTATACATTTTATTAACTGGTCTTTATGTTTTTTTTTATGGATCAAGGATTAATTTGATGTTGTTTGATATGATATTGTGTAATTTGTTTGATTTATTTTAAACTTATGTGTATTTGATTCCTGCTTAGGGGGTGTTTGTTTCGGCTTATATAACGTGCGCCCCAATTTTGTGGCTTATTTGGAGATTTATTGGCTTATACATGTTTATTATATAATAAACTCATTAAGTAAGCCCTTAAGTCTCAAGACAAGCCACACAAATTAAGGTTTTTGAAATATAAGCCGAAATCTGGCTTATTTTTGGCTTATATTTCGTAAGCTGAAATTTTGGGGCTTATTTTGGTACTTATAGGTTTATGTAAGTTTATCATGATATGATAAAATGATAAACTTATATTCAGTCTCCAAATAAGACACAAAATTGGGCTGTATGAAATATTAGCCGAAATGGGCTTACTTTATATAAGCCGAAACAAACACCCCTTATACTAGGATTTTGACATAAAAAGACTGAGCAGAGACACATTTTGGTTTTAAGTTGGGTGCTTGAGCAAAAAATACTTAACAAAACCAAAAGGCCCAAAACTACTTCAAAAGAATGACAAGCGGCTATACTATCTAAATGTGTGATACTCGATTGAAGTTACAGGGGTGTTTGTTTGAGTAGATGTCTAGGCTTATGGTCTTCTTTGACTTATGCTTACATTTCACAAGCATGATTATGACTTTTGAAATATAAGCCTAATTTAAATAAAATCTTATAAGCCCACAAATATACTAAAACAAACATCACACTTAGATTGTGGGACTTAGCTGCTTGTGAGTAGTTTTGGCTTGTGAAGTATTTTAGGTCTGATCATCTAACTTGAAACCGAAATGAGTCTCTCTGAGATTTCTGTGTTGTCTCTATTTTTTAAAAAGCGTTAGTTAGAACCTTGTACTGGAGTTGCAAAGGTAGTTTAAGCTATAACTCACGGGCTAGAGACACTCTATGAGGGTAATGGGTTTTATTTAGGCGCCAATGATTCTGTGAAATTGAGCATAAATATTAATATGTAATGTTAGTGACAGTGTTATTTGTTTCTAGTTATATTTATCTGATTTTTCATTTTTGTAATCGGGTTATGTGTTTTTTGTTCAAAATGCATCTTGCTTTGAATTTTTTATGTCAACTTTTTACATGTCTTATTTTTGAAGTAGAAATTTACAATTTTTTAAGACATGATGTTTATGACACCAACACGTGTTTAGGACAGGCATCTTTGTTTATAAAACATACACGTACTACCAGTTTTTTTTTTGTAGTATTACTCTGGCATAACCATGATTTAGGGTTTGGTATTTTGTTCAATTTGCAAAAGTTTTTAGCATGTATTGTATAGTTTACTTATACCATTAAGTCTAAAGCTTGTGAGTGATCCTTTTTTTCTTCTTGCAGTTTTTTGAAATTCCAACATGGTGAGAGTCAGTGTTCTGAATGATGCTCTTAAGAGCATGTACAATGCTGAGAAGAGGGGCAAGCGCCAGGTCATGATCAGGCCATCTTCAAAAGTGATCATCAAGTTCCTTATGGTCATGCAAAAGCATGGTATGGTTTTTTTGATCTTTTTTTCTTTTTTATCTAGCTGTTAAGGGGAAACCAGTCGTGACATGAGTAATTTGTTCAAACTTGACTTTATTTTGTACTATTGCAGGTTATATTGGTGAGTTTGAGTATGTTGATGACCACAGATCTGGCAAGATTGTGGTTGAATTGAATGGACGCTTGAACAAGTGTGGGGTTATCAGTCCTCGTTTTGATGTTGGTGTTAAGGAAATTGAGCCTTGGACTGCAAGACTTCTTCCTTCAAGACAGGTTAGTCTTTATGTCTTGCCAAAGTGTCACACCAGTCTGGAAGTATGTGATAACAGTTTTTTTTTAGCATGGGTTGAAACTAGTGGATTGGGTTGACCACATGTATTGTTCATCTTTATTTTGTTTCTTTAATGTAGTTGATACGTTACTTGCGATTAGAAAATGTTGTTTTTTGAATAGATGTTTATATCTTGGAAGTAATGTTTTGAAGGTTATGCCTAAAAAATTAATTTTGGGTGATACAACTTTTTTACTACTGTAGTATTCATGTTATCTATTTTGTCTGACCTAAGAGATAAACTAGAGGCCTTTTTTTTTGGAAGAAAAATGGACTCATCCTATTTTGTCATGTGATTAACAAACTGGATGTTTAGTAAACCTATAATTGGAACTAATTTTATTTATATTTGTAGTTTGGTTACATTGTCCTGACCACCTCTGCTGGAATCATGGACCATGAAGAAGCTAGGAGAAAGAATGTTGGTGGTAAAGTGCTCGGTTTCTTCTATTAAGGAGTGAGATTTTGGAGATTTTCTTGGTAATGCTTTAGTAGGGCTAGAGAGCGAAAGAATGTTTATGTTCATGATCAGATTTTGTTGAAGCTTATCATGTTTTGAATTGATTCGATTTGTCTTTAATGTATTGTGCTTGTCTCCTGAATTCTGTTATAATCTATGGTATTTTGGTTTGGACGTCAATTGTTTTTGTTGCTCTTCAAAAATCTGGTGTTTGTTACCTGAACCAGATTAAAATAATTTATTATGGTCAAAAGTAGAGTTCACTTTTGTGTGTCCGTGTGTCTAAATTTTACAGTATTCATTCAAGTGTACATTCTATACTGTTAAAAGTAACTTTAGTTGCTGGTTGAATAAGGCTTTGTGCGCTTAATGCTACTAATTTTGTTATTTTAAACATACACAAATACGATTGATATGTAAGAGGGCTTGGTACAATCTGCTAATAGCTGCACCAAGTTTATGTGGCTGGCATTAGACTTTTAGTGATGCCTAATGATGGTTTTGTATGACGACGGCTTTTTCTTCAAGAATAACCATTTAACAACTTCAGGTTTTCACAACAAAGACACAATCACACAATAACAACCACCACCACCACCACCACAAGAAACCGAAAGATGGCAAACAAAAAACAAGCAAAACCCGTTAAAAAACAACAAAACCACCACTACAACATACACATCGGCGATCACATCGACTTGTTGAAGGCAGGACAAAGGAACCATGTAAACCGAATTTATGTTTGCTATTTTCGAGAATGATTGTCAAAAATGGCCAAGATAAACATCAACAAAAATGCTACAACACAACTTGCCAAGGGGAAATTTGAACTCCAACTGCAAAAAGTTATAGTCTATCTACAAACATCTAAAAAGATCGAGTAAAATTAGGGAAAACGATATTAACATTTTGAAACGTTATAAATTTTACAATTTACATATTGTAACGAGAGAAACGTGAAACCGTTTAATGAAAAAGGGCCATAGGGTATCTTGAGAAAACACTCCAAAAGGGATGCGACCGAACCCGATTCGAATAATAACCCTGAATTTACTGAGCTATTCTGATATGATCTGGTTACACGTCCCCCGAATAGTCATGAAAAGCGAAAAAACTATATCCGAGATCACATTGGACCCCAGGAGAAGTAACTCACAAGATTAGGGGAGGTGTAAAAATTGAATTAGGGAATTACGAAAGTATCACGAAGTTGGAAGAAATGTAGTTTCTCGCCAGTAGCACCGAAGTGTTAACTAGGAAATGATGCCATGAACATCAACATGCAAAAAGAAGTTGTTCTCACATTTTTTTTATATAATAAAAGAATTAGATTTTTTAAAAATTTTAGTGAAAGTGGAGGTTGTAAAAAAAAAATTAGATCAATCAAATTACTTGATTTTGACACATAAGCAAAATTAAGTGATTTGATTGGTGGAAAAAAGTCAAAATTAAATTAAATTTAGTCAAAATTAAAAATTTTGGTGGAAGAATTTGATGAAATTACATAAAGATATATGTGTCATATTTGTGAAAATAAAAACTTAAAAAAAGAGGAAGGGATTGATAAAACTTTAGTGGTTGAACTTTTAATAAATTAGATGGATTTAAGTGTAAACTTATAATTTTTCATAATTTTTAATAACTTTATAAAATAAATAGAATGACCCCTTAAATTTTATACCCTTTAAACTTTATATATAAAATAACAACGTATATGTTATATTAAAAAAATAAAAAGTCACATGATTATAAATATTCAAAAAAACACAAATTATTGTTTATTTTAATTTTGATAATTAACAAAGTCAAGCAATGAAATCTACGTAGATTATTATTAGCATGAACATAAATATCAAAATGAATGCAGGATCTCAGACATTGGTGTGAGATGAAATAAATAGACGGGCTTCTACATATTACAATAACATATTTTTTTTAAGGTCGGTATGTGTTACTAAACACACAATGTCTAGAAAATAATAACTAACGTTTTAGTTAAATAATATCGAATCCTTTGTGCAACAAATATTTATACAATATATCAATTAATATTATCACACAATGAAAAATTATGTAAAACTTGGGGGTTCATGAGCATCGTCACTGTTTAATTATTTAAAAATTTAATAATGTTTTATAAAATAATATTAAGCATTACGAAATCATGAATTTATAAATCGTGTACGTGTAAGTTTGTGTAAGGTTGATGTAATTGGTTTGTTGATTAATAATTAAAATATAATTATATAGAATAAAAGTATCGAATGGTAAAAAGAGTATTAAATTCGAAAAATAAAAATTGAAGTGAGTCTATATAAATTCACATGGTGTACAGTAAAACAACAACGTAATCAAACATATAAACATTATATGTCTTTAAAAAATATATATCATATACATAAAATCGCAATAACCAAATTATTACTTAATTTATCTTTTATTTTAAGTCCCGTGCGTGCACGGGTATTAAAACTAGTATATATAGACGTGAGATGTAGTCGTTTTATATTTTTTAATTATGTAACTTTATTTTTAATTTCGTAATGTAACTTGTAATATTAATTCTAATAAATGAAAATTAGTTTCTTTAGAAAAATATTATAAATGAAATAATATGGTGGATGATAAAAGAGGAATTTCTGGCTTTGTGTTATGAGGTGATTTTGTTGGCGCGCGTGATGTTGATATGACACGTGAAAAAAGAAGGCTTGACATACGTGGTATGAGCTTTAAGGTTAGGGGAGTGGAAAAGGCAAAAGAAAAACTTATAATCACAGATTAGTTTTTTTTTTCACTTTTGGCTCATTTTTCCACTATTTTTTATTTTTTATTCATAAATTAAAACTTTTATTTTATCAAATAAAATACGATACACGGGTAAATAAAACTTGAACGGACGAAATTAAAAACGATACACGGTAAATAAAAAAACTAAAAATCTAAATTATAACGCTCTCTAATTTCCACTCTGAGTGATTCATAGAATGCTCGTGCTCCCCCATCCAAGTGATCACAGGGAGCTATATAGAATGCCATTTCTTCACGTTTTGCTCGGAGTTTTTCTATTCTTTGACGCCCGACGTCAAGTTTCAATTGTTTGACTTGATATTCCAACTCGAGTCGACGACACTTCAACTCTGTTTTCTTCAAGTCTAAAAATGCTAGGAATTCGTCTTTGCCTACATTGACCATCTCGGACACCATCAACCTAGCAAACTCGTCTTCATGAAACGCAGTTGACGAACGCGATGACTAACCTTTTTTCTTCCTCGCAGCAGCAACTTTAGCTTTATCCCTGCCGATTGATCGTTGAACACCACTGCTTTGGCTTTTGCCAACACTTTGAAAAGAACTAGCATCCCCAGACTCTGATCTCTTAGACCTCTTTGCTGCTTTGGCTTTCTTCATCATCATTTGCGTTCCACTTGCAAACCTCACCCCCCCCCCCCAATAAATTTCTGACTATTTTTTAGAACTTCCCAACAATGAAGATACCTAAACTTCATCTTGTACTCAACTTGATAGTCCTCACATGCTTTGTTAACGTACGTCTCATCGTTGGCTCCACTCACTACTCCCATTCACATCATGTTGTTGTACACTCCAACAAACTTACACACTTGAGGGCGTATTAGCTTCCATTTCCCGTTCACGCTATCATACTTTCTTTTACTGACCTCTCCTATTTTGCTTTCCAAGTACTGAAAAATCTCGGTCCATAAACCCACGCTATTCATATCGTTACCCTTCCCGCTATTTTCAGAAATGGATATCCATCCTTTACACAACTCAATTTCTTCGAAGTGTGTCCATGCATTCTGACGAATTTGGTTCAGATCATGTGGAGCTTGTCGTCCTTTACACGACCTTGACTTTGGTGGGAATAGGGCCCAAACTTCAACCGTGTGTTCAGTTTCATCTTGACTCCTCTGAAATGATCCTGAAAAAGAAGGCATGCATAAGTCTTCATTAGGGAAGGAGGGAATGAGAGAGGTGGGTAAGTGACATGGAGTTGTGATGACGAACCACCAACATAGTTAGTAAAAGGATACGGGGTTGAACAAAATTCTTGAAAGTCGGGTGTTTGAGAGTATTGGGTAAAATTATAAGGGTTTGGATATGATGGTTTGGGTGTGAGTCCGACATCGAGTTACGGTACGGTTGATTTGGATATGGTTGGTTAAGATATGGGTTGGGTTGTCGATATGGGTGGTTCGGTGATAGGTTATTAAGATCAAAGGTTCTGGTAGGCGGCGGTGGAGAGGCGGTGGTATTTCTTCGTTGGCGACGTTTGTAAGATTGTGGGGTTTGGTGGCCGGGCATTGTTGGTAACTGGTAAGTGATGGGAGAAGATGATTTTTATGTATGGGAAGAAAAAGATGTGAAAAATATATATGTGAAATAGAGGTTTTATAGGAAAAAGAGGGTGAGGATTTTTATTAATTCAGATGATAAAAGAGGGTGAGGCCCACAAAATTGTGTATACCGAAGAGTAAGATATCACCAGTAGTGACTTTGAATACCCTCGAAACCAAAACCCTACGCGTGGGTTTTTGGTGAGATTTATAGCTACCCCACGCGTGGGTTTTGCCATGTGAACATCACGAGTTGGATTTTATCCCGACTCCCCCAGCCTAAGAGTGCTAGGTACCATGAAATTAAAACCTTCTTCATTTGAGTTTTACAGTGTGTCACGTGACATAACACTCTCACTTTTAAAAGCCCCCTTATCATAACATACCACTCCTCTTTATTTGAGCCCACTATTATTTAGTTTTATTTTATTTTATCATTTTTAAACAAAATAAATTCATTCCATAAAATTAAAAATTATAATACAATTAAAAAAGTACAAAATTAGAAATCTGTTTTGTAAAACTAAAAACAAATTATAAATGTATTCTTATAAAATGAAGAACACAATTTGAACCAAAACTACAAATAAATAAAACTATAAGAGTATAAAAAGCAAATTTACTTTTTATATAAAAAAATATCTTCCCCACCCATAGAGACTCAAAACATGATCCTTTTTCTTCCTGTAAATAAATAAAAAAGAACCAACAGAAAATTAAAGAATATATAACAAAAAATCAAGAAACGAAAAAAGAATGGTGCGGGGGTATATCTTATCTGTCATTTTTTTGTCGTATGAGTGGTGAAAGTTCATTCTGGTAGCAAATGCAGTGTCGTGGCGAGTTTCGGCGAAGGGTAGCGAAGAGCCACGTATGAATGGCGAAGGGTTAAATTCAGGGTACCTAGCACTTTAAGATCAAAATATGTCTGGCGAGTTATAAGCTTAGGCTAGAAGGAGTGGTGCATAAAAAATTCGTTGTCATCTGAGCGTTATTTTAATTTTTTTTCTTCTCTTATTAACCTACTCAAAACTCACCTTTCAAGTGTACTAAGGAAAAAAAAACTCACCTCCACCTCCCTCCATCTCATCTTCCACTATCACTTTAATTTTTTTATTTATAAATTAATACTTTTATTTTATAAAATAAAATACGATACACGGGTAAATAAAAACTTAAACGAAAGAAATTAAAAACAACACGTGGGTAAATAAAAAAGCTAAAAATCTAAATTCCACCGCTCTTTGATATCCGCCCTGAGTTATTCATGGTATGCGAGTCCTTGCCCATCCAAGTGATCGTAGGGAGCAATATAGAATGCCAAGTCTTTACGTTTTAGCCGACGTTATTCCATTCTCTGACGCTCGGCGTCAAGTTTCAATTGTCGAGCTTGATTTGCCAACTCGAGTTGACGACATTCCAACTTTTTTTTTCATGTCTAAAAATGCTAGGCGTTCGTCTTTTCATGCATTTACCATCTCGGACACCATCAACTTAGCAATTTCATCTTCCTGGGAAGCAGTTGACGAACACGATGATTGACCCTTTTTCTTCCTCGAAGCAACTTTGGATTTAGCCTTGCCGATTGGTCGTTGAACCTCACTATTGCCAACACTTTGAAAAGAACTGGCATCACCAGACTTCGATGTCTTAAATCTCTTGCTCCTTTGGCTTTCTTCATGATCATTTGCGTTTCACCTGCGAACCTCACCAACCATAAATTTCTGACTATCTTTTAAAATAAACTTCGACGTGTATTCAGCTTGATAGCCCTTACATGCCCTACTAATGTACGTCTTGTCCTCGGCTCCACTCACTACTCCCATTCGTATGATGTTGTTGTACACTCCAACAAAATTACACACTTGAGGGCGTATCAGCTTCCAATTTCATTCACGTTATCATACGTTATTTTACCGTGCTCCCTGTTTTACCCTACAAGTAACGCAAAATCTAAGTCCAAAAACCCACGCTATTCCTATCATTACCTTTCGTTGACGGCATTTGCCGGATTGCGAAGTTTGGTGGTCGAACATTGTTGGTAACTGATGGGAGAAGAAGATTTGTGTAAAATTAAGGATGGGGGTATGAAAATATGAAGGGGAAATGATGTTTTATAGAAAAAAAGTTTTATGAAGTTTTTTTTTAATTTAACATTTTAAAAAACAAAGGCACCTACATTTTTGTGTTATCGAGTCTAAAAAACCTACTGGTGGTGGAATTTTGTTTATCTGGAAAATCACACCTACGCGCGTGGTTGAGTTGAGGTGGATGGAAACCCACACATGGCTTTTGGCCCCGTGAGAACCCACCCGTGAGATATTATACCTCTCTCTTCAGCCTTATGTTATAGCTATTTTTGATGTTATCATAATTATTCCCCCTATAATTCAATATCTATAATTAAAAAAAAAACCATTTTCTTTCCGTCACTCAAGTTATAAGATGCTCCTACCATAATCTTTAATTTCTTTTTCGTTTTATTTAAAAAAATCAACATGTTTATGTAGATTGTTTTCGTCACTAAAATAATATTTTAAAAGACACTGTTTCACAACCTCTTTTCATGTGGAGTCGTTGTTTATGTATATGCCTTATATTGATAATATGACTTGAATTCAAAAGTATGATAGAGAATTGATTAATATATTTTTTATAGGTTATAACTTATTTTTTGAAAGTTTTTTTTCAAATTGTTTGTGAGTGTGGCCTTTTTTTTATAAAAAGACGAAAAAATATGATTGATAATTTGGTTGGTTGTGATGGCGTGAAAGACTACATAACTAAGGGGGTGTTTCTTTTTCTTTCTATGCCTCTTAGTGGGAAAAGTTGTGGGTCCAATTCACTTTAAACATCTTGTTTCACACTCACACAAATATCTCTCTCTTCCTACTAAGAGGTTAATTAAGAGTCTAATATGGAAGCATGTAAAAAAAGAAACAAGCCCTAAGGATAGTATAGGGTTATAGGGTGCCCTGACCCTTCCAATTTTTTTTCTCTTTAATGTAATTTTTGCATTATTACATTATGTTAGTGTAAAATAATAATATATAACAATCTGACACTTTCAAAATTAAAAAGTTGCAGTGGCATTCTAATAAAAATCTTTAAGCTCCGTCTGAGGTCATCGTTGTGACTTCTGAAAAGATACCTCAAAGTATTTAATAATAATAAAACCCAAGTCTGGTTTATGGATTTAAAGTATTATGGTTTACCATTATAAGTAATGGTTGATAATAAAATCATTATTATGAGGGTTTTTATCATAGTCTAACATGGTATCAGGTCATACCCGATCCTGTAAAAAAAACCGATCCTAAAAGCCATACCCTTTTAATTATCAACTGAAGGTTTATATTTATCATAACAATTATTAAAACCCTAATATGGATCAAAGCACATACAGCGGAAGCAAATTAACAAGATCATTAATTTAACACAATTACAATTAATCAAGATTAGAGTTACATACCTTTATCCTAGCAAGATTTACAAGACGACGGGACGGTCACCGGTAGATATAGATCACGAACACAACCAGGATATAGTCTAAAGCAAGACTACACCACGATCTTGTACACACGTAATACGGCGAGTTAATCGTGAGTCTAGCACGAACAAAACCGAGCTTCCAAGTCTATGAAAGATCTATCCAACAACCCTAGAGAGGGGCTAGGACTAGATTTACAATAGCTTAATTGAAGAACAAAGAAGAACCCTAATATGGGTGTTTGGCCGCCAGTTTTGAAGCAAGAGAGAAGAGAAGAATGGTCAAAAAATTATGAAGTCCTTAGTTTGTTTATATACACCTTGGAAAAACTTTTCCTCCAAGGTTAAACAAATTAAGGCAACAAAATCTTTTTCCCCTTCCCTTTGGTCTCCTATAGCCGGCGGTTAACAAGGCCCAAGAGGGGCTTCCGGAACTTTTCCGACACCTTCTTTTATCTTCTATTTGATTTCTATAATGGTCGTTTAATACTTAACTTTTAATTATTTAACGATCGTTAGTTTAAGCTAAGGTTTGATTTAATAAATATAATAAATATATTTAATAAATAAATTAATCCTTTACGTAATGTGTGCAATCCCGTGATCTCGAGTTCGATCCTATTACACGACTATCGATTTTAAGTCCATAAACTTTCAGCTCCCACTTGGACAAAATTCGAATATCGTGATCACATTGATTAGCGTCTAGTTACACTAACAATGTCACTAGTACAGCTCGAGTAAGGTTTCCTGGACAAAACCTTTTAATGATATATAATCATTATTATTATCCTTTTATTTCAAATACATCGTTAATAAGGATATGGATCTCAGTCATTCCTTTCATTAACTATTCTGTTTCTCGTTTACGGATATAGCAAGATTACCAAAACACATTTGGGTGTGGCCACACAAACATCTTACTACTCCCCCGAGGGGCCCAGCTGTATTTATACTTCAAAATAATTTGAAGGAAACAAATCCCATTTTGACTACAAGCAAAACACATGAACTTTGCAACACTACTGAAAATAACCCTTATAGCTACCAGTTACGTTTAGCGTTAGGTTACCTTACAGAAATGCACTACATTAAATGTAGTTTTCTGGTATCTCAGGTCTAAGGATAACTATTTATGATTTACTTAATAACAAAGATCCATAAAGTAAAATCATATAGTTGGGATAAGTCCAATACCTGATCCATCAAATATCATCAAAATTGACCAATATACTTTCAAGTATACTCTGTCACCATTTTGAATTGTCTTAGTTTAATAACACTCCCATATTATTAATCGACAACGGACATTTAGAAACATCATAATGCTCACAGATTAAAACATGTAAAATAGGATACAAAATCAAATAAAAGAAAAATAAACGAAATCCAATCTTTATTTTATCAATTCAATAATGTCTTACATCCTTTATCCAAATACTAATCAACATATTTATTGCATGAATTCGCTAGCTAGTTGCAGCCCAATAGCCTTGGCATGCTTAACTATCTTTGGCCTAGATAAAGCCTTAGTAAAAGGATCAGCTACGTTATCATCTGTGTGAACTTTTATTAATTTTATTTCTCGAGCTTCCACTTGTTCTCGAACGTAGTGATATCTACGTTTAAAGTGTCTGGCACCTTTCATAACTCCAGGGTCATTGGCGAATATTATTGTAGCAGAATTTTCGCAATATATATCAATAGGTTCTTTAATTGAAGGCATCACTCCAAGATCTCCAATAAACTTCCTAATCCAAACAGCTTCCATTGCAGCTTCTGAAGCGGCCATGTACTCCGATTGAGTTGCATGCATAGCAATGGTTTTTTGCTTACTGCTCTTCCAGTTAACTGCTCCTCCATTGATGACAAACACGTAACCCGTCTGAGACTTCGTATCGTCTTTATCACATTGCAAGGACGCATAACAGAATCCTGTTACATTCAATTCTGTGTCTGGTTTACCCCCGAATACCAAAAACATATCTTTCGTACTTCTCAAATACTTTAGAATATGCTTAACAGCAGTCCAGTGGAACTTTCCTGGATTCTGTTGGTATCTACTGACCAAGTTCTGAGCAAACTTCACATCAGGCCTTGTGCATCTTACAACATACATAATAGATCCTACAACCGAAGCATAAGGCACCTTTCGTATGTAAGCCACCTCTTCGAGTGTTGATGCATCTTTCTCATGACTTAACTCATGCTTAACCTCTGTGAGACCCCCAAAATCAGGCAAGAAAACAGGTAGGCAACACGGGGGCGCCACGTCATGGTACAAGTATCAATAAAATACAGTTGACATAAAAATTGACGTAATAAAACATTTACATTACATCATAAAAGATCAGAGTTTTTTAAACAAAGGTCCCAGAGTTTTATAAGCGGAAAAAAATCTATTATTTAAACATGGTTTTGTAATATATGGTTACCAATAATATAGGATAAACTTCTGACAGCTTTTACCAGAACCAAAGTTTAAAATATAACGCAGAAATCTCCAAGCTGCGAAAATATCATGCGGGCTCCCATCCAAGCAAAGCTAAGTAATAATACCTGAGATTAAACATGTAAAATCGTCAACATAATGTTGAGTGATATTCATAGGTTTAGCAGTAAAGATGTGGAACACAAGCATTTATTTGTAAAACAAGAAATAGGGAAAATGGTTACGTACGATAACCATAGTCCGAAACCATTATTATTGCTATTTAGTTCATGAACCGAAGCTTAACTCAATGTAAGTTCCTCTAGTGAGTATTCAGCCCAAATACTCAAATATAAACAAATGAAATGCGTCATGGTTAAACAACCGCAACATGGGACGGGGATTGTCAATCCCGATGGATCCACCCACAACATTCGCGCTTAGTAACACAAGTAAATTGTAAAACCTGTAAATTTCAGGTTTTGACTATGTCAACATTGTGTACGTCACCTCATGATATCTATATATTTATTCTATCACCTTTGCATGAAATCCTTTGAACAATCATATGCATCACATGAGCGTACATCATTTTAATCATCTGAACAGGGAAACAACTATATCACAACCTTTTATTGTGACTATGGGTAATTTAATCATAAAAGCATGACCACATTTGTATGACTACATTTCAATAGCATACTGGACAACAAACAATCTATTGTGAAGGACTTTAAGTCACCTGAACATATGATCACTAGCATTCATCCCGTTGATTTCTAAAAATCCAACGTCATGATCACAATTAATAAATGACTACTTAATTATATAAATTCTTAAGTTTGAATATTTTATATATGATTCTCACACTATAATTGACTTTAAACTACGATGACAATTACTTTTATACATGAACACTACATTAAATCATTTTATTCTTTTAATATACTTTTGACATAATAAAAATCACCTAAGGACCATACTTTCACCAAAGGCCCTAAACGTGACCAAAATTACCTAAACTCAAACACACTCACATAATATTATAACCCTAACTCATTTAACTCTCACCTAGACACGAAAATTAAACACACGTATACCCTAGACTTTTATTAGCCGTATATATTTATATACATACTTACCCATAACCTCTTTGTACCAAAACCTTTACCTTTTCTTACCAAACATCTAAACTATACACAAAATAGAGCACATATGCATACACATTACACAAACCATGTTTTCCTTTGACTAGAAACCATAAAACCGCCGGTATACTAACAAACTATGGGGACTTGTACAAATGTGAGCAATTAAGGATTTGTACTAGTTAAACTATTTGAAACCATGTCACACATCCCTTTCTTGTCACCCCTAGACGTGTAGGGAGTATAAGCCACATACCAAAACCTTGTACAACTTACCATTTAATGAAAACACTCAAAGTTTACCTTTTGTCCCTTTTGAGGCCTTACATGCGATGGCTAATAAGACCCAACTAGGAGCTTGTACATTTTTGGGCATTAATGAAGTGTACTTACTTAGTACCATTGTAAATCCTCACAATCTCCTCCCTCTCTCTCTTGGACGTGTATAACACCCTAGCCACAACACCTCATTTCACTTAGCAAATATGTAACACCCTCACTTCACTTCTCACCTTAAAACACACGGCTATACTCTCATATACTACCTTGATATCCCATAGCATTTATTCTAAGTCTTCCTCAAAGCATTTAGTATCCAAAACCTAGTATATCACATTTAAGACGCATTCAAGAGCCTTCAAGGGAGAACCCGACGTGTAAGATCACCAAAGCTACCATTCTTACCTCATCCTTTGAAAACAAGTATGCATCTCTTCTAAGACTTTTCCTTAAATCATTTCACGTCTCATGCATATTCATGCTAAGTAAACGATGTTAGGGATGCATGCACACGTTAGAAATTCATAATCACACCCTAAACAACATATAAGCTCACGGCTTATATGGAGTTGTGGGAGTTCTTACCTTGAAAACCCTTAAAAACGTGGATATGTGAACCTATACGAGCCTTAGTATATCCCTTGCCTTAAAAATATGCATGAAAATAAAATAAGCCGAGCCATTAAGTTTATATAAGCCCACGTTGTTAAATAAGCCGAGCCATTAAGCTTCTATAAGCCCATGTTGTTAAATAAGCCGAGACATAGGAAGAACCTATAAGCTAGTTTCTTTTTAGCCTCATAAGTTAAATAAGCCAAAACATGCAAACCTATATAAGCCACGTTATTTAAGCTTAAATATCTAAATAAGCCGAAACCTAGTTTGGCTTATTTAAGCTCTTAGAAAACCTAAGCCCTAATCTTATAAGCCTAAATAAATAAGCTCTTAGAAAATTAATATAAGCCGAAATTACATAAGTTAATTAAGCCCACTTGGTAAATTAAGCCCACTTGTAAAACTAAGATTTACTTTTACTTACTTAGTAAATTTTTATTAACCCATTAAGCTTAAACAAAACAAGCCGTGACCCATTATGGGCTAGCTAAGCCCATTTAATTAATTTGGGTAACTTTTTGGGCCAGTTTTGTAAATTGGTGAAAGATGTGTCCAAGTTTGTAAATTAAATGAAGTTCATATTTATTTTCGTGACTATGTTAAAGTAAAAGGGTTGTTTGTGTCGTTTTCGAAACTATAGGGTGTATTAAAATCAAACCGAGAGTTAAAGGTAAACTACAAGGACCTAATGTGTCACTTTTGAAACTAATAACAAGCCCAAATCCCACATTATAAAATTCCGTGGGATTGGAGGGGGTGTTTGGTCATTTCTCTAAAGATTTCCAAGCCCTAGGGGCGTTTTTCATAAATTAAAATAACCAACAAGGACTAACGATGTAATAAACTTAACGGACGAATACCTAAAGTTACTTTTCTAAACAATTATACTTACAAAGATTTATTATAGTCTTATTTAATTAAAAGAAGTAATAAAACTTGTCATTTGTAAAATAAATCATTTTAGTCAATTACAAACTCTACGAAATTGACAAACCCCGTTAACCATTTTCCCTTGAAACTTTAAAACTTAATAAATTGTAATTTATTTCTTTATGATAAATTAAATAAGATAATAGTTGCTTATTTAATTTACGACCCCTCTTTCCTTAAACAAATTTATATATATTTATATATATATTTTTCTTGAACAAAAATATATATATACTTTCATTTTACTATAAGAACAAACACTTGGACCAACGTAACAACTCATAAATTGTGATCATGCATTTTCATATACACCATTCATCATGCCTTATTATTGTTGCATTCACTGAGACATTTAAATTACTTAGGTAATTTCTCCAGTCCGTGACTATACTGTGACATCATCCTCACTACTTCATTATCACTAAGGTGAGTTCATGGCCCCATCTTTACTGTTTTATAACTGGGGGAGAAAACATACAAAACTATTTATATGCAAGCATGCACAGACAACAACAATTTATTTGCCTACTGTTTGCTCCATTCCCGTGGACTGTATTAGTTAATAGTGTAGCGCGAAATGTATGGATAGATCTATTCGGGTATTGACAACACCCGGCCTGTCGTGATCAGCTGTCACGTATTGCTTAGGCCGAGCATCAGGTTTATGTCATTGTCAGATTAAGGGAAACCTCAATCAGGATAGACCCAAATGGGCTTACTGAGAATCATGTCTAGCTTCTATTACAGGGCAGTAGGAACTACTGTAGCGTTGGGCTGTGATGTCCTGCTACCTTCGTGGTGCTTTGCATATTGATACTTTATTTAATTAATTAAACCTGTGAATTCACCAACCTCGTGTTGACCCCCACATTTTACTTTTATGTTTTCTCAGGAAAGGAAGCAGGTTCATGCATTGGATTCCAGCATTTTAGGAAGCATCATGTTTACCATTGGGCTGGGATATTTATTTCTGTTTTATAATAAATGTGGTTTTATTTAAGACAAGATACTAAATGTGTACGATTAATTCATGTAATATGTTTCAAAGTGATATTTATGATCATTGCTCTATCTGCTATGTGCTATCGATCCACCCAAGTAACACCCCAATTACTATTCCCCTGCATTTGACCAACTTGGGGGTGTTACAGAAATGGTATCAAAGAGCATAGTTATAGAGAACCAGATCAAAAACTTAAAAAATTTTAAATAATAAAAATTTTAAACTGGACTATAACTGAACATAAAAATCAGTCTAAAGAAAAATTGATTTTTGGGGAACCTATAAGTTAGGCATATAGCATTGTAGAGCATGCATATTATGTGAACTAACTTCACATTGATTTATTCCCTCATGGTAAATAAATCACATAAGTATCTATTTATACTTTCGACAAACATGGTTAAAAGCTTAAAAACCACATCGCATATGCATCATAAAACTTTTTAAATTGTGTAAGCTAAAAACTTGCCCAACTTTAAAATGTTACTTTCAGATATCATGACGACGCCCACTATTGTTACTACTTTCGAGGACCTTATGGTTCCTACCATCACACCTTTGTCACCGACATCAGTGCTCGCTGGACCCGCATCTGACACTGAGTCCAGAGATGACCAGCAGGACGGGGTCATCGTACTCACAGATTCACCTACTCCTTCACCACCTACCGTATCTCCTACTACACCACTACTTGTAGTACCTGCATCCCCTCCTAGAGAGGTGGACCAGGTCGTACCTTCTTTACCACCCTTACCACCACCTTCTGTACCTCGCACTTACCCCACTAGTGTTTTGCCACCTCGTAAGAGGAGACATGACACTATCCCTGACTCGACCTATGAGATTGGAGAGGGATCAGGAGCCGGGCAGGCTAGACTTAGCGCCCTTCAGGCACATGTCGATGCACTTACGGCCCAACAGGCGCAGGACACCGCCCTTATCCACCCTCTACTACAGGCAGACCAGCAGGGTCCCGCCGTGCTCCAGGAGAGACTCGACTCTCTCTACTGGGCCATAGCCGGGGAGTCATACACCACCCGGGAGACCATACACTGGCTATTGGATGAGGTAGCTTACCTCCGTTACCGCCTAGCTTCGCTGGAGAGTCATTCCTACGAGACTCGAGCCGCCATGTACACGCAGGAGGACACCTTCAGGACCTTCGTAGAGTTGACGGATCTTCGTCACCAGGGGATCACTACAGAGACAGATCAGTTACGGAGTGCCGACACTGCACGTCAGCAGCAGCTGCTAGAGGCTTTGAGATACACCAGAGAGACCCGGAGTGCCGTGATCCGCATGCAGGATGAGCGTACACCACCAGCCGGACCATCTGCACCTGCAGGCAGCCATACTAGTGTAGGCTAGATTTTTCTTATTTGTACATCATGACAAGCACTGAGTTGCATCTCAGCTCGCATGATTTATCTCTTTTGTACTTGTATTCCTTTTTCAGTTGTATTCGTAGCACCTAACCTTAGTAGGTAGGTTATCTTGGTTGTATTACAAACATATGTACCACTATTTCAGACAGGTTTGCTATGACCCTGTCTTAGATCGGTTGTACTTGTACTATATTGTTGTTTGCCAGAAATAGCATATTACCGTCCACTTGTTTGTTTACATTTATATTATTATGAACTCTTAACGGATTATCAAATTTGTTATGAATTCTATGCATAAACTTTACCCATGCAGTTTAATATAACCATCTTTTTATCAGCTAACAAATCTCAGTTTTTCTTATTAATATAGAAAAATGCCACCAAGACGCGCACGCCCAAACCCCGCAGAAACACCTACGACGACTATATCTGATGCACAACTCAGAGTACTGATTGAGCAAGGCATTACTGGCGCCTTAGCTGCCAGGGAAAACCGCCCCAGCGGAACCCATGGAGACAGTGAAAACTCTAATAACAGGAACCGCGAAGCTCGAGGATGTACTTACCCTGATTTCCTAAAGTGCAAGCCCAGCTATTACAAGGGCAAGGAAGGGGTAGTCGAGCTCATGCAATGGTTTGAGAGGACTGATACCGTGTTCCGTATTAGTGACTGTACTGAAGAGAACAAGGTGAAATTCGCCACTTGTACACTCTTGGAACATGCACTCACGTGATGGAACTCGCAAGTTGCTACCCTCGGACACGATGGAGCCTATGGGATGACATGGACAGCATTGAAGGAAAAGCTTACCATGAAATACTGTCCACGTGGTGAAATCAAAAAGCTGGAGGTTGAATTATGGAACCTCAAATGCATCAACTTCAATATTACGGGTTACAACCAGAAGTTCCAGGAACTAACTTTGATGTGTACCCGTATGTACCCTAAAGTGTCGGATAAGATAGAGAAGTACGTTAGTGGACTTCCAGACTCTGTTCATGACAGTGTGCTTGTATCTCGACCTACTACCATCGAGAGTGCCATTGAGTTTGCCACAGAATTAGTGGACAAACGTGGTCGTAATCATATGATTAGACAAGCAGAGCACAAGAGGAAAGTCGATGATAACTACCGTCATCATCCCCAGACTCAACAGCCCAAGAGGCAGAGTGTAGGTCAAGTCTGCAGTGCTGTTTCCTCAGGATCACCACCATACGTGGGAAACAAACCAAAATGCTCAAAGTGTAACTTCCATCACTACCCCACTGTTGAATGCCGAAGACCAGAGCAGGGCAGTGCATATGCTCCGACCAATAGGAACAACTCCAGTGCCAACTATAAGCCCCACAACGGCAACAGGCAAAATTCCCGTGGAAGTGGATACCAAGGAAGCCGCCAGCTCACTGGCAGTGGAAACATGGCTCGTAAGGAGATCCGTTGCTTTGGTTGTGGAGAGATCGGGCATATCAGACCTGACTGCCCAAAGCGCAAGAATGAAAGCCAAGGCGGAGCATCCGCCAGAGTTTATGTCATAGGAGAAAACAGGACCAACCCCGAATCCAATGTAGTTACTGGTACGTTTCTTCTGAATAATCGCTATGCAAATATTTTATTCGATACGGGAGCCGATAAGAGTTTCGTATCCTCAGAGTTTAGTAGCTTACTAGGCATTCTACCTACCCCATTAGATAACTGTTACAGAGTCGAGTTAGCAGACGGGAAAATCATTGAAACTAATACCATCATAAGAGGCTGTACTTTAAACCTTCAGAATCACCCATTTGACATTCAATTAATACCCATAAAACTAAGTAGTTTTGATGTCATCATTGGTATGGACTGGTTAGCAAAATATCATGTAACTATTGTGTGTGACGAGAAACTAGTCCGTATACCATGGGGAAACGCAGATCTAATTATCCGAGGAGACGGAAATTCGGATAAAACAGACACTAGGTTGAGTGCGATCTCGTGTACCCAAGCCCAGAAATATCTACTAAAAGGATGTCCTATCTTTTTAGCACATATTTCTAAGACAGACAAAGAAGAAGAACCCGAGAAGAAACAGATCAAGGATGTACCCATCGTCCGTGATTATCTTGAAGTCTTTCCAGACGACTTGCCAGGATTACCTCTGACTCGCCAAGTTGAATTTCAAATCGACTTAGTGCCAGGAGCTGCACCTGTAGCTAAAGCACCCTACCGTTTAGCACCTACCGAAATGAAAGAACTCGCGGAACAACTCAAAGAACTGTCAGACAAAGGTTTTATCAGACCCAGTTCCTCACCTTGGGGAGCCCCAGTGTTGTTCGTTAAAAAGAAAGACGGTTCTTTCCGAATGTGTATCGATTACAGAGAACTGAATAAGTTAACTGTGAAAAACCGCTACCCGTTACCACGAATCGACGACCTATTTGATCAGCTGCAAGGATCAAGCGTGTACTCCAAGATCGACTTACGATCCGGGTATCACCATTTGAAGGTCAGAGAAGAAGATATACCAAAGACAGCTTTCAGAACACGCTACGGTCATGATGAGTTCCAAGTCATGCCATTTGGACTGACCAATGCACCAGCCATATTCATGGACCTCATGAATCGAGTGTGCCGACCCTATCTGGATAATTTCGTGATAGTGTTTATTGATGACATCCTCATCTATTCCAAAAATGAGCAAGAACACGGAGAACATCTGGCCCAGGTACTAAAACTGCTTAAGGAAGAAAAGCTGTACGCAAAATTCTCAAAGTGTGATTTTTGGATCCCTAAAGTACACTTTCTGGGTCATGTGATTGATGACAAAGGAATCCAAGTTGACCCCGCGAAAGTCGAATCCGTGAAAGATTGGGCATCTCCCACGTCGCCGAAGGAAATTCGCCAATTTCTAGGCCTTGCCGGTTACTACCGACGATTTATCGAGGGATTTTCTAAGATTGCTAAATCAATGACCAAGCTTACCCAGAAGGGCATAAAGTTTGTGTGGGGAGAAAAAGAGGAGGCTGCATTCCATACCATCAAACAGAAATTGTGCAGTGCACCTATTTTAGCACTACCAGAAGGTAACGAAGACTTCGTTGTCTACTGTGACGCCTCGCACAAAGGTTTGGGAGCTGTGTTGATGCAGAGACAGAAAGTGATTGCTTATGCTTCAAGGCAACTGAAGAAGCACGAGCAGAATTACTCCACCCATGATCTAGAACTTGGATCCGTAGTTTTCGCCTTAAAAATCTGGAGGCACTACCTGTACGGGACCAAGTGCATAGTTCATACTGATCACAAGAGCTTGCAACATATCCTAGATCAGAAGGAACTAAACATGAGACAACGTCGTTGGATAGAATTACTCAGCGACTACGACTGTGACATCAAATACCACCCAGGAAAAGCAAATGTGGTTGCGGATGCACTAAGCCGAAAGGGAACTGATCCTCCGATGAGAGTTCGAGCCTTAGTCATGACCATTAACTTGGATCTACCCAAACAAATATTAGAGGCCCAACTCCAGGCACAGAAGCCCGAGAATATCAGAAAGGAAGACATAGGAGGAATGCTTAGGACGGACCTAAGCAAGGAAAAGTTAGAAGCTAGAACAGACGGAACGTTTTGTTTACACGGAAGAAGCTGGCTGCCATGTTACGAAGACTTGAGGAACGTAATCATGCACGAATCCCATAAGTCCAAGTACTCCATACACCCCGGATCTGAAAAGATGTACCAAGACGTGAAGAAATTATACTGGTGGCCGAACATGAAAGCAGACATTGCCACCTACGTGAAGAAATGTTTGACTTGTGCTAGAGTTAAAACAGAACATCAGCGACCATCAGGTTTGTTAGTCCAACCCGAAATACCAAAATGGAAATGGGACAATATCACCATGGACTTCATTACCAAACTTCCTACCTCGTCCCACGGTTACGATACAATTTGGGTAATCGTTGACCGCCTCACGAAATCAGCTCACTTCTTACCTATCAAGGAAAATGATTCTCTGAGCAAATTAGCCAAAACGTACTTGAAGGAAGTTGTGACGAGACACGGGATACCAGTCTCAATCATCTGCGATAGAGATGGCAGATTTACATCAAACTTCTGGAAAGCTTTTCAAAGAGCTTTAGGAACAAACCTGGATATGAGTACCGCGTACCATCCGCAGACCGAAGGTCAGAGTGAACGAACAATCCAAACACTAGAAGACATGCTAAGAGCATGTGTGTTAGACTTTGGAAAAGGATGGGTCAAACACATTCCATTAGTGGAATTCTTCTACAATAACAACTACCATGCCAGTATTAAGGTAGCACCATTTGAGGCCCTCTATGGCCGCAAATGTCGATCACCAGTATGCTGGGCAGAGGTGGGGGAATTTCAACTGACAGGACCCGAACTGATCCAAGATACTACTGAGAAGATCACCCTCATCAAGCAATGAATTCAGGCTGCCCAGGATAGACAAAAGAGTTATGCCGACAGGAAGCGTAAACCTATGGAGTTTGCTGTAGGTGATCGTGTTATGCTGAAGGTATCACCTTGTAAGGGTGTTGTACGGTTTGGGAAACGGGGGAAGTTAAATCTACGTTACGTAGGACCTTTCAAGGTGATTGCCAGAATTGGGGAGGTCGCCTATCGCTTAGAGTTGCCCCAACAGTTGAGCCGAGTACACTCTACATTCCACGTCTCAAACTTGAAGAAGTGCTACGCAGATGAACCATTAGCAATGCCATTGGAGGGAGTACATTTTGACGACAAACTTCAATTTGTAGAAGAGCCAGTGGAAGTCGTGGAGAGAGACGTCAAGAAGTTGAAGCGAAGCCAAATCCCGTTAGTTAAAATACGATGGAACTCTAGGAAAGGTCCCGAGTTTACTTGGGAGCACGAAGACTCGTTTAGAGCTAAGTACCCACACCTTTTCACCTAAGCAGTGACGTCATCTTAAGCTTTGAGGACAAAGCTAAAATAACAGGTTTATGCTGTAAAACCTGTAAATTTCAGGTTTTGACTATGTCAACATTGTGTACGTCACCTCATGATATCTATATATTTATTCTATCACCTTTTCATGAAATCCTTTGAACAATCATATGCATCACATGAGCATACATCATTTTAATCATCTGAACAGGGAAACAACTATATCACAACCTTTTATTGTGACTATGGGTATTTTAATCATAAACGCATGACCACATTTGTATGACTACATTTCAATAGCATACTGGACAACAAACAATCTATTGTGAAGGACTTTAAGTCACCTGAACATATGATCACTAGCATTCATCCCATTGATTTGTAAATATCCAACGTCATGATCACAATTAATAAATGACTACTTAATTATATAAATTCTTAAGTTTGAATATTTTATATATGATTCTCACACTATAATTGACTTTAAACTACGATGACAATTACTTTTATACATGAACACTACATTAAATCATTTTATTCTTTTAATATACTTTTGACATAATAAAATCACCTAAGAACCATTCTTTCACCAAAGGCCCTAAACGTGACCAAAATTACCTAAACTCATACGCACTCACATAATATTATAACCCTAACTCATTTAACTCTCACCTAGACACAAAAATTAAACACACGTATACCCTAGACTTTTATTAGCCGTATATATTTATATACATACTTACCCATAACCTCTTTGTACCAAAACCTTAACCTTTTCTTACCAAACATCTAAACTATACACAAAATAGAGCACATATGCATACACATTACACAAACCATGTTTTCCTTTGACTAGAAACCATAAAACCGCCGGTATACTAACAAACTATGGGGACTTGTACAAATGTGAGCAATTAAGGATTTGTACTAGTTAAACTATTTGAAACCATGTCACACATCCCTTTCTTGTCACCCCTAGACGTGTGGGGAGTATAAGCCACATACCAAAACCTTGTACAACTTACCATTTAATGAAAACACTCAAAGTTTACCTTTTGTCCCTTTTGAGGCCTTACATGCGACGGCTAATAAGACCCAACTAGGAGCTTGTACATTTTTGGGCATTAATGAAGTGTCCTTACTTAGTACCATTGTAAATCCTCACAATCTCCTCCCTCTCTCTCTTAGACGTGTATAACACCCTAGCCACAACACCTCATTTCACTTAGCAAATATCTAACACCCTCACTTCACTTCTCACCTTAAAACACACGGCTATACTCTCATATACTACCTTGATATCCCATAGCATTTATTCCAAGTCTTCCTCAAAGCATTTAGTATCCGAAACCTAGTATATCACATTTAAGACGCATTCAAGAGCCTTTAAGGGAGAACCCGACGTGTAAGATCACCAAAGCTACCATTCTTACCTCATCCTTTGAAAACAAGTAAGTATGCATCTCTTCTAAGACTTTTCCTTAAATCATTTCACGTCTCATGCATATTCATGCTACGTAAACGATGTTAGGGATGCATGCACACGTTAGAAATTCATAATCACACCCTAAACAACATATAAGCTCACGGCTTATATGGAGTTGTGGGAGTTCTTACCTTGAAAACCCTTAAAAACATGGATATGTGAACCTATACGAGCCTTAGTATATCCCTTGCCTTAAAAATATGAATGAAAATAAAATAAGCCGAGCCATTAAGTTTATATAAGCCCACGTCGTTAAATAAGCCGAGCCATTAAGCTTCTATAAGCCCATGTTGTTAAATAAGCCGAGACATATGAAGAACCTATAAGCTAGTTTCTTTTTAGCCTCATAAGTTAAATAAGCCAAAACATGCAAACCTATATAAGCCACGTTATTTAAGCTTAAATATCTAAATAAGCCGAAACCTAGTTTGGCTTATTTAAGCTCTTAGAAAACCTAAGCCCTAATCTTATAAGCCTAAATAAATAAGCTCTTAGAAAATTAATATAAGCTGAAATTACATAAGTTAATTAAGCCCACTTGGTAAATTAAGCCCACTTGTAAAACTAAGATTTACTTTTACTTACTTAGTAAATTTTTATTAACCCATTAAGCTTAAACAAAACAAGCCGTGACCCATTATGGGCTAGCTAAGCCCATTTAATTAATTTGGGTAACTTTTTGGGCCAGTTTTGTAAATTGGTGAAAGATGTGTCCAAGTTTGTAAATTAAATGAAGTTCATATTTATTTTCGTGACCATGTTAAAGTAAAAGGGTTGTTTGTGTCGTTTTCGAAACTATAGGGTGTATTAAAATCAAACCGAGAGTTAAAGGTAAACTACAAGGACCTAATGTGTCACTTTTGAAACTAATAACAAGCCCTAATCCCACATTATAAAATTCCGTGGGATTGGAGGGGGTGTTTGGTCATTTCTCTAAAGATTTCCAAGCCCTAGGGGCGTTTTTCATAAATTAAAATAACCAACAAGGACTAACGATGTAATAAACTTAACGGACGAATACCTAAAGTTACTTTTCTAAACAATTATACTTACAAAGATTTATTATAGTCTTATTTAATTAAAAGAAGTAATAAAACTTGTCATTTGTAAAATAAATCATTTTAGTCAATTACAAACTCTATGAAATTGACAAACCCCGTCAACCATTTTCCCTTGAAACTTTAAAACTTAATAAATTGTAATTTATTTCTTTATGATAAATTAAATAAGATAATAGTTGCTTATTTAATTTACGACCCCTCTTTCCTTAAACAAATTTATATATATTTATATATATATTTTTCTTGAACAAAAATATATATATACTTTCATTTTACTATAAGAACAAACACTTGGACCAACGTAACAACTCATAAATTGTGATCATGCATTTTCATATACACCATTCATCATGCATTATTATTGTTGCATTCACTGAGACATTTAAATTACTTAGGTAATTTGTTAGA
Source organism: Glebionis coronaria (assembly GCA_025667525.1). Taxonomy (NCBI): domain Eukaryota; kingdom Viridiplantae; phylum Streptophyta; class Magnoliopsida; order Asterales; family Asteraceae; genus Glebionis; species Glebionis coronaria. The sequence continues at coordinate 478,778,423 of CM046876.1, read as the reverse complement.
AATACGTTTTACGTATTTATGAAGGATCGGTCGCTCCAACGATAATTATGTAATTGGCTCGTGATCCATTTAGTTTAAGTATAGCCCATATAGCCCACATGTAGGGTGGGCTATATATAACCCCTCCTAGCATGTTAGGAGGGGTGTTGTTGATTGTCATTTCACTTATTCATTCTATCTTTATTTTCTCTCTCTAGATTTCCCCTTTTCTCTCCTTTCTCTCTCTAATCCCTCATCTCCTTCCTTCATCTCTTCTTTATTTATCAATCAATCAACCATCCAAATCCATATTAATCCATCAAATCCATGATATAGAATAGGCCATTAATTTCGTAGACCTTCAATTGGTATCAAGAGCCAAGGTTTGATTGGTTTATTCTTTCTTTTATTTCTTTTTGATTTTGGTGGGTTTTGATTTAATCATGCTTAAATTTTAAAAATTTTGTATTTTTTATAAAAAGTTTGTGTTTTTATGTGTTAAATCATATCAAATCTTCAAATTTACTTACTTTTTAGATAAAAAATCACAAATTTTTATATAAAAATCAAAAATTTCTTTATCAAATTTCAAAAAAGTTTGTGTTTTTATAAAAAGTTTGTATTTTTTATTGTTTTTAATCACAAATTTAATCATCAATTTATGTAAAAAGTTTGTATGTTTTCTAAATTTTATCAATTTATATAAATTTTTATCAATTTTTAGTTCGTATTTTTTTATGTTTTATTTTATTTTTATCAGTTTTTGTTAAATTTTTTCTTGATCTGGGCTTGTGTCAAATTTTTGTCCAATAGTCTTTCTCTATATTTTTTATTATTTTAATTTTATTTTTAGTATCATTTTTTAACAGTCTTCTATCTGGATTTTTCTGTCATTTTTTGGTTATCTGGCAATTTTTGGTCCTGTCATAACTGTCCAAATTTGTCCAACAATACTGTTACAAAAGCTTCGTATCATCTCAAAAGTTCCGGGTCAAATTCACAAGTTCCGAATCAAACTCCAAGTTCCGGACGAAAAAGTTCCGGACGAATAAGTTCCGGGTGAACGAAACTTCCGAGTGAACCAAAAGTTCCGAATCAAACCCAAAAGTTCCGGGTGAACGAAACTTCCGGGTGAAGAAAAAAGTTCCGGGTGAAGGAACTCTTCCGATTCGGAACTCTTCCGAACGAACAAGTTCCGATTCGGAACTCTTCCGAACGAATGCAAAGTTCCGAATGAAGACAATTTAAATATAACGGGAACATTTTTTTTTGACTCAACACCAATTTTCGATCAACACCTCAAACACCCTCTCTCGACTCATTCCCAGACCCTCGTCTCACACCCCTCCAGACTCACACCTCTCGAACACCTTTTTTTTTCTGAGACTCGATTCAAAACCATACCACACCAACAGACTCCCTCGACTCCCTCTCTCGACTCAACAGAACCCATGCCGCTCCACACCCTCTCGGACACCACTCGACCCCCTCACACCCTCCCCACACCATCACTAACACCCTCTCGTCACACCTCTCGACTCACCCCAACAGATTCACACATCCTCGACTCCCTCTCTCACACCTCACAATACTCTCGACCCTCGACCAACACAACCCAAACCAAACATCCCCAGACTCGATTTATCAAAACTTTCATCATCTCTCGACAACAAAACCCACTCGCCACAGACACTCACACCAACACTCACCCTCGTCTGATTCAAACCCCACAAACACTCACCACTCTCGACTGACATTTAAACCCACAACTCACACCCTCAGCACCCATCTCACACAGACCCCAAACTCACCACGACTACACCAAACTCACCACGACGTCACCTCTCGTCTCCCTCACTCTCAACCTACCAAACTGACACACACAAGAAAGACGCTACAGAAGAGAGGGACTCAACCAACATGCAATCAAAACACCACCTACCCGAGATCTTTTGATTAAGATCTTGAAGCTCATTTTTCTTGGTTCCTTCTTAATCTGGGCTGGGACTGGTCCGGTATTGATAAAGATTAAAAGAGCTGGTCATTGGACACCGATTTAAATCGTATTGAAGAGATTGATTGAAGAGATTTAAAGGGTTTGACTTCTTAAAACAGAGCTATCAGAATCATCGTTAGCTATTTGAGAGAATGATTGGTGGCTGAGTGATGGGGAAAGAGAGATAAGAGACGGAGAGATCTGTATTGTGAGAGAGAGAGAGAAAAATTAGGTTAGATTGGAGTATATTTAGTGGGCGGATAAAACGAGGTTATTATTTTATTGAGACGGAGAAAACTATGTTTCTCTTGCCACGTTGTGTTATTTGTAGCCACGTTTTTATTGGAACGTTCCAAACAAGTTAATTTTTTTTTATTTTTATATATCAGATTTTTTGTATCAGATTTATTGGGACGTTCCAAACACGTTTTTTCTATCAGATTCTTTGTTAAGTTTTTATTTTATTTTCTTATTTTTTTGTTTTGTTTCAAGTTTTATAAAGTTAATTTTTTTTAGTTTAGTATATTTTTGTTCATTAATTTGACAAAATCGTGTTAAGGCGGGTACTTTAAAAGTTAACGTGGAAAAATATTTATCGGGTTAAACGTAATTGTGGCCGGATTTGAAGACAAAGTGACGAGTCAACGTGACGGGTTTTATTTTTAGCGACTACGGATTTTTGATCGGGTTTAATTCATAATCGTTTGAGCCGACAACATCTTTTGAGTCAAATCGAATTTCCTCGATTTTCAATGGACTCGTTAAATTCGACACTTAAAGAGGGAGACTTGCATCGAATGCACGACAAAGCTAGAGAAAGTGGTATAAATTCATTTCAAATGCTTCAATATCATCTAGTCACTCTTTCACGGCTTCAAGGAGGGAGCGAATTTGTGACAATCTTTGGTCAAGATCGTCATATATTCATCGACTCTATCTTTACCACTTTGACCCAACTCGCCGAGCAACTCAACCATGGAAACTTTAATCACTCTGCATCGGCACTTTCCTATAAGGATCTTGTGACACAACTCACGCCTTTCCTCCAATTCAATATCATTAAGCCTAAAAGTTCTGTGATTTGCCAATCATTTCTTCGAGATACACATACCGAGCTTCGAGTTTTCCGTGATACAATTTTGAAACTCATGTCATCGGTCTCGTCTTCGATTTATGAAATATCTCGACTTCAGCAAGGGTATGATAATGGAGTGCCAGACTCTTCGATGCAAGAGGAAACTGGTCATACGGTTGAAAACTTGGAGCCTATCGATGCTAAGAGCACGGAATCAGGAGGACTACATGATGCCAGTGGCACGTCAGGGAATGTTCACGAGATTTCTCTGGATGACACCTTACCCATTTATGACGAAGAGCCTGCAAACATGGTACAATGTGATGTTGGTTATGATGTATATGCTGATGACATGCCGCATATTGAGCATTCTGAACCTAATTATGACAAACATGGGATGGACAAGAGTGATAGAAATACCACTTATGATTCATCCGATGTGAGTCATAATGGGGGAGAAAGTGTTCAAAATGCTATAGTTCATCATGATAAATGCTTTATAACTGCCTCGTTAACTGATTCTGATTCCAAGATTAAAGAGCTCGAAACGATCGTAGCTCGGCAATCAAAAGATCTTGAGGATGCCAAACTTGAATTTTCTAAGAAAACGGACAAATTTGAAACATACTTTGAAAAACTTGAAAAGTCAAACGTTGTTCTTGAAAGAAAATTGGATCAAACTGTTCTAGATTCTAAAGCTGAAAAGGATAATCTTTTGAAACAAATTCAACTGCTTGAATCTAAGTTGGCATCCCAAGATAACTTGCTCAAAGAAAATGAGACTTTAAAGGCCCAAGTACAGGAAAAGGTTTTTGCTATAGCTGCGTTGAAAAACGAGTTAAGGAAAAGTAAAGGACCTAGTGTGGACACTAAGCTTGAAAAACCATCAATCTTGGGGAAACCGCCTACAAATCAGTTCGTCAGACAACCGATTGTCAGACAACCTACTGCATTTAGATCCGAGCGACCACAATCCTCGAGACCGTGGTTTACCTCCCAAGTTGATTTGGTTCATCTTATTAGACCAGTCACTCCAGCAACTAGGCCCAATGTGATCACTCCAGCTTTAGCAAGACCAAATCATATGATTGCATCTAGTTTCCCTAAAAATACCAAGACCACGTCTAGAACTAGTTCAAATGACGTTTGCCATGAATCTGATCTTAGGGAAGCTAAGCAAAAGACACATGTAAGAGATAGGAATTTCAAACCTAGTCAGATGCCTTCTAGTTTACCCAACACTGCTAACCGTAGCATGTCCAATCCTAGGAGCATCAATCAATCATCTAGGGATTCTAGATCTTACTCGGACATTAAATATGCTACTTGTAAAACATGTAAAAAATGTGTCTTTACGGCAAATCATGATTCCTGTATCAAAAAATTGCTTAATAAGGTGAACTCCCGTGCTAGACTTAAATCCCAGTGGGTTGCTAAAATCAAACCCGTTGGCAAAATGTGGCACCCCACTGGTAGAACTTTCACTCTTGTAGGAAACGAGTGCCCTTTAACTAGGATAGTCTCTGATTCTACGAAGACTACTAGGGAGGAAATTGCAAAGGATGATACATCACTTAAGCCTGAACTTAAGGTTTTCTATAAAAGGAAACGTTTGCCAACTAAGACAAGTGAATCATCCCCTCAGGCCACCTCTGACACAAGTAAAGCCAACTGTGAACCCCCACGTGCTTCACAAATAGATATCTCTAACCCATGCAAAAGTATACAAACTCCTAATGAGAATGCAGGTACCAAAGTTGATGTTCCAAAAGAACGAAGCGGTCCAATCATTGTATACCGTTCAACTAAGGACACTCTCAGAGTTTGGTTGCTGAAGAAGCAGATATCAGAGAAACTAGTATCTCAGGGGATTCATGGTTAAGCTCATGCACTAGGACTTACAGTCACATAACAGACTGTAACTCGATCTCCAAAGACAGGAAAGTTCATCCCGATGATGACTTATCCTAACAACGAGAAATTAATTTTTCTCGGGCATGAGCTTATATCAAAAACATTCCAAGTTTTTAAGCTCATGCACAATGGCTCTTCGTTAAATGACAGACGACGACCCGGACTTCAGAGACAGGGAAGTTTATCCACGCAACGATAACTTACCCTTTTAACAAGAAATTAAGTTTTCTTGGACACGAGCTTATCCTAAAACCATTCAAAGGTTTTAAGCTCGTGTATATGGTTTATCATTAAATATCAGATGGTAACCCGTGCATCAAAGAAAGGAAAGTTTATCGCCGATGATAAACTTATCCTAACAACGAGAAATTAAGTTTTCTCGGGCATGAGCTAAAATTAAAAACATTCGAGGTTTTTAAGCTCATGCACAATCACTTACAGTTAAATGTCAGACTGTAACCCGAACTTAAAATAAAGGAAAGATTATCTTTTATGATAACTTATCCTCTTAACGAGAAATTCACCTTTCTCGGTCATGAGCTTGTATTAAAACATTCGAAGTTTTAAGCTCAGAAAGGAAAGTGTATCTTTTAAATAAGAGAACTTTTCTTCATAACGAGAAATTAACCTTTCTCGGTCATGAGCTTTCCGTTAAAACAGTCAAAGTTTTCAAGCTCATGAAAAACGACTTCTAAGTAAATGTCAGCTTAGGACTCGTCCTTCAGATAAAAGGAAAGTTTATCGCCGATGGTAACTTATCCTTAACAACGGGAAGTTCATAACTTCTCGGACTTGAGCTCGCTTTTAAGATATTCAACATCTTAAGCTCAAGTAATTGTTTTTCAAAACTTTGAACACAATTTTTTGAGAATTTCTCAAAAGGTTTTTCTAAATCTTTCAAAATTGTGTGTTCAAAAACGTTTTGATAAAACGAGCATGTCTTCTGGAATCGATAATATTTACGAACCTAGAAATGTCATTCAATAATGACACGGGGTTGTAAATAAAGTTCGAGCAGAAGTTCAAATGATTTTAAAACATGCTCTAAACGGTTTGCTATTATTTCAGATAGCAACCCGCTTTTCATAATCAAGTCAAGCATTTCACCGGAAAGCTTTGACTCAACAACGGGAATTAATTTTCTCGGGAACGTGACGAGGTGACCAACATTCGTGAACAAGAACCATGTGAATCTCTCATATGATGTTCTCCATCATTCAGGTCCTACCTCGTAAATTGTTAATCTTGTGAATTCATTTTCATATATGATCTTTGCACGTGATAAATACCTTACACTTGTGTTTAAAAGGTATTTATTTTACGTTTCAGCACACCCTCATAAATTTGAGGGGGAGCTTGTGTAATTCATGAAGATAATTGGACTTGCATTTTTCTTCCCAAATTTTCTTAAAATGCTATTAAATCAATTGATATTAAAAACATCGATTGGGTTAATATTTTTAATATGGGGGAGAAAATGTGATTTAATATGGGATATGATCAATCATAAATGGTTTGACTTAACGTGATAGCTCATCCCGACATATGCAAAATGTTTTCGGATATCGTGGCATATGTTAAGGGGGAGCAAAATGGATTTGCACTTCAAAATGGATTTCATGGTGACATACACTTACCCAAAACATCTCTATTCACGACGGTGAAGATTGTGGTGACATAAGGATGGTAGGATAGGTTAAAGTCTAATGATTTCTCTAGAACCGGAGGAATCTTCCCAAGGACATTCCATAGCTAGAAATAGTAGTCCTTAGGAAAGACGGAGAAAGATTGTGAACGTAGCTGAATGCCGACCAAGTACTTAAGTTAGCACTGGAACAATCATAGCAAGGTGCTAGTGATGACGTATTGGTAAGCATTGAAGGGGTTGAAGAATGAAAAAGAAATGTAAAGATAAAGGGTGTAAAGAAAGAAGCCCTCCTTACAACCTTAGGCAGAAACCGGGTCAATTCATATGCTATTGAGATCATTTTAATGATTCTTGATATTGAAGATAGACGTCATGGACCCAGTGATGCAATGCACAACCCTTCCCAGCTAACTCAAATATCTCTCAAAAGGTATTTGTTTTAATCACACGGAGATCAACACGTTATCTATTGGTTTATTCACTCCGAATAGACTGGTATTGAAAAGGTGGCACTCCTCTCCAGCCTCCGATCACTAAAATCCAAAATGCACGATCGAGTCTAGAGCCATTTGAGATCATCAAATATCTCATTAGGACACACTTTCATATTTCCTTGCTTCTTCACACACTGTGAAAAGTAAGAAAGATCTTAAGAGTCCTACGCAAAATCTTCATGATCTTGCCTGAACATCCGAGTAATACGAAAGTATTTACAATGAAGATGGAAATCCTTCTTGAGCGAATATCAAAAAGCTCATGGTAGGTGACTTGTGCGATTCTTTATGAATCAAACTTGTGATAACTGGAAAGCAACAGTGGTTTAATTCTTAAATGAATTTAAACACGTTCCAGGCCTCTACGCAATATCTTAGTGATCTTGCCAGAACATTCAGAGTAATACTATTAAGTATTTACAGTGACGAATGGAAATCCTTCTAGTGTTAACATCAAACAGCACTTGGTAGGTAACTTGCAAGATTCTATATGAATCAAGCTAGTGACAACTGGAAAGCAACGATGGTGCGGTTCTTAATTGAACTTCACTTGTTCCAGGAACATGAATTGACGGCTTCAAATCATGCGGATAATATTATCCAAATGATTCACTCTTTACGTTCGCAATCTGCTTTGGACGGTCGAGTAAAGAGAACGGGTTTACCCGCGAAATCTTGTCAAGGAGGTTCTTTATTGAAACTACCTGCCACAAGTACGATATTTAATATCGTCCAACGGTCTTCACCGACCGGAGGTAAAATGCTACCGAATTAGAATGAAATGTTCAAGGCCATTTCATCCGTGTATATTGTTTTGTTGCTAACTGTCTTATGCAGCGTAACAAGAAGGTGGCATTGCGGTGTACAAACCAGAAGAAGTCGTCACCACATGCTTATACTACATACAAAATAGTACTTCAATAAATTCAAGAAAGCCTGAAGGTCAAGTCTTCCGCTGTATCAAACTCTGAAGCTTTCAAGAATTTAAAAGTATAAGTATGTGGAACATGAAGTCACAAAGAGGCAAATATCACAAGTGAAGAATGCACTAGGTCAAGGCAAGGAAACATGCTCAAGACTAAAGTCAAAGATCACATCAAGCATATTCACAAGAACAAGATCGAAGACTCAAGCATAGATGCTAGGTTTAAGATTTTGTAAAAAGATGTGACCTCCCTTAGGGGGAGATTGTTGGAAATACGTTTTTCCCAATAAAGTCTCGGTCACATCTTAGTTAGCATAGATCACGAGTTATAGACTATTTAGAACTTTGTTTCTTGGAGCGACCTCCCTTAGGGGGAGATTGTTAGAAATACGTTTTACGTATTTATGAAGGATCGGTCGCTCCAACGATAATTATGTAATGGGCTCGTGATCCATTTAGTTTAAGTATAGCCCATATAGCCCACATGTAGGGTGGGCTATATATAACCCCTCCTAGCATGTTAGGAGGGGTGTTGTTGATTGTCATTTCACTTATTCATTCCATCTTTATTTTCTCTCTCTATATTTCCCCTTTTCTCTCCTTTCTCTCTCTAATCCCTCATCTCCTTCCTTCATCTCTTCTTTATTTATCAATCAATCAACCATCCAAATCCATATTAATCCATCAAATCCATGATATAGAATAGGCCATTAATTTCGTAGACCTTCATAATTTCTCCAGTCTGTGACTATACTGTGACATCATCCTCACTACCTCATTATCACTAAGGTGAGTTCATGGCCCCATCTTTACTGTTTTATAACTGGGGGAGAAAACATACAAAACTATTTATATGCAAGCATGCACAGCCAACAACAATTTATTTGCCTACTGTTTGCTTCATTCCCGTGGACTGTATTAGTTAATAGTGTAGCGCGAAATGTATGGATAGATCTATTCGGGTATTGACAACACCCGGCCTGTCGTGATCAGCTGTCACGTATTGCTTAGGCCGAGCAGCAGGTTTATGTCATTGTCGGATTAAGGGAAACCTCAATCAGGATAGACCCAAATGGGCTTACTGAGAATTAGGGGTGAGCATGGGGCGGTTTGGGGCGGTTTTATGTTAAAACCAAAAACCAAACCGCAAACTTCGGTTTTTACATATTGCAAACCATTTGAATTCGGTTTTTTCGGTTTCGGTTTTTTGGTTTTTTTCATTATAGCGGTTCGGTTTCGGTTTTTTCGGTTTTTTTTCTCCTTTCATTTTACGCATTGGGTCGTTTTCTATTTACAAAAACCACGTTATTAGTCGTTCACTTTCGACACAAATTAAATTCGTAATAATTGCAAGTTGCAACAAAAAATAATAATTTCAATCAATTATATACACTACAATAATAACAACTTTAGCTACCATCAAATTATAAAAAAAAACTAAAAATCATAATGAGAACTCGTATATAGGAATCACAAATCTAACAAAGTTTAGGTGAAAAAAAATCATGATCTATTACATTAAAATGTTTTACAAATGTGTATATTTAAACAAAAAGAAAAAAACTAAATATATTAGAAATATCACAAGTAGAACTATCTAAAGATATAAAAGTATATTAATTTTGAAGACCTAAGTGGGGCGAGGTGGTTTTTTCGGTTCGGTTTTATACATGCAACCAAAAACCGCCCCAATCATTGGTTTTAAAAAAATATGAAAACCATCCCTTCGGTTTTTGAAATGGGGCGGGTTTTTTTGGGCGTTTTTTTTCGGTTTTTCGGTTTTTGGTTCGGTTTTTCGGTTTTATGCTCACTCCTACTGAGAATCATGTCTAGCTTCTATTACAGGGCAGTAGGAACTACTGTAGCGTTGGGCTGTGATGTCCTGCTACCTTCGTGGTGCTTTGCATATTGATACTTTATTTAATTAATTAAACCTGTGAATTCACCAACCTCGTTTTTACCCCCACATTTTACTTTTATGTTCTCTCAGGAAAGTAAGCAGGTTCATGCATTGGATTCCAGCATTTTAGGAAGCATCATGTTTACCATTGGGCTGGGATATTTATTTCTGTTTTATAATAAACGTGGTTTTATTTCAGACAAGATACTAAATGTGTACGATTAATTCATGTAATATGTTTCAAAGTGATATTTATGATCATTGCTCTATATGCTATGTGCTATCGATCCACGCAAGTAACACTCCAATTACTATTCCGCTGCATTTGACCAACTTGGGGGTGTTACATAAATTAACGGTTCATGATCAGGAGAGGAAACTTAAGGGCTATAACTAAAAGCAATAATAATAATGAAAATCTGTTGGAAATCATCAAGTTTTGGAAAGCATACAAGTTCTGGATATCATACAAGTTTTAGATAGCATACAAGTTCTGTATAGCATACAGTTTTAAATGAATGTGTTCCACCATGTAAAATCTCACCCCGCGTTTAGAAACAATGTATAAGTAGTAAAAAGGGGCTATGAACTCACCTGATATAGCTATTACACGTAGATCAAGGAACAAATGTCCAATAGTCGATACACGACTTCACGAGATATCAAACTCCCATTGATCAAAAGCGAGACACCCAATGGTCGACATATGACCGACCGAGACCTAATCATGACGAGACGCGTCTTAGGTTCGAGACGAGAAGTATATCATATATATATATGTAAATAGTTCACTTTACTATGTTTGGACATTGTATAAGTTTTGTAAAACTTTTCATAAGACTTTTGGTGACAATCTACCATATAAAGTCTCATTATGACCGTTAAGCCCATTAGTGGCCCATCACAAGTTATTATGACTTTAGTCCATTTCAGTCCCAGTATTAAACTCTAAACATATTATAAATCTCAGGCTCAACGATGGCCCAATAGCTAATATAAATGTATGTCGGGCTTCTATGACCCAAATCCACTTTATATGCATTACGGGTTCTAAAACGCCTCCAAACGTTGTTGACTTAAAATCTTACGTTGGTCAGGTCTCGGGTTCTCTAACCCTCAGTATATGAACGGGTCTCAACTTCCCGATAAATAGATCCTACCACCTTAGGTTTTATATATAAAAAAGCCAAGTTACCTATTTTATTGTTGCGGTTCAAATGTCGATTTTACAACATGCCCCGGTATTTAAGTGATCATTTCTAAACCGTAATGAGTCCCGACTCAGTTTTCATATTCCCATTACCGAAATTAAGTCTACTATAAAGATTAGTAACTCCGATTACTTATGGTTTCATGCTAAAAGGGTTAAAATAATCAAAACATCAACCCGGGTCAAGGCTGTTTTTGAACAGCAATGTTCAGTTTCACGGTTTTGGCCGCCATTTTCAAACCGTAATGAATTGGTAAACTATCCGATTGATTCTAGTTCTTCATGATTTTATCTACAACCTATAGTTTTACCTTTTGTATTGGTTCTGTAAGAATCTATAAGTTTTTAGACGATTTATACAACATGTTCAGATTTGACATTTTTATCGTTTCACCCATATCTAAATCATCGGGTATCGTCACGAGACGAGCGACCCGGAAAAATCACCACAAAACACATAGCTAACTCCCTATATTTTTTTATAATGCTTATAACCTACTAATTATACTAAAACTCTCGTTTTGTAACTGATCAAATTCTAAGAAACAATAAACACTTAGGGCTTGTTTAACATAATTTTTAAGATTAAACCATGAATATAATGTCCAAACCACTCAAATCAATTATTACATGAATTATTTGATTTGATAAATAAAAGTACATAATAAGAATATATAATAGAAACTAAAAAGGATGAGTGTGGACCTCTAAAAAATGCAAGAAAATATTGCTAACAATAAGTCTATAAATCAACATCATCACCACAGGCCTCTAAGATCAACTTTATAACCACTCCAAATCAAACCTTTAACCAAGAAATAAACTCTTTAATATGGCTTTTATTTCAGCCTCAAGATACCTTAATAAAATCTTGATCAAGCTTCCTTTTTCTTTTAAGAATAATCAAAATAGTAACAAGGAGCTTAACCTATAGTTTATGATAATATATTTTGGTAAATATTGAAAAAGAATTTGTGTTGGTGCTCTATGTTGGATCGTCAAAACCAAAAGAGAGAATCGAGTGTTGTATATCATTTTCTAGTTGAAATGGGATGATAAAAATTATATTCATTGGTGATGTTAAGCTTGCAAATATACATACCAGGTGTCCAAAAAGCAAAGCACGTCACCTCTTTGTTGGATGTGCGGTGTCCTAGACCCATGAAGTGGGTATTAGGATAGTATTTACTTGTTAAAATTTAACATTTAGTGTTAAATTTAGCAAAAGCGGGTATTATTGACACCCGATATTTTAAAAGTTATGCGATTTGAAAGATACGCGTGGAACACGAAAAATAAACGTTCAATATGACATAAAAATTTCGATATTCGGAGAACTTTGATATTTTGATAATTAATGAGGTCTTATAATTTAATAAACGTTAACACGTCTAATTAACGAATGACGCCTAAAGGTTTAACGTAAAACATAAAATAAAAAAAATAAAAAAAACGCTCGTATAACGAGAAATTAAAACGACGAAAATAGAAAATATTTCTATGTCATAACGATGATATTTACGGTCGATGACGGACTTATACTTTGCCGATAATTAATAAAAAGCACGTTTTCAATGCGTTAAAATCCTAACCTTGCGTTTAATCGAGAATTCAATATATTTTTTTTAAAAAAAGATGATAAATAGAAGTTGATTAATTAATATTGGTCCGAATATTTGAAATAGTATTAGAACTCGGTCTAAATATTAATTTTAAAGTTCGGGTTACTATAGGAAATAAATTTAGAAAAATAAAAATAAATTTTTTATAATATTCTGAATAAAATATTATCAATAATCAGAAAAATAATTAACATGTAATTTAATTAAAATTACCGAGATCTCAGGATTTACATATGAAAAAGTAAAGAGGAACAAGTAAAACATTATAAAATCGAGAAGTACGAATAAAAGAATAATTTAATTACCGAGAAAAATATGAGTTCTCACAGTCGCCCCCTAGAGGAACTCTGGTCCCCAGAGTTCCACTGGAGACGGAAGAAAATGCAAACAAATGACTAGCAATAGCACGAGGGAATAAAACGAAATTCGTACCAATTCTTAACAAACGTGATAGAATAGACGCGTCGATGAACAAAATAATAATAAACAAGGATTTAGCGAGTCATCACTTCTTGAGAGCAGTTGGTGTCACCAACAACGGCTTATTAAGTGTTCGATGGTCGATCCACGATCGAAATAGAAAAGCCACACAATAAATTTTCGAATCACAGAAAATTCTTAAGAAGTTTCTTGATAGTAATTCAAGTAAACTGAACAACACTAGCCATGAAGGACGAAATCAACACATAATTCACACGAATGAATTTCAAAATGATAGAGTCTAACACATAATCATAACAGTTACACGAATTTATCGTTCACGTCCCGTCATAAATCACTATTCGCGTCTAGAGGCGTTTCGAAGGTCTACCAAAATAGATAGGAAAGGTTGGTAAATGAATAAGCATGAAAACATTGAAATTTTCAAGTCTGGTATCAATGGTAAGAAATTAGACAATTGGTAACGAGAATTATGTCACGAACAAAAATGAGGTAACAAGTTAAACAAAGATCGTTGAGTAAGAAAATATGTGCTTGAGGCGTGTACTTTGTTCAAGAAAAGATAAGGGTTCATATGTGTAAGTCGCGAACTGTTGATACTCGCATAAAATGTAAAAATTTCCAAAATTTACATTTATCTAACTTTTTAAGAAACATAATTAAAAAGTTGATTCTTGGTTAAATATTTAAGGTGACTACTATTTGGCGTAGCATGGCTCCTTCTAAATTAAGCATAGGTGATCAGGCCATGCATAATTTAGGACTAGCAATGCGATGCTCAACTTCGTCAAATCAGTATTACAGGTCATATTATTTAAAATATGTATATAATGCCATTTGTAAAAAAAAACAGGAATCAAAATATTTTATGAAACTTTTCGCCAATAAGTTACTGGCTAGATATTTAATTCAACAATGTTATTTTATGTTTACAAGGGTTCTTTATAAGACCAATCGTTGAACAATTTGAGGAATTACATCGTAAAATTAATATAAATTAATTTTATAAGATAGCATTCAATTATTTAAGAAAGACCAAATGAACCCTTTTGTAAAATGATTCACAAACAAGACCAGTTTGAGTTTATATGGTAACATGATAATAGTTTACAAAATTAGCGAGTGAGTTACAAGAGGGAAATAAGGAGTAGTTCAAGACAACCAATGAAATGGTTACAAAGTGATAGGGTTTCGAGAGGTTTAGCCGGAATTGTCAAGAGTCACGTGTCAAGAAGGATAACGAATGATGAAAATAAGAACTTCAACCTCGGTCCAAATCAGTGGTACGATAGAAGCAAAGAAAGACAACTTAGAAAGACAATTAAGTCATATATAAAAGAAAGATAGAGGAATCCATATGTGTGCACATCGTTATTTATTTGACATAAATATGCACTATTTTAACGTTTTCAATCGCAATCATTGTTTCATGGTTGTAAAATAACATTAGTTAAAGTTTTACGAGCTCACACGAACTCAAAAACGCCTAAAAACCCTATTTCAAAATTTCTACCAGCTTTGACTTTTTAGTAAACTTTTACCTTTTGGGATTGACCAAACCAATTGATTCACTAAATGATATTCTAAGACTCGAAGTCTAATGCAACTCGATGTAAAACGATGTTTTGAACAACTTTCTAGTTTTACTAGAGACTTGAAACGGATCAAAAATGGACGAAAATGCCCTTGCATTTAAATCTGTCAACAAAATGATATTTAAGAACTACGCAGAAATAAGTTCTTAAATTTTACAATCCCAAATGAGCATAACTTGCTTGTTTTTTTTAATGTTTACTAGTAAAATATTATGTCCTAAACGGACGTCTCAACAAGTAGAAATATATATTTTTATGTCTAAAGTTATAAAAATATTTTCTCGACACTGATAAATTTCCTGTAAAGTTTGTGTACAAAGTATATTTTTTTGACACAGTTTGAAATTAAATCCAAATTTCATAATAACCCAAAATTAATATACACACAAGACTTGTGGATTCCATAAAGACGAAAAAGAATAAATTGCGTAATTAATCATGTAAAGAAAACACAGTATAGAAATGGTTCAAGAATGCCAACGATAAACTAAGAATTCAAAAACGACGCATGACACCCGTGTCTTAGATTTCGAGATGCAATGCAAGAAGATCTCTTGGCAGTGTGATTTTTTTTTTTCAAAATCACAAGACATATCGAGAAAGAATTGGAAGATTAACGGGTCACACTCTTGGAGCGAGGAGGTTAAATGAAAAGGGAGGATACAAGTTTATAGAAGTACAATCGTGTTCCAAACAATCGTCGCGTAATAGAGGATGAATTACAAGATAGCGATGATGTTTTCAAGATACAAACGAACGTTGTAATTCGAAATCGAAATGTAGAATGGTCAATGAAGTAATATTTAATCGATATTCGAGTGTCCCGTAAAACGATAACGTAAGGGTCAATTAAGATTACGAAAACTCACGATATTATTCAACACGGGTTCAAGGAATGCTTCGAGATGTGTGACTCACATGATGTCCTTTAGTCTTTTTCGGAGACTCATTGGGCTACACAATGGTCTATAGACTATTTTTCAAGACATCCAGTCACAAATGGTCGGAAAGTAATATGTATATCTAAATAGATATTTTAAAGAGGTTTAACAATGAAAGTAACACGCATGGGAGTAAAATGAAAATCAAAATTTTCATTGAAAACAACAACACTTATTTAATCCCGAACAATGGTATCATGAGAATACGACAAAATGTAACACTGAGTCGAGAAAAACAAGCGGTCCAAAACGAACGAGTATGTGAGGTCAGTCGCATCACGCATAAATGAAATAGCAATAGTACTCAGAAAAGTGAGTATAAAAAGTCGGCAGCATACGCGCTCTGAATACAAGTATGTATCGTCATAACATTATAAAATCATTGTAATAAGATCAGTTCACAAAAACAATAATTCAAGATATGCAGTAAGAGCGTATGTAATCAAGTAGTATTAAATGATAATTCATGAAGCACATAGGCTTTGAAATGAGATAGTAATTATCGTTATTATGGTAATGTAATATTTCAAAATATAATCAATAGATGAAATACTAAAACTATAATTAAAAGTAAATAATAAGGATTAGAGAGTTACCCGCACATATATCGAACAGCAATGGCAGATTCTGTGTTTGACACTTAGATACATGAAATATTTGAACTTTCGATTATAGACTAAGTTTTGAAAACGACTCAGTTCCCTATAACCATCGCTCTGATACCAATCTGTAAGACCCCCAAAATCAGGCAAGAAAACAGGTAGGCAACATGGGGGCGCCACGTCATGGTACAAGTATCAATAAAATACAGTTGACATAAAAATTAACGTAATAAAACATTTACATTACATCATAAAAGATCAGAGTTTTTTAAACAAAGGTCCTAGAGTTTTATAAGCGGAAAAAATCTATTATTTAAACATGGTTTTGTAATATATGGTTACCAATAATATATGATAAACTTCTGACAGCTTTTACCAGAACCAAAGTTTAAAATATAACGCAGAAATCTCCAAGCTGCGAAAATATCATGCGGGCTCCCATCCAAGAAAAGCTAAGTAATAATACCCGAGATTAAACATGTAAAATCGTCAACATAATCTTGAGTGATATTCATAGGTTTAGCAGTAAAGATGTGGAACACAAGCATTTATTTGTAAAACAAGAAATAGGGAAAATGGTTACGTACGATAACCATAGTCCGAAACCATTATTATTGCTATTTAGTTCATGAACCGAAGCTTAACTCAATGTAAGTTCCTCTAGTGAGTATTCAGCCCAAATACTCAAGTATAAACAAATGAAATGCGTCATGGTTAAACAACCGCAACATGGGACGGGGATTGTCAATCCCGATGGATCCACCCACAACATTCGCGCTTAGTAACACAAGTAAATTAACGGTTCATGATCAAGAGAGGAAACTTAAGGGCTATAACTAAAAGCAATAATAATAATGAAAATCTGTTGGAAATCATCAAGTTCTGGAAAGCATAAGCATACAAGTTTTGGATAGCATACAAGTTCTGGATAGCATACAGTTTTAAATGAATGTGTTCCACCATGTAAAATCTCACCCCGCGTTTAGAAACAATGTATAAGTAGTAAAAAGTGGCTATGAACTCACCTGATATAGCTATTACACGTAGATCAAGGAACAAATGTCCAATAGTCGATACACGACTTCACGAGATATCAAACTCCCATTGATCGAAAGCGAGACACCCAATGGTCGACATATGACCGACCGAGACCTAATCATGACGAGACGCGTCTTAGGTTCGAGACGAGAAGTATATCATATATATATATGTAAATAGTTCACTTTACTATGTTTGGATATTGTATAAGTTTTGTAAAAACTTTTCATAAGACTTTTGGTGACAATCTACCATATAAAGTCTCATTATGACCGTTAAGCCCATTAGTGGCCCATCACAAGTTATTATGACTTTAGTCCATTTCAGTCCCAGTATTAAACTCTAAACATATTATAAATCTCAGGCTCAACGATGGCCCAATAGCTAATATAAGTGTATGTTGGGCTTCTATGACCCAAATCCACTTTATATGCATTACGGGTTATAAAACGCCTCCAAACGTTGTTGACTTAAAATCTTACGTTGGTCAGGTCTCGGGTTCTCTAACCCTCAGTATATGAACGGGTCTCAACTTCCCGATAAATAGATCCTACCACCTTAGGTTTTATATATAAAAAAGCCAAGTTACATATTTTATTGTTGCGGTTCAAATACGTCGATTTTACAACATGCCCCGGTATTTAAGTGATCATTTCTAAACCGTAATGAGTCCCGACTCGGTTTTCATATTCCCATTACCGAAATTAAGTCTACTATAAAGATTAGTAGCTCCGATTACTTATGGTTTCATGCTAAAAGGGTTAAAATAATCAAAACATCAACCCGGGTCAAGGCTGTTTTTGAACAGCAATGTTCGGTTTCACGGTTTTGGCCGCCATTTTCAAACCGTAATGAATTGGTAAACTATCCGATTGATTCTAGTTCTTCATGATTTTATCTACAACCTATAGTTTTGCCTTTTGCATTGGTTCTGTAAGAATCTATAAGTTTTTAGACGATTTATACAACATGTTCAGATTTGACATTTTTATCGTTTCACCCATATCTAAATCATCGGGTATCGTCACGAGACGAGCGACCCGGAAAAATCACCACAAAACACATAGCTAACTCCCTAAATTTTTATATAATGCTTATAACCCACTAATTATACTCGTTTTGTAACTGATCAAATTCTAAGAAACAATAAACACTTAAGGCTTGTTTAACATAATTTTTAAGATTAAACCATGAATATAATGTCCAAACCACTCAAATCAATTATTACATCAATTATTTGATTTGATAAATAAAAGTACATAATAAGAATATATAATAGAAATTAAAAAGGATGAGTGTGGACCTCTAAAAAATGCAAGAAAATATTGCTAACAATAAGTCTACAAATCAACATCACCACCACAAGCCTCTAAGATCAACTTTCTAACCACTCCAAATCAAACCTTTAACCAAGAAATAAACTCTTTAATATGGCTTTTATTTCAGCCTCAAGATACCTTAATAAAATGTTGATCAAGCTTCCTTTTTCTTTTAAGAATAATCAAAATAGTAACAAGGAGCTTAACCTATAGTTTATGATAATATATTTTGGTAAATATTGAAAATGAATTTGTGTTGGTGTTCTATGTTGGCTCATCAAAACCAAAAGAGAGAATCGAGTGTTGTATATCATTTTCTAGTTGAAATGGGATGATAATAATTATATTCATTGGTGATGTTAAGCTTGCAAATATACATACCAGGTGTCCAAAAAGCAAAGCACGTCACCTCTTTGTTGGATGTGCGGTGTCCTAGACCCAAGAAGTGGGTATCAGGATAGTATTTACTTGTTAAAATTTAACATTTTGTGTTAAATTTAGCAAAAGCGGATATTATTGACACCCGATATTTTAAAAGTTATGCGATTTGAAAGATACGCGTGGAACACGAAAAATAAACGTTCAATATGACATAAAAATTTCGATATTCGGAGAACTTTGATATTTTGATAATTAACGAGGTCTTATAATTTAATAAACGTTAACACGTCTAATTAACGAATGACGCCTAAAGGTTTAACGTAAAACATAAAATAAAAAAAATAAAAAAAACGCTCGTAAAACGAGAAATTAAAACGACGAAAATAGAAAATATTTCTATGTCATAACGATGATATTTACGGTCGATGAGCGGACTTATACTTTGCCGATAATTAATAAAAGGCACGTTTTCGATGCGTTAAAATCCTAACCTTGCGTTTAATCGAGAATTCAATATATTTTTTTTTTAAAACAAAGATGATAAATAGAAGTTGATTAATTAATATTGGTCCGAATATTTGAAATAGTATTAGAACTCGGTCTAAATATTAATTTTAAAGTTCGAGTTACTATAGTAAATAAATTTAGAAAAATAAAAATAAAAGTTTTATAATATTCTGAATAAAATATTATCAATAATCAGAAAATTAATTAAAATATAATTTAATTAAAATTGCCGAGATCTCAGGATTTACGTATGAAAAAGTAAAGAGGAACAAGTAAAACATTATAAAATCGAGAAGTACGAATAAAAGAATAATTTAATTACCGGGAAAAATATGAGTTCTCACAAGCTCCATCGGTTGAAAACCTTTCTTAGAGTTATGCATGTTATGCCTCTTCAATATCTTATCAATATAAGCATCTTGACTAAGACCAATTAACCGTCTACTTCTATCTCGATAGATTTTAATTCCCAGAATATATGCAGCATCTCCTAAATCCTTTATAGAAAAATATTTACCAAGATAATCCTTAACTTCCTTAAGTCTTCGAATGTTACTTCCCATGATTAATATGTCATCGACATATAAAATTAGGAACACTACATTACTCCCACTAGCTTTGCGATATACACATGGCTCATCACGATTTTGAATAAATCCGAACTTTTTGATTTCTTCATCAAATCGCTTATTCCATTGACGTGATGCTTGCTTCAAACCATAAATAGATCTTTGAAGTTTTCACACGCGCTTTGGATATTTAGGATCAACGTACCCTTCCGGTTGTTGCATATACATGTCTTCATCTAAGCGACTGTTCAAGAAGGCAGTTTTAACATTCATTTGCCATATATCATAGTCATAGTATGCTGCTATAGCTATGAGAATCCTAATAGCTCGTAAGTCTGCTACAGGAGAAAATGTCTCCTCGTAGTCTACGCCAAAAGTTTGAGTAAAACCTTTAGCTACTAAACGTGCTTTATAGGATTGTATTTCACCATCCATGTCGGTTTTCTTCTCGTAGATCTACCTATTTTTCACTACTTTAGCATTTTTAGGCGCGTCTACAAGAATCCAAACATCGTTGATTTCCATGGATTTCATTTCATCATTCATCGCAACAATCCATTTTGACTTTTCTGGATCAGACATTGCGGATCGATAGTTAGCAGGTTCACCAAGATCCCCTACTTCCTCCTCATCATCCTCTATGTAAAGACATAGTTTGTCTGGCGCACGTATGGTTCTTTGAGACCTACGTGGAGGAATTAATTCCGGTGGAACTCCCAGACTTTCTGGTTCTACAGGAATTTCTTCGCTAGTATTTTCAGAAGGCAATGTATCTTCTTGAATTTCTTCAAGATCATAATTTCTCCCACTGAATTCTTGATTTACAAGATCACTTTCAAGGAAGTCTCTATACCGAGCCACAACTACTTTATTCTCAGCCGGATAATAAAAGTAGTAACCCATAGTTTCCTTAGGGTAACCTACAAAGATACATTTTATTGAGCGTTGTCGGAGTTTATCTCCAGAGTCACGTTTCACATACGCCTCAAAACCCCATATTTTTAAATAAGACAAATATGGCTTCTTGCCATGCCATAGTTTATATGGTGTCTTATCAACCTTTTTTGTGGGAACCATATTCAAAATGCGAACAGTAGATTCAAGAGCATAATCCCAAAAGGATAATGGTAAAGTTGTAAGATTAAACATAGATCGCACCATATCTAATAATGTACGATTTCTCCTTTCAGATACACCATTTTGTTGTGGAGTATATGGAGAAGTAAGTTTCTGAACAATTCCATTCTCACTTAAATAATCTTTAAACTCTTGACTTAAATATTCACCACCTCGATCAGAACGAAGAGCTTTAATCTTCTTTCCTAGTTGTAACTCTACTTCTACTTTAAACGTTTTGAATGTTTCAAAGACCTCATGTTTATGCTTAAGTAAATAAACATAACCATAACGGCTATAATCATCCGTAAACGTTAAGAAGTAGCTAGCACCTTTCCTTGACACATGTCTAAGTCATCCACACACATAAGTGTGTATTAAACCAAGTAGTTCAGTAGCCTTTTCAATATTGCTATTAAAAGGTTTCTTGGTCATCTTTCCAGAGATACAAGATTCGCATTTATCAAATGATTCATCATTGATATTTTCCAAAAGACCATCACGTTGAAGCTTTTGTATGCGTGTCTTCCCAATATGGGCAAGTCTACAATGCCAAAGATAAGAAGAGTTCTTGTCTAACTTTCTCTTCTTATTCATGCTAAAAACATAATTATTTTTCCTCTTGGAATTATTATCATGCATGTTAATTTCAAAAACACCATTCATAGAAATTGCATCAAAATAGAATAAACCATCTTTGAAAACATAAATTCTATTATTATCAATCGTGTGATTAAATCCAAGATCCAACATACAAGAAAAGGAAATGACACCCCTAACAATTGAAGGTGCATAATGACAATTATTTAAAAACAGTACTAAACCCGAAGGTAAACTAATTTAAATATTCCTATAGCTTCAACCGCTGCTTGTGCGCCATTGCCCACTTGGAGAAATTGTTCCCCATAGGAAAGCTTCCTCTTCAACTCAAATCCCTGCAGGGTATTACAAATGTTAATACCACATCCCGTATCATATACCAGGAGTTTGATTTGTATGTAAGATTAAATAACTCTATCATAAATAAGTTACCTGAAGATGCTGCAGCAGCTAGCTCAGCCTTCTTCTTATGTTCTTGCAACTCATGGAGGTAGAGAGAGCAATTTCTCTTCCAGTGTCCAGTCATTTTGTAGTGGTGACAAGTCTCATCTTTCTGAGATTGAGTCTTCTTGACAAAGTTCTGCTTTGGTTTTGATGAAGTCGCAAATTGTTTGCTCTTATCAACCTTGCCTTTGCCTTTCTGCTTCTTATTCACTTGCGGTTTTGGTTTAGTCACTCTACCCTTCTGCACATAAAGTACTTGAGGAGTAGCAGTGGATGCCTTACTTTCAACCCCTTTTAAAAGTCAATGAGCATTGCATGCAGATGATTAACCGTCTTCCCCATGCAATGCATATTATAGTTACGAACGAAATCATTGAAGTCCTTATTAAGGGACCTTTTGATCAAGTTGATAGCCATATTATGATCATAGGGTTGTCCTAGTGCGATGTGTTGTTCCATATAACCCCTCATCTCCATATAATGGGCACTTACGGACTTTCCAGGAGCTTGCTTGCAACTATGTAGAGCATCAACCAAATCATAGATCTCTACAGCTTGCGGCGTTTCATACACAGCCTTGAGTTCATCAAGCATTCACTGAGGTGAAAATAGCTCATACTTCATTTGAAGTGATGAAGCCATTCTCCCTAACATTACAGCAGCCACCTCATGGTGCTTCTTAACATTAGCAGCGTGTTGAAGCCTTTCCGCATCAGCTGCTCCTTCAGCAAGATCCTCCGGAAAAGGAGTAGTCAAGATATCAATAGTACCGGCTGTTCAAGAACAATTCTTAGTGAGCGATACCAGTCATTGAAATTAGGGCCAGTAAGTTAAGGCCGTTCAAAGAAAGCTTTGAACGCCGAGCTTATTGTCAGATTTTTTTCGGGTTGAGCCATTTCTACAGAAATAAGTTCAAACATTAGTATTTTTGATAATACAGTTCAAGAAAATAAAATTACCCCGGTAATAAAACCATAGTATTTTCCTTGAAAAACTAGAATCCATATTGACATAGACTTATCACATCAGTTGATCTGCTAGTGACAAATGTATTCAACACAGTAACTTGTTGAACAATAATTGACAAACAAATTTGCAATTTCTAGATACGTTAGGGATTTACATTGCCAAAATCATTTGCATTGTAAATATGTTTCATCCCTACTTTACGCCTTAAGTTTCCAGTTCTTACTGAGTAACTTAATTAAGTCGACTAATCTAAAGAACGTAAAACCTTCATGTGCAATCTTATTCAGTCATGAAGTTTTCTCTCTATTACAACATCGTCCAATATCTTATATGACGACAATTGTAACTTCAAGTGTTCGTCAATTAGATGGCATATGACTTAAATTTTAGGGTACAGATTTTGATGTCAAAATCATGTATGGAGAAGCATGCATACATCTCCATAACACAAGTTTAATAAAACGTTTAGTAAACTTTTTGGTGAGACTAAAATTTCATCATATATTTGCAAGTTGAGGTATTGGTTAAACCAATTAAAGATTTTACACACAACTAAATTTACACCGTACTTTTTCTATAACGAAGCTAAAGCACAAAGCAATAACCTTATTCATTGTGTTTCGGATGTGAATTAATGCAGTTAAATCAACCTTAAAGAATTAAACAAATAACAACCGTAGGTAATTCCAATTTTGACGCACAGGCGAGCCGGAAATTTGGTCAGCTCTGAAGCATAACACCTCCTTCCTTAACCGGGTACTTGGCCAGCGGTGCATTATACCCACTTTATAGTTTGACAAAATTGAGTAGGCCGTTAATTGCTATTGCAATTCTAATCAACGCAAATCATATGTAATTTAGATCTCAAAACAATTCATTAATTTTGATAAGATTTAGTCCATATTATTTTTCTTAAAAAAAAACTACCATTGTTTACAACATACAATATGAAAAACGCATGAAAACAAGTAGTACAAAAAAAAACTAAATCAAATTGCCACATGTATAACAATTTATTCAAAGAACATCAAATCTAGAGTTTTTATAAACATAAAAAGTCTTCCCTAATTTTAAAACTTTGAATCAAATAAAGCAAATAGCACTAAAAAATTATATGATCCGTAAAAAACATGCATGTTTATTACGGATCTCTCACATTCTCTTAACAATTAAAAAACTACGGATCGTAACCACACATGACATAACAATTAATTCATGCAAAACATGTAAAGTCAATTACCATGTATTTTTAGGGTTCACAATTTTTTTTATAATAAAAAATTCGGTAGATCCGATCTATAAAAAAAAATCAAAACCCTAATTTTTATAAAACCTAAAAAACAACATGTAATTTTTAACACAAATCAATATTATTTAAAAAACTTTAGATCTTGATAATTATAATCATGTTAAAACGGCTCTCGATGCCACTGAAGGTTTATATTTATCATAACAATTATTAAAACCTTAATATGGATCAAAGCATATATAGCGGAAGCAAATTAACAAGATCATTAATTTAACACAATTATAATTAATCAAGATTAGGGTTACATACCTTTATCCTAGCAAGATCTACAAGACGACGGGACGGTCACCGGTAGATATAGATCACGAACACCACCAGGATATAGTCTAAAGCAAGACTACACCACGATCTTGTACACACGTAATGCGGCGAGTTAATCGTGAGTCTAGCACGAACAAAACCAAACTTCCAAGTCTATGGAAGATCTACCCAACAACCCTATAGAGGGGATAGGAATAGATCTACAATAGCTTAATTGAAGAACAAAGAAGAACCCTAATATGGGTGTTTGGCCGCCGGTTTTGAAGCAAGAGAGAGGAGAAGGAGAAGAATGGTCAAAAAATTATGAAGGCCTTGGTTTGTTTATATACACCTTGGAAAAACTTTTCCTCCAAGGTTAAACAAATTAAGGCAACAAAATCTTTTTCCCCTTCCCTTTGGTCTCCTATAGCCGGCGGTGAACAAGGCCCAAGAGGGGCTTCCGGAACTTTTCCGACACCTTCTTTTAGCTTCTATTTGATTTTTATAACGGTCGTTTAATACTTAACTTTTAATTATTTAACGATCGTTAGTTTAAGCTATGGTTTGATTTAATAAATATAATAAATATATTTAATAATAAATTAATCCTTTACGTAATGTGTGCAATCCCGTGATCTCGAGTTCGATCCTATCACACGGCTATCGATTTTAAGTCCATAAACTTTCATCAACAAACCCCAAAACTCTTATACCAATCGATCTTCTTTTTTCCTTTCCATTTCTACTAAAGTGCAACCCACTTTCAGTTTTGATTTATATCAATTAAACAAATGAATGGCTACGTTTTGGTGTTACTTATGGCGTTGAGAATCAATAAAGTTTTGACACTGAATAAGGGTTGGTGTTTATCTGTTTTGCATTGTTACTATTTTACTACATATGTTTTTGTCAATTCTTTATACTGTTTATTCGATCCAACAATCTTAAAGTTTTTGATCTATCGCTCAAATCTACAAAATAACTAAACTCGTTTGTTCCATCTTCATGTGATGGTGATTTGCGCTAAGGTTATAAATCCACACAATTATTTATTTGGTTGGATGTTTCTGCAAAATGTCACAATGCACGATTAACGTTTATCAGGAGCGGAAGGGATGGGGTGACTAACGCGTGCTAGCCTCCCCTAACCAGCCCAAAAAACCTACTACAATATAGCTCGAGATCTTAAAGTATTAGGAAAAACGATAATCGGCCCCTCCTGGTACATGTCCAGCTCTAAAGATTTTTAGTGTAGTGAATCGATTTGTGATAAAGATGTTATTTTTGTAGTTTAGTAAAGTTGGAGTGATGTTGGAAGTTGTAGGTTAAGAGAAAAAGAAAGTATAGATAGATAAAAAAACTTTTGGTTTTTGAGAATATAATTTTTTGACTTTATGTAATAAAAAAGTATGTTGTACTGCAGTATTTTAAATTGAACGAGGTAAATAGCTCGCGCTTCGCGGCGGAGATGCATGACTAACGATTATAATGGACAGATAAAAAGATTGTTCGAGTAAATTTTCGTGCGAGTAATGAATCACCTGAAGGAATATTTCGATAAAAATATATTTAAAATATGTATTAAATTTAAACATTTTTATAGAATTATACGTATGTATGAAGCACTGATACAAGGCTCGTTTGATTCGCAATTCGATGATCTTTTAAGCGGTGTTTTTTTTCCTCAAATTAATCGATAAATACGCGCTCCATATTTAATAAATAAAACTTGTTATACCAAAAAGGTGTATATAATTAAAGTATAAAGTTGTTTTTTTAATATGTAGCATAGACGCATAGTATAAAGGATTGCTTGGCCATTTGTGTTTTGGTTGGTTTTCCAAAACGGCAATCACTACTGAACAAAACGATCATATATGTTTTCTAAAGGGGAACACGATGTCGTTTCGGACGAACTTTAATATATAAGGTGTATAACTCGTATTCGTCGCGGGGCATGCAGAACTAACGATGCAATAGACGATAAGGCATAGTATAAACTTTGTTATAACAAAATAAATCGATAGATTTACGTTTCATATTTGATAAATAAACTTCGTTATACAAAAAGGTGTATATAATAGTTAAAAGTTTAAGGATAAGGCAAAAAGCTGTTCGCATTAATGACTCGTCTTGCACGAAACGAATAATATGAAAGTTTATTTCGTAACAATATTTATTAAATTTGCGTTAAGTATTAAGTTTTTGGATTAATTTCATATATCACCCTACTTTTATGTTTAATTTCATATATACCCAAAGTGCAAGTTATGAATGCATGATTTACAATATTTGTAATGCATGCTTGGGTATATACGAAATTTCCATTTCAAAAGAGGGGAGATATGAAATTGCCTAAGTTTTTAATAAATCATACATATGTCACAAACATATGTATGTTTTACTCAAACTTTTGGCGTAGACTAAGCAAATTAAAAAGTCTTAAATAGCTGAAAGTACTAAGCATGTTTTGTAATAAGTCATATAGTGTAAGGTCTATTTTGAAAATTTGTTGCTTTTTCCTTTTTGAAACGACAGGATGTAAAAAACAAAACGACATACAACTTGATATTACGACGTCGTTTCCTGCTTAATTTAATATATATATTAATACTCTTACGGTCCTAACTAGTTTTAACATTGCTTTTCTTGATTTCTTTAGTGTAGTATTTTGTTCTTTTTGTTTCATGGTGTTTTCGTAAACTTTATTTATCACAAAATATAAAAAGGCATTATATCAATGATTTGAATATCAGAATTATAAAAATGTAATTGAAGGAGATGTATAACAGTAAAGAAGAGTTAGTAATTTTTGGTTTAAAAAAGCTTGTCATATAGGTTCGAACTACATCGTTATTTATAGTAGTATTATTTTAAACAAAAAGCTTGGTCCTTTTTAACGTGAAATCTTGGCTCCGCTTTTAATGTTTATGAAAAAGAATTGAATATTGTGGATGGCTTTGTCTATTTGTGTTGGTTTGGTTGAAGTTTAAAAAGAGAAATCGGATGTTGCAGTTTGGTTAATGAATAGTTTTATTTTGTATTTAGTTTTCTGCTTTAATCCGAGATTTTACGATTTTATTGCTTGAACTACGAAAGAGTATTAAAGAGATAATAAAACCTAAACTCGATTTATATGGTTAGAGTATTAGGGTTTCACTATTATAAATAATGGTTTATAAAATCATTACTATGGGTTTTAGCATGGTCTAACAAAAAGCTAATGTACTACATAAAAAAGACATTTTTTTAGGATCGACCAATCTTTAACGTCGATCAGCCACACCACATTTTGCAGTATGCTTTTTTATTTATGAAAAGAAGAAACAGTATAGCACGCATGTTACACAATATAAATGATTCTTTCGGGCTCCAGATAACCTGAAAAACTTGTTACGAAATCTTTTCTACAGACCATTATTAAAGACATGCTCAACTTGACAAATTAATGCGCGATGCTATAAAAATATACGATACGACATCTTGTGAGACAATAACAAAAACGGTTCGTATATTAATTTTGATTACATTAAAAATGTATCAAAAAGTACTTCAAAATGATAAAACTTTAACCCTAAAACTCATCTAAAATATCAAAGACATAAAAAGACATCATCTTCTTCTTGTGTCTTGCCAAAGGTTGTGTAGTTGCCCGACTATTCAAGAATAGTTTCACTAGCTACTTCATTGACCACACCAACACCTCTCGTCCATCTTCATACCCTCACCAATGGTGTGGTGGTGGTTGGTGATGGTGTTGAACTTGCCTAAAACCACATGTATATATGGGAGAACGAATAAAAGAGAGTCAAGAAAGTAATCAAGGTTCTTTGGTTTTAAAGAATGATTTTTCAAGTTAGTGGTAGAGTATATGTGTAGCATATTCTTCAAGCAATAACTTTGAGTACATATTTTTATAATACTTTCCATGCTTATGTTAAAGTTAGACAAAAGGCTATGCCCCTTGTGAAAAGTTCTAGTAACTATGAAAAAGGACACGATTAGGTAATAGTTTCATGACATCAGATCATATTCTGATTTAACGTTGATAGCAGTTGACCGCGCCAATTTCTGAAATTTGATTAAGATCTGCACGACCAAAGGCCTGTAATAACGCGATTCAAGTGAAAAAAAAAAGAGGCAAAGCTATGTGGATTTGAAAGTGAAGAAGATTTGAGCAAATTTTTTACTTTTATTTTCTGCATCTTAATAGTTACATACATATGACTATTTAAATGGTTTAATATACAAAGAAGTTACTAAGGGGATGTTTAGTTATGGAAAATTTTTCATAATTTTCTGTTTCTAATTTTCTTAGAAAAGAAATCACTTTTCTTTTCTAGAAAAGAGTTGAGAATTTTGAAAACTTGTTTATATAATATTTTTCATTTTCTAAAAAAATAAACAATGTTTAAACGAAACTATTTTCAACCATTTTTTTCATGATCAACTTTTTTTCACGTTTTTGGTTTTTTCTTTTACGTTTTCGTTTGTTTTTTCCCATCTTCTTTTTTCAGATTTTCATAATTTTTTTTACGTTTTAATTAGTTTTTTACTTTTTATCAGTATTATTACGTTTTAGTGTATAAATTTACGTTTTCGCCAGTGGATTTACGTTTTCGTCAGTAAATTTACGTTTTCGTCAGAAAATTTACGTTTTCGTCAGCAAATTTACGTTTTCATCAGAAAATTTACGTTTTCGTCAGTAAATTTACGTTTTCGTCTGTAAATTTACTTTCTCGTCTGTAAATTTAGGTTTTCGTCAGAAAATTTACGTTTTCGTAAAAAAATTTACGTTTTCGTCAGTAATTTTAAGTTCTCGTCTGTAAATTTAGGTTTTCGTCAGTAAATTTACGTTTTCGTCAAAAATTTACTTTTTTGTCAGAAAATTTACGTTTTCGCCAGTGAATTTAAGTTTTCGTCAGTAAATTTACGTTTTCGTCAGAAAATTTACGTTTTCGTCAGTAAATTTACATTTTCGTCAGAAATTTTACGTTTTCGTCAGTAAATTTACGTTTTCGTCTGTAAATTTACGTTCTCGTCTGTCAATTTAGGTTTTCGTCAGAAAATTTACGTTTTCGTAAAAAATTTACGTTTCCGTCAGTAAATTTACTTTTTCGTCAGTAATTTTACATTCTCGTCTGTAAATTTAGGTTTTCGTCAGTAAATTTACGTTTGCGTCAAAAAATTACGTTTTCGCCAGTGAATTTACGTTTTCGTCAGTAAATTTACGTTTTCGTCAGTAAATTTACGTTTTCGTCAGTAATTTTAAGTTCTCGTCTGTAAATTTAGGTTTTCGTCAGTAAATTTACGTTTTCGTCAAAAATTTACTTTTTTGTCAGAAAATTTACGTTTTCGCCAGTGAATTTACGTTTTCGTCAGTAAATTTACGTTTTCGTCAGAAAATTTACGTTTTCGTCAGTAAATTTACATTTTCGTCAGAAAATTTACGTTTTCGTCAGTAAATTTACGTTTTCGTCTGTAAATTAACGTTCTCGTCTGTAAATTTACGTTTTCGTCAAAAATTTACTTTTTCGTCTGTAAATTTACTTTTTCGTCGGTAAATTTATGTTTTCGACAGAAAATTACGTTTTCGTAAAAATTTTACGTTTCCGTCAGTACATTTACGTTTTCGTCAGTAAATTTACGTTTTCGTCAGTAAGTATACGTTTCGTCAATAAGTATACGTTTTCGTCTGTAAATTCACGTTTTCGTCAGTAAATTTACTATTTGTCAGAAAAATTAAATTTACGTTTTCGTCTGTAAATTTAAGTTTTCGTCATAAAATTTTAAATTTAAATATACTGACGAAAACGTAAATTTAAAGACGAAAACGTAAATTTACTGACGAAAACGTTAATTTACAGACGAAAACGTAAATTTACTGCCGAAAAAGTAAATGTACTGACGAAAACGTAAAATTACTGACGAAAACGTAAAATTACTGACGAAAACGTAAATTTAAAGACAAAAACGTAAATTTATAGACGAAAACGTAAATTTACTGACGAAAACGTAAATTTAAAGACGAAAACGTAAATTTACTGACGAAAACGTAAATTTTCTGACGAAAACGTAAAATTACTGACGAAAACGTAAAATTACTGACGAAAATGTAAATTTACTGACGAAAACGTTAATTTACTGACGAAAACGTAAATTTACAGACGAAAACCTAAATTTACAGACGAAAACCTAAATTTACTGGCAAAAACGTAAATTTTCTGACGAAAACGTAAATTTTCTGACGAAAACGTTAATTTTCTGATGAAAACTTAAATTTACAGACGGAAACGTAAATTTACAGACGAAACGTAAATTTTCTGACAAAAACGTAAATTTTCTGACGAAAACCTAAATTTACTGGCGAAAACGTAAATTTTCTGACGAAAACGTAAATTTTCTGACGAAAACGTAAAATTACTGACGAAAACGTAAAATTACAGACGAAAACGTAAATTTTCTGACGAAAACGTAAATTTACAGACGAAAACGTAAATTTACAGACGAAAACGTAAATTTACAGACGAAAACCTAAATTTACTGGCGAAAACGTAAATTTTCTGACGAAAACGTAAATTTTCTGACGAAAACGTAAAATTACTGACGAAAACGTAAAATTACTGACGAAAACGTAAATTTACAGACGAAAACGTAAATTTACAGACGAAAACGTAAATTTACAGACGAAAACGTAAATTTACAAACGAAAACCTAAATTTTCTGACGAAAACGTAAATTTACTTACGAAAACGTAAATTTACAGACGAAATCGTAAATTTACAGACGAAAACGTAAATTTACTGACGAAAACGTTAAAATAATGATGAACGGTGAATACTGAATAGAGTAACGTGTTATTGAAATGGGTTAAATAAAACAATGGTGGGGAAAGTTTAGAAAAGGGTAAAATGGAGTTTTCTAATTTTCTATATAAATTTAGAAAATGAAAATTTTGTAATTTTTGAAAAATATTGAAAAATGGTGTTGCTAAACAGCTTTTCTATTTTTCACTTTTCAAATGAAAATTTTTCTAGAAAAGTGGAAAAATTTTCTCCAACTAAACAGCCCCTAAACTTTTCAAGAAATTTGTCCTAAGGTAACGAACGTTCATTTTCTGTTTCTAAGTTACTAATGTTCATATGACTGCTTGATTAAGTTACCCATTTATCAAAAACGTGATATTTATGTTACTTAACATGAAAAAACAAGCCATTTATGTTACTTAACTTATCAAAAAACATGCATGTAGGTTACTAAAATTAACACTAAATTATAGTGATGTATAATTTAGTAAAGTTTAGTAACTTAGAAACACAAAATGAACGTTCGTTACCTTAGGACAAATTTCTCCGAAAGTTTAGTAACTTCTTTGTATATTAACCCTATTTAAATAAAAAAAGTGTCAACAAAATAGGAACCATCTCCTACTATTCAACTAAGCATAAGACTAGGAACCGTTGTCAAGATCTCGATCTTTATCTTAAAATCTTACTATTTTACGATACTGCAAAGCAAAAACGATCCAGATCTTACGTAGGATCTTTCCATGCTTAAGATCTTATAAGATCCCGATCTTACTCATAGGATCATATGATCTACTACGATCCAATCTTACTTTTTCTCGAACGACAAACAAAAAATTATGAATTTATACGTTCTATTTTGTATAACGTAAAAAACGTGTAAATCTTCTTATACATTTCATAATCATAATTTAGGACCACGTTTTTATGAAATATACGTATAATTTTGTGTTTACGATGTATATTAATTTGTAAAGTTGTAAAATATTGCAAAAACTATTAAGAAAATTACATTATAGTAGGATCTTACGGTCCCGATCCTACTTTACGATCCCGATCTTGCAAAGACGAAAACGATCTTAGGTAAGATCTCGATCTTGAAAACCTTACTAGGAACTAGTGGCCAACATTAGTGGCGGACCAGCCAGAAAACCAAGACGGTTCCTCATTGTATTAAGGCTGGTGGGAGTGGTAAGCAACCTACTCACTGCCACGTCAGCGCCACATCAGCTTTTAACAAACTCACAAAAACTCTCCACAGGAGGTAATGATACTCACCCACACTCACCTTTCATACTTATTTTTTTATTATTTAAACACACCCCACTCACAAAAAACACCACAAATAAACCTAACCCAAAAAATAAAAATATTTGAGCCCACAAAACTTAAACTAACCCAAAGTGAGTGTGCCCTTGTTTTTTTTTCCTGGGCACAAACTCGCGCGCGACATTTTTCAGAAGGAATGATACTCACCCGCTACTTTGGGCAACTCACTCGTGGAATAACTCCCACTCCCACCAGCCTAAGCGAAAAATTCGACTTTGTGAGTTAGTCAGCCAATTCATGTGTCGGGTCGGATCGAGTCCTAACATGTCCATTTTAACGTTGTTTAACAATTAATTCAAGCATCGTACCATAAAAAATAACCATTCATAAACGCATTTTAAACTTTTTTGTCAAATAAAAAGAGAAGCTATCTAACACCTAACTACAAACATCGTAAAAAACACTAAAAAATGGCGCCCATGATCCCTTTGTATCAAGTCGGATCTCAATCTCTTACGCAACATCCAATCGCTCATTAATATCTGATTATTGCTTCGAATTCGTTTCGTGTAGTCTCTAATCATGTATTAATAGGCTCGACGATCTGTTGGTAAGTAACGATTTGTTTTAAGGGTTTCATGTTTTTTCCATCATTTTAGGGTTTCTTCGATTCGTTTTCTTTTTCATATTCATCTGTTTTTTATTTACATTGGTATGGGGGATTGGCAAGAGGTTTCAAAAAGGAAGAAGATGCACATATCTTATGTTTCCCATGATCGGGGCCATGATTTCACTCATAAGATATCAAAATCCATTTTTATCACTAATTTTCCCGAAAACACATCTTCTAAAGATCTGTGGAAACTCTGTCAAACATATGGTACGGTGGTGGACGTTTTTATCCCTAATCGTAGGTCGAAAGCTGGGAAACGTTTCGCTTTTGTTCGGTTTATAAAAGTGGAGAATGTCGAAAGGCTTGTAGGCAACTTATCCACACTTTGGATAGGTCGCATGCATCTGCATGCTAATTCAGTTAGGTTTGAGCGACCACCAGTACAATCTCCGAAAACATCGCATTCTACTAAGAATCCTGGTCAGCCCTCCCATTCGTATGCTTCAGCGGCAAGAGGTATCCCCAACTACCATTTCACTGCACCACCAGCATTAGTTATGAATGATTCTTGTTTGGTTGAGCGTGAGTTACAGAATTGTGTAATGGGGGAGGTGAAAGACTTTTCATCTATTAACAATATTAGGGTGCTTTTATCCAATGAAGGTTTTAGTTCATTGAGAGTTGCTTATATAGGGGGTCTTTGGATTCTAGTTGGGTTGAAATCAACGTCTTCTAAAGCAAAACTTTGAAACATAAGGGCGTTGCTTCTTGGTTCAATAGATTATCTGAAGTTGAGTCGGATTTCTCTCCACGAGAACGGATTGTATGGGTGGATATTGAGGGGGTACCTGTGCGTGCCTGGTCTAGTAATACATTCCATAAAATTGGAGCTAAATGGGGTGAGGTTCTTGATTTGGAAGAAAATAGAGAAGATTTTTTTGCACGTAAACGCATTTGCATTAAAACAAGTTAGGAGGATAATATTCTAGAGAAGTTTAAGATTATTGTCAAAGGTAAAATTTTCGTTATTCGTGCCAAGGAGCTCTTTATGTGGACCCCTTCGTTTAAAGAAGTTGCGGAACAGGAATGCAATTCTGATAAAGAGTCAGTTGAGGACATGGATGATAACTCATTTGCTCAGTTTCAACAAGAGAAGTTGGTTGATGTAAGTGATGATGAAGCTATATCGGAGACGATGTTTGGGGAGAATAATGGTGAAGCAGAAAATGGCGAAGGCGCTGTTCATAAGGAGACATCATATGATCCGTTTGAAATTTTTGATTTACTCAAGAATAAAGCTAAGCCATTCGACAATACTAATATGAGCTCTAGCAAACCGTTTCCTCCTGTTTATACTCCTGAGGGTGCCCCATCTCCTCTACATGCTAATATGTCACAAGAGAATCATGTCAAGTCTGCCAGTAAATCTGTTGGGTGTAACTCGCGCATTGCGGAGAATATGGAGGAGGCTGAGGCTGAGGTACACTTGTCTCCAAAGTCGGTCAGTAAAAATCAGAAGAAGGGGCACCGAGGCTCTATACTGAATATCCTTGATGAAATGATTAAGATGGGTCAAACTATGGGATTTTCATTAGAAGGTTGTGCCAAAGATATGGAGAAGATTATTGAGAAGCAAGGAGCAGATGATTTTTTCTGATGAATTGCCTATCTCTCAATGTCCAAGGCCTAGGTTCCAAGGCCAAAAAAGAGTGGATTCGGGAGTTATGTAATAAACATCAAATTTCTTTTCTTTCTGTGAAGGAGACTAAAGCTGGCAATATATCGGACATGGCGATTAAGGCTTTGTGGGGTAATTCTTTGTTTGATTCTATTGCTAGTGAAGCTAATGGTAATTCGGGAGGTTTACTTTGTGTGTGGGATCCGCGTTTCTTCCATAAAGAGAATCCCACCATTTCTGATAATTTTATCGCATTATATGGATCGTGGGGTATTAATCAAACGAAGTTACTCTTAATTTATGTGTACGCTCCTCAAGTGGCATCGCTTAGGCGCATTTTATGGTCTTACTTAAAGTCTGTCATAGATCAGTGGAATGGGGAATACATAGTAATGGGAGATTTTAATGAAGTAAGAAAAAAAGAAGATAGATGGGGTACGGTTTTTAACGTATACGGAACTAGAGCTTTTAATCAGTTTATTGCTTCAGCTAATCTGATTGAGGTTCAGTTAGAAGGCTAAAACTTTACTTGGTCT
The DNA here is from genome assembly GCA_025667525.1 of Glebionis coronaria. Classification (NCBI taxonomy): domain Eukaryota; kingdom Viridiplantae; phylum Streptophyta; class Magnoliopsida; order Asterales; family Asteraceae; genus Glebionis; species Glebionis coronaria. The sequence continues at coordinate 478,742,687 of CM046876.1, read as the reverse complement.
CATCCTTCGGCGTCAAAAATGAGTAAGTTGGACAGGTTTTTTGTATCCGATGGTATGCTGTCTTGGTTCCCTCATCTCTCGGCGGTATGTCTTGACAAACACCTGTCGGATCATCGCCCTATTCTTCTCCGTGATGTCATTATTGATTTTGGTCCCACTTCATTTCGTATATTTCACTCGTGGTTTGAATATCAGGGGTTTGAAGCTATGGTTAGTCAGGTATGGAAGTCTATTGATATTTCTGATTTTAATGGTATGATACGTTTTAAGAAGAAATTGCAAGTATTGAAAAGAGGGATCCGAGGGTGGATTATGGACCGCAAGAAGACTCATAATGGCAACATAAATACTCTTAAATTGAAACTGAAGGAGATTGATGTCTTGATGGATAATGGTGACCAAAACCCGGAGCTCATTCATAGTCGAAATGAATACCTTAAACTTCTTCATGACGCCCAAGCATCTAATTCTCGTGATTATTTTCAAAAGGCAAAAGTTAAATGGGCAGTAGAGGGGGACGAAAACTCCAAATTTTTCCATGGTATCGTGAATCGGAAACGTGCTTGCTTGGCAGTTAAGGGTATTATGATTGACGGGGAGTGGATTGATGAGCCGATCCGTGTCAAAGATGAATTTTAGAATCATTTTGCTGCTCGTTTTGAGGATTCTGGTCGTAATATAGGAGTGATAAATCATGTGTTCCCTAATAAACTAAATTCTGATCAGATTAACGAATTGGAGAGCCCTATTACCGTAGAAGAAATTCGATCAGCCGTTTGGGGGTGTGGTGAAAACAAGTCTCCCGGGCCTGATGGCTTTACTTTTGAGTTCTTCCGTAAATTCTGGGATATCATTGGTACCGACTTCTGTTCAGCTGTAGTATGGTTTTTTGATCATGCGTCTTTTCCGGTTGGTTGCAATTCCTCCTTTATTACCCTTATTCCGAAAGTTCAGGAGCCTAAAGAGGTAGGAGATTACCGTCCTATCAGTTTGATTGGGTGTATTTATAAAGTTGTCACTAAGATCCTTGCTACTCGTATGTCTTCGATTATCTCTTCCTTAGTGTCGGATGTTCAAACTGCCTTTCTTCCCAATCGTCAAATATTGGATGGGCCTTTCATAGTAAACGATTTGCTTGCTCGTTGTCATCATTATAAACGTCGAGCTATGATCTTCAAAGTTGATTTCGCTAAAGCATATGATTCTATTAGGTGGGATTATATGGATAAAGTTCTCCTATCGTTTGGTTTCGGCTGCAAATGGAGAGCTTGGATTCGTGGTACCTTACAATCGAGTAGAGCATCTATTCTTGTGAATGGGAGTCCTTCCTCCGAATTTACTTTTCACAAAGGATTAAAACAAGGAGATCCATTGGCGCTCTTCTTGTTCATTCTCGTTATGGAGTCGCTTCATCTATCCTTTTTACGTGTTATCGAAGCGGGCAGATTTAGAGGAATCAGGATTAATTCTTCGGTGTCGTTATCTCATTTGTTTTACGCCGATGATGCTATCTTCTTGGGGGAATGGTCTCGGGTGAATCTACGCCATTTGATGCAAATGCTTAGTCTATTCTCTTTAATCTCGGGTCTATCTTTGAATCTTAAGAAGTGCCAAATTCTTGGCACGGGTGTTCCAGAAGTGAGTGTATCTGATGCGGCCAATTTGATAGGTTGTACTGTGTCGCGTACTCCTTTCAAATATCTGGGGATTATGGTGGGGAACAATATGTCGTCGCTCAATTCTTGGGAAGATGTTATTTGTAAACTTCGATCTAGACTGTCTAAGTGGAAGCTTCGTACCTTATCTATTGCTGGTCGATATACCCTTCTCAAAGCAGTCCTAGGGTCGGCTCCTTTGTACCAGATGTCTCTTTTTAAAGTCCCTAAAAAAGTTCTTCATTCTATGGAATCCATCCGCCGTAATTTTTTTAACGGTATACAGGAGGGCGAAAGGAAAGTTACTTGGATCAAATGGTCTAAAATTCTTGCTTCTAAGAAAAATGGAGGGCTCGGAGTTTCTAGTTTTTATGCACTTAATAGAGGTCTCCTGGCAAAATGGATGTGGCGGTTTTTATCTAATGAAGACTCTCTTTGGGTTCGGTTTATCAAAGCTGCGCATGGGCACAACACACAGGAGATCTCGGCTGCTTATCATTCTCCCTGGAAATCGATCATCAACGAATTGCAGGTACTCAAGTTACATGGTTTTGACTTTTTTTCTCACTGCAAAATTCGAGTAGGGAATGGCCGCAAGACTAGTTTTTGGAATGATTATTGGATTGGAGAGTCTCGTTTATCCTCTAAATTCCCTCGTCTATTTGCGTTGGAGAATAATAAAGAATGTTCAGTGGCTGAAAAAATGGCCATACCTTTACTGTCTACTTTTCGTCGTCAAGTTAGAGGAGGCGCCGAATCTTCGCAACTATCTGAGATGGCTGAGCTTTTAGAGTCTCTTATATTAGCAGAGATGGAAGATAGATGGAGATGGGATTTAATTGGTGAGGGTATTTTTCGAGTTAAAGACGTTCGTTCTACGCTTGACGATGCGTTATTACCTAAGTCGGATAATCCTACTAGGTGGGTTAAATCTGTGCCGTTTAAGCTTAATATATTTTCCTGGAAGGTGTCTCTCAATCGAATTCCTACCCGTATGAATTTACATCGTCGTAGTGTTTCGGTGGCACCGATTTCTTGTGCCATTTGCGGTGCAGTTTTGGAAGAGTTGGATCATCTTCTTTTTGGATGTAGTTTGGCTTCTGATGTGTTTCAACATATTTGCAAATGGTGGAATTTGGATCTGCTGCCTTCAGTTTCGTATGCCTCTTGGTATACTTGGTTGAGCTCCATTCATATGTCGTCCAAATTGAAATCAGTTTTAGAAGGTGTTTTTTATACGTCGTGGTGGTGCATTTGGAACTACAAGAACAAGCTCATTTTCGAGGGCACTAGTTCTAAACGGGAGACTTTGCTTGAAGACATTACTCGAATTTCTTTTAATTGGTTTAAAGCTAGGTGTGTTAAGTCCTGTAGTTGGGATAGTTGGATCCAACATCCGTTTTTGATGTCTTTGTAATGTTCTAGCTCCTTGCTAGTTGTTTTAATAAATTTGCCGTTAAAAAAAACACCTAACTACAACGTCAAACCTTTTCTATCCAAAAATAAGAAAAGGTAAATACTTGTATATTAAACTAGAAAAAAGAAAACAATTTACTTTAAAAACTAAACTTTTGACCTAAAGTAAAAAAAAGGACTACTTCAAACTTTATCCTAGAGGTGACAAATCTTGCCCATTTTGATACATATGGGCACTTTTTGCCCATTTTCAAAAAGGATGGGGCACTTATTGCCCATTCTTTATAATGAATGGGCTAAACGGGCGCTATGTAAGAAACTAAATGGGCTTAACGGGCGCACTTGTAAAATACAAATTAGTATACTCGACGAATATTTTTTATTAAATTTTTTATCCCGGCTTTCAAACAAGTATTTTTATTTTTTATTTGTAGGTTTTTATATGTTTTTTTTATTTTTTTAGCTTGCGCCCGTTTATCCCGCCCGTTTTGCCCGCCCGTTTTGCCCGTGCCCGTTTAGCCCGCGCCCGTTTAGCCCGCCGTCCGTTTAGCCCGTTGCCCGTTTAGCCCGCCGCCCGTGCCCACCCGCCCCCCCATTTTGCCACCTCTACTTTATCCCATCACTTTTAACCACTCATTATTTCTATTATATTCTTTCCACGGGTTCTCCATCTTCTTTATCATGATATGCTATAAAAATATGCTTGGCTTACTTCAGCTCATTCTTTTTTTTCCTTCTCTTTTCTTCCAAATGAATCTAAGGTGGTTCCTTATATATTTCTAAGGTAGTCCCAAATTATTTTATACATCGATTCTAAATGAATTTAGCGTCTAAGGTGGTTCCTAAGCACCACGTACAATCGTTGTAGGTCCTCCTCTGGCCAACATAGCCTTAATTTGGTCAAGTAAAAACATGCAACACAAATGAGATAAATCAATAGACTTTCCGAATTAAACCAACATTTCCCCCTATAATTCATAATCTCCTATGTTCTTTGTTGGGAATAAATTAAGGCCAGATCACTTGAGCACTGACAAGAGTAAAACAAGCGTTGAAAAGAGCAAAACAAGCGCTGACAGCTCAAGCGTTGACAAGATAAAGTCAAGCGTTGACACATTGAAGACAAGCACTGATGGGAAGATATACTCTACGCGTTTATTGTATTCTAGATTACTTCTAGTAAAGATAGGAACAACAATGTATTTTCTATATTTATCTTTACCTAGAATAGCTGATACGTAGATTACTGTATAAGGCTTCTTATGTCTATAAAAGAAGACCTTTAGGTTAATGTTTCATATAAGTTTTCATTCATAAACTACTTTCATTGTAAGCAAGTTTGATATCATTAATCAAAGTGAAAGTTTGTTTATATCATTGTGTGTTCTTGTTTAAGTGTTAATTCCGCATAACACTTAGATTATCATAAGCATATACAAAGGTTTCTCTAAGTGTATTACTTGATCTAATCTCGTATACATAAAGCTAAATCGATCTAAGTTTGGGATCAACAAGTAGTATCAGAGCTTGTTGAGGAACTTTTGATCTTGAAGAACACAAGAACCCTAAAAATCACCAAAACCCTAATTTTCTCAAAAACCCTAACAACATCATGTATGAAGCAATAACCTCCTCCTCCTCCTCATCTTTACCAAACATCAAGATTCCCATGCTTGATGCAACCAACTTTGATTTGTGGAAATTCAACTCTGAGCAATATATGGGATCTATGACTACATACTCTGGGAGATTATTGAATATGGAAACACATTCGATAAAGCCCAAAAGATTGTTAATGTTATTGCTCAAAGATCAGCTGTTGCTGGATGTTCTGAAGAGGATAAGAAAGAAAAACCTGGAGATGGTAGAGCTGTGGCTGCTGATGACATAGCAAAGAAAAGGGTCGACATGAAAGCCCTAAATATTCTGAAAGTCTCTTTGGGACAAGAGAACCAGCATAAATATAGAGGCTATGAATCTGCTAAAAACCTTTGGGAAGCTCTTGAAGTTGCATATGGTGGCAATGCAAACACTAAGGAAGAGAAGAAAAAGCAACTCATGCATGATTATGCTGTCTTCAAGGCTCAACCCAATGAGAAACTGAGTAGTGTGAGAAGCAGATTGCTTGACATTACAAGCAAGTTGTCCTTCATGGGGACACAACTTGGTGATGTTAACATTAATGCTACCTTTCTTAAAAGTCTTGGTGAGGCATGAAAGATTGAGGCAAGATCTATTCTTGCCAATAATACTTACAAGAGTTCCACGTTTGATGACATCTACAACAAATTAAGGTTGTTAGAAGATGAAACTCTCTTAGAGCATGGAAGCAAATCTACCACCAGTAACATGGCCTTCTTCTCTCACAGTGAAGGTCAATTCAATCAGAAAGACTCTTACATGCATCCAGTTACTGGATCATCATATGTCAGCGCTGGAACAAGTCCTGTCAACGTCTCCTATTCAGACGCTGACACATTCAAGAGTGACTCCCCAAGAGTTAAACCTGCTGGTTTAGATTTGGATACTGTATGTGATTATACTGCTTCTTTGCCCATTGGTTCAGTGATTACATATGAGGACCTTGAGCAGATAAGTGATGAGCACTTGGAAGAGATGGACATTAAGTGGAACATGGCTTTTGCTAGTATAAGAGCAAACAGGTGGAACATAAGGTTTAAGAAGAAGATGACCTTCAATGCAAAAGACACAGCTGGATTTGATAAATCCAAAGTTGAATGCTACAACTGTCATCGTATGGGGCACTTCATGAGGGAATGCAGATCTCCTAGAAGATCTGATGCTGGTAAACCCTCAAGTCAGGTTGTTAAAGCTCAGGATTCCAAAGCCATGGTTGCAGTTCAAGGAATTGATGGTATGGGATGGGATTGGAGCTATCTGGCTAAGAATGTTGAAGAGGATAAAGCCTTGGTTGCTGAGGTTGAAGAAGAAAAGCATGTTGAATATGCTCTCATGGCACACTCCTCCTCTTCATCTGATAATGAGGTATACAATGATGCTTTTTGTAGTAAAGGTTGTAGGTTAAACACTGAGAAGCTTAACAAAGAGGTGTTAAGATTATTAAGTGATGTGAGTACTGAAAAGTGAAAACTGTCTAATTACCAAGTAGCTCTCACTCAAACTGAGAAAACCGTTTCTGAATACAAGAAAATGGAATTTGACTTAAAAGATAAAATAAATATCTTAAAACATGATTTAAATGCTAGTATGGATATTAGAAACATCATGGAAAGGGTTAATGGTGAGTTACAGGCTAAATTAGATGAGGCCATTAAGAATAAAGATAATGTTGGCCTTAAAATTCAAAGATTTGATAGAGCCACTCAAACCCTAGGAGACTGTGTGGGTAAACAAAGGGATCCTAAGGACATGACTGGGATTGGGATGAATGATTACTCTTTGGTTCCACCACCAGCTGGTGACTTCTATGGTGTCCAACAAAAGGACCTATCTTGGACTGGTTTGCCAGAATTCCAAGAGGAGGAATTCATTCCTCCACCAAGAGTTGTCACTCCAGTTGAAGAGTACCAACAAAAGTTGACTGATCTGAATAAATGGAAGAAGGCTAACCCTACTTTGTTCGTTAAAGGTGGCTTACTATGTGAAAGTCCCAATGAGTCAACTCCCATTAAGGTTACAAACCCAGTCACTGGTAAATCTGTTGACCTAGGCTCAAACACTGATAGAAAACCTAGCATTAAATATGCAGAGATGTATAGGAATACTAGGTCACCCAAGAGCCAAGTTAGCAATAATGGAACAGGCTTCTTCTCTTTTAGACCTAAGGTTGTGTCTAGAAAAGCTTGTTACACTTGTGGTAGCTTTTCACACTTGGCATACAAGTGTGTCAACGCTCCCAAAGCCAGCACTGACAGGAACAATTTCAGCGCTGACAGGAACAAAGTCAACGTTGTTAGGAAGTCAAACGTTGTCAGACCCAAACCTTGTGTGCAGCAAAGTCCACAAGTGATTAGACCTGCCCCATTCTTTACTAGAGGGTCTAACACTCATGGAAAAAGACCATTTCAAAAGACAAACACCTGGTCAAATAGGCAATGGGTTTCTGTAGCAAACCCTAGGTTCAACGCTGACAAGGGTAATCTCAGCGTTGACAAGACCAATTCCAACGCTGACAGAAACGTGACCAGACCTAAATATTTGCAACCACAGGGTAAGGGGTCTAAAGCTTCTTCAAGCTTAACATGGAGACCCAAGAAAGATCAAAACCCTAATGAAAATGGGATTTCAATGACCTGCAACAGATTTAATTACATTTCAAAGGTCATTACAAAACCTATTGGGGTTAACTGGGTATTTCATCCTAAGAAGGATGAGAATGAGGTTTTTGTGAGAACTAAGTCTGTTCTTATTGAACAACCAGATGAATCCAAGTCTTTTAAGACTTGGGTTCCTAAAGAAAACTAATTTGTTTTCTTTATGTGCAGGGCATTCAAAAACAGGTCAATGATTATGGATATTGGGATAGTCGATGCTCAAGGCACATGACAGGGAAGGAAGACTATTTGACGAACTTCACTCCCATTAAAGATGGTGATAAGGTTTACTTTGGAGGCGGATATGGTACTATCACAGGAAAAGGAACCCTTCTCACCAAGAATTTGCGTTTTGAAAACGTATTTCTGGTAAAAGAACTTGATTACAATCTTTTTAGTGTATCACAAGTGTGTGATAACAAAAATAAATTTCTGTTTACTGATACTGAGTGTTTGGTGTTAAGCAAGGATTATAAGATCCCTGATGAGAAATATATTGAGTATAGAACACCTAGGCATAAAGACATATATAATGTGAATCTAAATGGGATTAGAATGAATAATAATATGTCTTGTTTTTATGCTAAAGCCTCAGTAGATGAGAGTAATTTGTGGCACAGGAGACTAGGGCACATAAATTTTAAAAATATAAATAGGCTTGTGAGACTTGGCTTGGTTGATGGTTTGCCTGAGAAGGCCTTCCACAATGACCACTCTTGTGTTGCATGTCTTAAAGGCAAGCAGCACAAGGTCTCATTCAAGTCCAAACAGGTGCATACTAGTTCTAGACCTCTTCATATGCTACACATGGACCTCTTTGGTCCAACCAATATAGAAAGTTTGAATGGTAAGTCATATTGCTTTGTCATCACAGATGACTTTTCTAGGTTTACTTGGACATTCTTTCTAGCTATGAAGAGTGACACAGCTAATATTCTAATTGATTTTATCACTCAGATTGAGAAGAGGTCTGGCAATGAAGTTAAAATGCTTAGGAGTGATAATGGTGGTGAATTTAGGAATAAGAAGCTAGATGATTTCTGTGCCAGGAAAGGAATTACTAGGCAATTTAGTATTGCTAGAACCCCACAACAAAATGGGGTTGCTGAAAGGAAAAATAGAACCCTAATTGAAGCAGCAAGAACAATGTTGGCTGATGCTCATTTTCCTATAGCCTTTTGGGCTGAGGCTGTTAATACAGCTTGTTATGTTCAAAATAGAGCATTGGTTAACAAAATTCAGAATAAAACACCTTATGAGTTACTTTGGGGTAGAAAACCTAATATTGGTTTTCTCAGACCTTTTGGTTGTCATTTAGTAGTTTTAGATACTAGTGATGCCTTAGGGAAATTTAGTGCAAAAGGTGATGAGGGTTACTTCATGGGGTATTCAGTGCAGAGCAAGGATATAGGGTTTATCTTAAAGAAGAAAAACGTATACTTGAAAGAGTACATGTTAGGTTTTTAGAAAATAAACCTAGTGATCCTGAAAGTGGTCCTAATTGGTTGTTTGACTTGGAACCTTTATCTAGAACTTTAAATTATATGCCTGTCACTAATCCAGACATTGTGAAGGTAACTTCAAATGTTATGGAGGAACAAGTTGTTGCTGTTTCAGGTACTCAGGTTCATGAAAAGGTTGGATCACAAGCAGAAAAGCCATCTCCTATCCAAGAATATGTTACAATTCCCATTTGGACAGATGCTTTTGCTGCTGGAAAAGATCATGGTGGTTTCCAAGTACCACCAGATACAAACATGCATGGTCCTTCAGGCGCTGACAAAGGCAAATCTAGCGCTGACAAGACCAATTCAGACGTTGATGGTTCAGACGTTGATAACAACAGTTCAAGCGTTGTTAACCCAAGCGCTGACAAACAAGATTCAGGCGTTGACAATAATTCTGCCCATCTTTTCTCTTCCATTGATGAAAGAGAGTCTGATGAAGAAGTTATTGGCAACATGGAGCATGAGGTTGAGGACACCAGACTTTTTGAAGGAGGAGTTCTCACTTCCACTATGAAGAATCACCCCACTTCTCAAATCATTGGTGATATTATAACTCCAGTTCAGACCAGAAGAGCTCATCAAGGTCTTGGTGGGTTTATTGCCAATATACACAAGAAGGTTGATACCCCTCTTGTGCAAGCATGTTTGTTTGCCTGTTTTCTGTCACAATAGGAACCCAAGAAAATATTTGATGCTCTCAAAGAACCAAGTTGGGTGGAAGCAATGCAGGATGAGCTTCACCAGTTTGCAATTCGGGATGTTTGGGAGCTGGTTGATTGTCCTAGATATGTCAGACCTATAGGGACAAGATGGGTTCTAAGGAAAAAAAGAGATGAAAGAGGCATTGTGGTCAGAAACAAGGCAAGGTTAGTGGCTCATGGATATACAAAAGAGGAGGGGATAGACTATGAGGAAGTCTTTGCACCAGTTGCAAGGATTGAAGCTATAAGGATCTTTCTAGCCTATGCATCCTGCATGGGCTTCACTGTCTATCAAATGGATGTCAATAGTGCCTTCCTCTATGGAACTATTGTTGAGGAAGTATATGTGATGCAACCTCCTGGTTTTAAGGATCCAGAGAATCCAGATAAAGTGTATAGAGTCAAAAAGGCTATGTATGGCCTTCATCAAGCCCCTAGAGCATGGTATGCTACTTTGTCTACCTATTTGGTGGACAATGGATTCAAGAGGGGCACCATAGATCAGACACTATTTACAAAGAAGAAAGGCAAGGATGTGTTGCTAGTCCAGGTCTATGTTGATGATATCATTTTTGGGTCTACTGATCCAAAGATGAGTGAGGATTTCTCCAAGCTTATGACAGACAAATTCAAGATGAGTGCTATGGGGGAGATGAACTTCTTTCTTGGTTTACAAGTTCAGCAGAAAGAAGATGGTATATTCATCTCCCAGGATAAATATGTGGTTGAGATCTTGAAGAAGTTTGGCTTTTCTCCACATGAAAAGAGGGCTACTACTCCTATGGATAGAGAACACCCTTGGGGAAAGATTGGAGATGGGAAAAATGTTGATGTCAGGCACTATAGATCCATGATTGGATCCTTGATGTATCTTACAGCCTCCAGACCTGATATCATGTTTGCTATGTGTGCTTGTGCACGCCATCAAGTGACTCCCAAAGAATGTCACCTTTATGCTGTGAAGAGAATCTTTAGGTACCTAAGATGCTATCCTGGTCTTGGTTTGTGGTACCCAAAGGATTCACCATTGGAGCTGATTGCATATTCAGATAGTGATTATGGAGGAGATAAATTTGATAGGAAATCCACAACTGGTGGATGTCAGTTCGTTGGGAGCAGGTTGATATCTTGGCAATGCAAGAAACAAACAGTGGTGGCTAATTCTACAACTGAAGCTGAGTACGTGGCTGCAGCTGCTTGTTGTGGACAAGTTTTATGGATTCAGAACCAGCTGTTGGATTATGGGTATAATTTCATGCATACCAAGATATTTGTTGACAATAACAGTACTTTATGCATCATTAAGAATCCTATACATCATTCTAAAACTAAACACATAGAAATTAGACACCAATTTATAAGAGATTGTTTTGAGAAAGGTTTAATACAACCAGATAAGGTTGACACTGAGGAAAATGTGTCAGATTTATTAACTAAACCTTTTGATGCTGGGAGGTTTCAATACTTGGTAACAAGTATTGGAATGGTCAATCTCACATAATATGTGTTTTGGAGTCTTTTTGTAAAAGTATGTACAGGATGATGCATTGTTATTGGTCTTATTGATGATTTAGATTTTCCACTATATTTTTTTTTCTAACACTGACAAAGGTTGCTTGAACGCTGATAAGTGTTTTTGTAACGTTGTCAGCAATATAATTGTCTAACACTGACAAAGCTTCCCTCAACGCTGTCATGTGTTATCGGGGCGTTGTCAGCAAAAATGTTAGTTTTGTGGTTTTCAATCTAAATGTGCAGGTGGTGTTAGCAGTATACCATTGGATACAGAGTTGCTTATGGATCAATGGAGAAGCATTTGGACAAGTTTTTATTTATGGATGATGGTTGGAATGTTTAATTCCTATCTTGACATAAATTTTTATGTTCATGTATATTTTTGGCAACTTATGTATCATAGTTTAAGGGGAGGTTTTAGGAACCTTTAGGATGTTTGGGTATCCATATGATACTCTTATCACAATTCTAGATTGTGTCCACAGGTGAGTATGAGTTAGTTTTTCTAAATCATGAGGCACTGTAGCATGCAAAGTTGATATACTATGCATGCTGCCAAGACATTTTTGGCCTAGAATTGGTTGTGGTCTATTGGGAGACTTGGGAATAATTTTGTTATGGGATTTACCTGGGAGTAACAAGGAATTTTATAAGGTAACTTGGTTGTTAAGAGTTTTGGTTAGCAATGGACACTAGAGGACTGTTATATCTATCTTGCTTAAGCAAGTGTGCATAACTGGACAGTGCTTGCCGCCCTATAATAATTATCAGCTTTTTGGTTATCTTCTCTAGGATAAATTACTTTGTTAAGGTCATTTTTCATTTTTAAACATTTTTATTTTGGACGCTGACAAGTATATTTCCAAGCATTGTTGTGACCAATTTAGACGCTGACATGGCTATAGGCAAACGTTGACAAGATTATAGCCGTTGGGCGTTGATAGGTTATTTTTGACCGTTGACACTCAATGGGTCCTACCCTGTTGTTACTTTTTGACATATTTTTAGGCCGTAATTTTGGGAGTTGTTACTTTTCATTTAATGCATGAGATAAACTTATAATTTTTCAATATTTTCATGATTACCTTTTGAAAATACTTGCCTATTTTTGGGCCTATCACATGCATTTTATTCTCCTATAAATTTGGCTCCTATTTTTAAACAGGGTATCTATAATTCTTGTCTAACATAATTTTATCTTATCAACTTCATCTTCATCACTTAAATTTAACAGCTTTCAATAATGGCACCAAAGTTTAGACCATCAGATTTGGAATTGGGGTTCAGAAGTCAACATAACATGATCGCGTATCTTGAAGATGATGATACTCTGTTTTCCCAATACACACAAATGGTGGCGTATTTGAACACATCCTCCTTAAGGTATGCTCTTTCTCATGCACCACTGATTCCAGTCACACATATTAAACAGTTTTGGAACACTGTAAGTTCCTCAACAGTTAATAGAGTGACTACATTGACTTCTATTGTTCATGGGAGACCTTGGGTGGTTACTGAGGCTTTGGTACGCCAAGCCTTGCATCTTGATGATGCTGATGGTATAGCCACCCTTCCCATCAATGAAATAGAACAAGGGCTAAGGGTTTTGGGATATCCTTTTCCGGATGAAGGTACCTTAAACAAGTATCATAAATAGGAATTTCCCCCAGCCTGGAAGTACCTCATACATGTCCTCCTTCAATGTTTGAGTCCCAAATGCACTGCACACAATGAGATCAATAGATCTATTGCAAGTGCTATTGTGTATTGCAACTGGGCAAAAATTTAATTATTCTAAAATGATTTTTGAGGGCATGTGTAAAAATAAGGGGAACAAAATGACTTTAGCTTATCCCCGATTTTTGCAAGTGGTTTTTGATGTTCAAGGATACTGCACAAGGGATCATAATGATTTTTATGAGATCCCTGTGCAAAAGAAAGCTATTTTTATGAAGATGAACTCACCACCCCATCGTGACCTACCCCTAACCAAGCTATGCTTGCTGTCATAGCAGCAGCTCAACCTCAACCAGACCCCCAACCACAAATAGACCCAATACCTGAACCAATACCTTCACATGAACATATGCAACTTGACCAAGATCCCTTCAACGCTGACACATTAAATGTTGGCGTTGATGTGCCTATTTCCAACGTGGACACACCACCTTCACAAACCCAAACACCACTTAACCAACCCACATCCACCCAATCTTCTACACCATCTTCTACACCCCCTAAATATAGGTTGATGAAACGCCAAAGGACTACTGGAGTGTTCTCCTCTGGTGGTCCTAGCCATGTAGCAGAGAGAACCACCACCACAAGTGTGGCTGGTGACCTGGATGAGGCTGGGACTATTGGTTCTGGCTTAGATGCTGGCTAAGGCAGTCCCACCATCATTAAGTCCTCATCCATGCCCAATGAATCTGACTTGGGAGGTCAAATCCCCATTTTAGAAGAGGGCAGACTGGAACCAATGACTCTTATGGAATTGACGGTAGTCTGCATGAGCTTGCAAAAGAAAAATGCAGACTTAGTACAAGTTGTCAGCTCACAAGGCCTTGAACTCAAGCAATTGAGGGAGAGGATTGTTGTTTTGGAGAGTGCTAGTGCAAGGAGGGGTATGGAGGAATCTTCCAAAGGGGAGGAAGATCCAATAAATCTGAGTGATAAGGGCAGCCATGATGGTCAATCTTTGGATGTTGCTGAGGCCCTTACAACTTTGAAGAAACAAACAGGTTTTGATACGTCCTTAGTCTCTCCTACCAACTTGAATTCATCATTTACAGCTATGATGGAGGAGATTGCAAAAGGCGCTGAGACAGGAAATTTGGGTGTTGACAAGGAGAATTTGGACGCTGACAGAAATATTTTGGGCTTGATAGAACAAAATTAGGCGTTGACAGACCTGCACATGAGGGTGATGTATCCCAGTCATCATCCATCATCAAGGAGGTTTCTTCACAGGTATCACCATCTACCTTACCAACAATTGCACCATCAGATAAGGGTAAGGGAATTATGGTAGAAGAGATTGTTCCAAAGGATGCAGCTCAAGTTGAGTTTGATAGAAGATTGGCTGCACAAATCATGGAACAAGATATAAAGAAGGTGAAAGAGTCACCATTTGTTGTTACTTCAGAGGAAGGAAGTGATGGAGCTAGCTCAGACTCAAGTGTGATGATTATAGAACCAGAAAGACTTGAGTATGGAGATGAGTTGGCTGAGGAGAAATTGAGAGAGTTGAAATTGCAGGTTGACTTTGACATGCCAGAGGTGGTTCAAATGTATAATGCTCGGGAAGAAAGATGTATGGAGAATCCACACTTGACTACTTCAGATCAGATTTGGGGTTTGGAGATTCTCCTCAGAGTTCAGAAGGATTGCCAAGTAATTTTGAAACACAAGGCAAGCAATATTCTCTCAGAATTGAAAAGGGATAGAAGGGAGCTATACTGCATGTTGCTTAGATGTCATGGAGTAGGATGGACTTATCAGAAGTTGAAGGCATTGACATATGATGAGTTGGAATGCAAGGCTTATCTCATTTGGGTGAGAGTGCAGGAAGCAAACACTCTCAGACTTCTTTCTGATGAAAGAAAGGAAGAACTTGCAGAAGAAATGGAGCTCAAGAAAGCTATGTTTGTTCCCAGACCAGTGAAGAAGGGAATTTCTCTTGAGTTTCCCAAAGATATGGATCCACTATATCCAAGTGAAGCTGTCATAAGAAAGAGCCTCAAGCTCTCACCATTAGAAGCTTCAGATATGGTGCAAGTGTTACCATTATATTCCAGAAACCCAATTGTGAGCTATGAAGAAGATGAATGTGGGTTTTGGAAGATTGGCAGATATGGTAAAGAGGTACACACTTTTACCACTCTCATATCTTTGTTTGCAAGTTGTGATAGAGAAGACTTGGTTGATCTATGGAGGTTGCTAGAGACCAAGTATGAGGCTGAAGCACCAACTTCAGCTAATGGAATAAAACTGTGGTCCACATTCAAAAGAATGGGTGGACCAAAAGATGAGGATCCTGCTATTTGGAAGGATCTTGAAGATAACCTCAGTGGTCTTCAATGGAGATTATATTCAGCTGCTGGTGTTTACCATTTGAGTTCTACAAAGTTTGTTGAGTATCTACTTGTGGATGGTCAGTATTTCATATCCAAGGCTATTTTGGAGAAGATGAAGGACACTCAGCTGGAGATTGATTATTCGAGTGACGTGGCAAAAGATTTGATCAGATTTATTCATTACCAATATGAGAAGGTTTGTAAGATTCCTCCTAGTCCTTAATGCTTATTCAGAAACTTGATCATAAGAGTGGATATCAAGTTTAGGGGAGGATTGTTGGGAATAAATTAAGGCCAGATCACTTGAGCGCTGACAAGAGTAAAACAAGCGTTGACAAGAGCAAAACAAGCGCTGACAGCTCAAGCGTTGACAAGATAAAGTCAAGCGTTGACACATTGAAGACAAGCACTGATGGGAAGATATACTCTACGCGTTTATTGTATTCTAGATTACTTCTAGTAAAGATAGGAACAACAATGTATTTTCTATATTTATCTTTACCTAGTATAGCTGATACGTAGATTACTGTACAAGGCTTTTTATGTCTATAAAAGAAGACCTTTAGGTTAATGTTCCATATAAGTTTTCATTCGTAAACTACTTTCATTGTAAGCAAGTTTGATATCATTAATCAAAGTGAAAGTTTGTTTATATCATTGTGTGTTCTTGTTTAAGTGTTAATTCCGCATAACACTTAGATTATCATAAGCATATACAAAGGTTTCTCTAAGTGTATTACTTGATCTAATCTCGTATAGATAAAGCTAAATCGATCTAAGTTTGGGATCAACACTCTTCACTCCCATCATCTTTCTCATTTTGATAAACTGAATTTGAGTAAACGGTTTAGTGAGAATGTCCGCCTTCCTTGCTTCAAACATGCTTTATAACCACATCCCCACGCTCAACACACTCTCTGATATACCTCAAGTCAATATGCTTGCTCCTTCCGTGGACCACCGATTTTTTGATCAACTCCCTAGCTGATTGGTTGTCTAAATAAAGCATAAATGGACCAGCTTTCTTCCCTGTTATCTCGTAAACCAACCTACTGACCTATATTCTTTGACATGTTGTGGTGGTTGCAGCCATGAACTTCGTTTTCTGATTATAAATTGTAACACCCCATTTTGGTAAATGGAATGTCACGCGTGATTATGGCGTGTCATCAAAGCATACAAGGATAATGTATTAACATCACATGACCATAAAGGAAATACCGAAATCAAACATCGGTACCCCAAAAGTAGAACTCATCACACACAAACATAAATACTGTAAATGGAAAGGACTAAACAATGTCCATGGAAATGAGTATCAAAGTATAAAGAAATGCATAAAGTAAAGAAGGCTAGGAAGCTTCTAATCCATATGCACGTACGCTTAAAGTCTACGAGTGTCCTTGAGTACCTGCCGTTTTGGGAACATGAAAGAAAAAACGACTGAGCATAACGCTCAGTGCACGGATATACAAGTAAATCATGAATAATATAAGCATATAAGCATGAAATAGAGGAAAAGACTAAGTCCTGAATAACCTGGCATGTCTTATTAAAACTGGTTTTATAGTTTGAAAAGCCTTATGTTTATATTATAAAAACTATTTAACATGTTTACCATTAGCCAATATAGGGCATGAATTATCAACATGCATAAATACTTGGAGGGGTGACCTCGTCATGCAAATTAAAGGGGCTGCCTCCAACTTAATATACTAGTTTGGGTAGGAGGGATCAACTCCTTGTGAAGGATGCAAGGCACACACCACATTCACCTGAATAATTTGCTGAAAACATGTAAACTAGGATGCACCCATACGCCCCACCTGATAATAATAATATGGCCAAAAGCTGAAGGGACGCCATGAGCTACCACTCCGTCGTGGTGGAGTCATAACACTGGTGCCTCCAGTGTTATGGTTATGGTACCTCCATAACTAGGTGAAACTGCTCATGCATGTATATGGCTTTAGGTATCTAATTAAACATAAGCAATTCAAAAACATATAAAACATATACTGGGGAAAATAGTTGGCTGCATACGGGGAATCCTAATAAGGAAGAATGTCCATACTGAAAGGACGGAGAATCCATACCTTGTGTCCAGTGAACGAAGAAGACGAATGGAAGAGAGTCCTACTTCGGTATCACTAATTCTACATAAATACATACGTGTATAAGTATCTGATTACTGAGTACGTAACTGGTTTTATATCATGTATTAGCTTGTTTTATATGTTCATGTCATGTTTTACTGATTAAAGCTTTATACTGTGTTTATCATGTATTCTATCTATTCTGATTAAGTATTTCTTGTACTTCTTATATTATTATACTTGTTCTGAATAATAAGTAACTTTTTGAAATTAGCAGGTTTTCTAAAATAGAAAGTTCCCAATAGAAAGTTTCCAAAAATAGAAAGTTTCCAAAAATAGAAAGTTTCCAAAAATAGAGAGTTTCCAAAAAATAGATTTACTGCTTAAAATAGATAAATTTCTAAAAATAGAAAGTTTCATAAATAGATTAGCTGCCTTAATTAAATAAGTTTCTAAAAAATAGAAAGTTTCCATAAATAGAAATAAGCTGGATTATTAAGCTAATAATATAAGATTAAGTGTTTACTGATTAATATTCTAAGTCATGTAATTAAATAGTATAGTTTATTAATTATTTCATGTAAATTAAATAAACTATAGGTTAAAGTATTTAATTAAATATAACATGATTTAATTAAATAAAGGTAAAAATATTTAGGTTAAAACATGTATTATTATCAATTAATAATATAACCTAAGTCATGTAAATTAATTAATTATAAGTCATGATTTTAATAATTAATTAATTATATAGTCTAAATAAAATGGTAATTACTTAGGTTAAAATTCATGTATTAATAATAATATTAATAACCTAAGTCATGCATAAATTAAATTAATCATGTACATGTTTTAATTAATTTAATTTAATCTTGTTAAAATAATTAACCTTGTAAAATAATTAACTTGCAAAAATAACCCATGAACCGAACCCGTGTTTTAATCTAAACATGTCGTGAACCAGACCGGTTTAACCCATGAACCGGCCAACCAAACGCACCCTTGGTCTTGGCTAGCCGCCGGCTAGCAAAAGTTTCCACCGCCTAGCCGGTGGTTACCCCTGCTGCCGCGGCCTAAAGTCCCCCCTGCTTTCCTTATTTAGCTACCGGCTTAAGCTGGTGGTGGTTCCTTGTTCTTAGCCGAGACCCACCAAGCCAAAAACACACCAAACATACCCCGACCAAGGTCGGGGTTCCATTTTTCTACTGCGGCTGAGACACACAACACGCACCGAGACCTTGAGGTCTCGGTTGGTGTGAAACAAAATCAAGCCGAGACCCCCTTAGTCTCGGTTCCATGCGTCGGAAAAAAACAAACACCCCTTAATCCCTAATTAATTTTACCCCCATGATTTATTAACATGTATTTACTTGTTTTTATGCCATTCATGATTTCATGTGTTCAATTAATCAAGAACATAAAAAGAAAAAGGGTTTAGGGTTTACCAATTACGTGAAACAAAGGAGAATTGATAGGTGTGAAAACACCCATCCTTTTACCACTTAAATCGGGCTAAAACGAGACCAAAACACGTATTTAATATCATTTGTTTGGAATTATGCGTGGTTTTTGTGTTTATTGTGTTTTCAGAGTCGACCGGATGAATATTAAAGAAAACAGGGGATTGCACGGGTTTTATCAAGGAAAAAGACTCAAGACGAAGTCTATTGTCCAAGAGATGCAAAAGATTTGAAGTCATTGTGCCTATTTGAAGATTTATCGAAGAATAGAGCCAAAGATGGAAGATTCATATATGTCGAAGAACTCGAGTCTATTAAATAAAATATTATAGGACGAGTTGGAATTATTCACCGACACTTCTCAAATCCAAGTCGGAAACGTTTATTTAAAAGACGCGTGAAGACTTAAGAAGAAAGAGAAGCCCGAATCAAAGCCCAATCAAGAGCCCATCAACACCATACACACGCCTATATAAAGCCTTCACCTCACAAAATTTGACACACTTAGTTTTTAGCTAGTCTTTAGCTTTTCATTTTCTCTCTAGTTTTTAGAGAGAGAAAGTTCCATACTTTCTCTCACTAAACTTTTCTTTTGATTTCATCTTTTAAATTTAAGCTTTCTTGTACTTTTGATTTCATTAATCAAGTTTATGCTTTTAAGTTCCTTAATCTTTTTCTACTTTTCTTGATTTGTCAATCCTTGATCCGATTGTTAAAACCATACGGTTGGGATTTTGGATGTGTTCGTGAATAGAGTTTGATCTTTCTAGTCTTTTTAAGCTCTACGTGAATAAGCCATAAGCTCTCCATGCTTAGCGGCTTATTGCTTGTTCAAGCTTATTGATTTCGGATTTCTTCAAGTTTTAATCTTTCAAAAGTTTTGTTTATTAAGTTTTAAAGTTTCTTACTTTCAAAAGTTATCAAATTTAATCTTTTTGAAGTATTTAGATTTCGAATCACCTAGCTTATTTCCTTTGCTTATTGAGTTTTTAAAGTTGCCACCATTTTCGGAACATAGCCACTTCCATCGCAATACAAGGGTTTTAACACATTCCGACGGGTCTTCTTTGCTTGGTATCGCAATAACCCATAAGGGGTTTTACTTTGCGATAGGTTGTAAACCCCCCTATTCCGATCTGGGATTGCGATCGCATATTGCGATCGCACATTCCGACGGGGTTTAGGTCCCTTTTCTGGTCGAAACTCTGGCCGATTTTTATATACAACATTCCGATCTGGGGCATTCCGATAGCATCATTGCGACAGCTTGTATTTTGAATATTCCGATGGTGATAAACATGGACATTCCGATGGTAGTTATGATTACATTCCGATGCCTTTGATTTTCTTATATTCCGATAGAAATAATTTTTGATATTCCGATAGAACAAGTTTTTAAGCATTAATTCAATTAAGTTTTCAAAGTAATTTTCAAATCTTTCCTTTACGTTTTCAAGCACTCAATTTTAAGTCACTCAACGTCATTTACATTTAAGTGTTATTAGTTTAAAAATAGATAAACAAACCAACTCCTTTTTAGTAACCAAGAACAAATCATTCCACTTAAGGCCTAGATCAATTCGAGAGGATATCGAGAGTAAATCTGAACCCATTGAAAATCAGAGTATCAAATGGCGCCGCTGCCGGCTCTTCTCGTTAAGATCAAAAGTTTTTTGTGAAAACTTGGATTTTGGGATCCGTTCCCCGTGAACGTTACTTTTTCAAGAAAATCTTCAAAAACAACTAAAAAATATAAAATTTTCAAAAATCCTAAAAAGTAAAAAAACATAAAAATCAAAAATATTTTTGTTTTGTCTGTTCGTTCTTTTGCAGGTGTATGCGCACTCGATCCACGTCTTATCAAGAGCCCGAGCCTCTCGATAACCTAGACATGGCTGGTGTACAAAACAACAATAACATACCACCTCCGAACAACAATAATAACAACAACAACCCGCCTTTCAACAACATGAACAATAATAACAACAATGAGCACCTTCCGGATAATCGCCCAATGATTGAATTGCTGCAAGCTCATGTCGATGGCAATACGGATCCAATTGTTATACCACCAATTGCCGCCAACAATTTTGAGCTAAAATCAGGCTTTATCCAGATGGTCTCAGCTCAACCATTCTTGGGACGAACCATTGATGACCCACACGACCATATCAAGAGATTTCTACAACTCACCAACACGGTCAAGTTCAATGGAGTGCCACAGGAGGTTATAAGGTTACAACTTTTTCCCTTTTCTTTAGAGGGACAAGCCCGGCATTGGCTTGCTAAGGAACCGCCACAGAGTATTCTCTCGTGGACGGATTTGGAAACAAAGTTTATCAACTACTTTTTTCCACCCTCTCGTACTACCGCTTTGCGGAATGAGATTATAACCTTTGAACAAAAGTACGACGAGTCATTCAGTGAATCTTGGGATCGCTTTAAAGATCTTTTAAGAAAATGCCCACAACATGGTTTTACCAAAGTACATCAAATAAATACTTTTTACAATGGTTTAAGCATGAGTGACCAAGATTCACTGAATAGTGCTTCGGGGGGTAATCTCTTGGCTAAGACTTCCAATGCTGCTTGGGATATCATTGAGAACAAGTCTCGTGTGCAAACCAAGAGCATTAGGACCAATGTTGCTAGTGCTAGCACTAATGACAGCGACAAGCGATTAGACAAAATCACTACGCTTCTTGAATCGCTTGTCACCCACACCGTCAGCAACAACAACAGCAACAACGCCAAAAATGCACAAGTGAACGCTGTCAGCCAACCTTGTGAGATATGCGGTGGTCCCCACTCTTACACAACTTGTACCGCCACCCAAGATTACCCTGCTGAGAATGTTAATGCAGCATATGGCACCTATACTCAACCAGCTTATCAAGCAAAACCTCAAGGTGACCGCAACCTGCTTAGCTACCGTTCCAACAACTATCTCTCACCACCTGGTTTTAACTCTAACAACCAAAACCAACAACAAAACCTCAACCGCCCTCCTCAACAACAACAAACTCGCACACCATACATCCCTCCTCATAAGCAGCAACAACCACAACAACGAAACACCCAAGTTTACCAGCAACCTGCTTATCAACCACCCGCATACACTGCTCCTTCCAACCAAACCCCCGCATCACATCAAGACATTGGAACCTACATGAGGACTAACGATGTGATCGTGGATAATCTTCAACAGGAAGTGCGCAACTTGAAAGCAGATCTGATGAAACAAGGGAATGATCTACGAGCTGATATGAAGAACACTATGGATAGTCAAACGAATGACTTGAGAAACATGATGGCTAGTTTCTTCAATGGTAATCAACCCTCTTCTTCGGGTACTCTTCCGAGTAACACCGTTGCGAACCCAAGAGGGGAGATGAAAGCAATCACCACTCGAAGTGGCAAAGGTACTACGGAACCCGAGCTTCCTATACCTCCACCGGTGGTTGTGACTAAGGAGAACGAGTCACCTGCCCCTATTCCTCCCCCTTCTCCTTCCCCAATTTCTCCACCTCTTCCTTCTACCCCTCCTCCACCCAAGGATGTGAGTGATCCTATCATCCCAAAGCCTTCCTCTTCTTCCAATATACCTTATCCATCTAGGTTGAGGAAAGAGAAGCTCAAAAGCAAGGACGATATTCAGGTTTCTAACTTTCTTAAAATGTTTAAACAACTGAATTTCAATATCTCCTTCACTGAGGCTCTCGCTCACATGCCCAAGTATGCCAAAATGTTTAAAGATCTTCTGAGCGACAAGGAAAAGCTCCTCGATCTCGCCAACACCCAACTTAATGAGAACTGCTCTGCAGTGCTCTTAAGGAAATTGCCAATCAAGCTTGGTGATCCGGGTCGTTTTCTTATCCCTTGCAATTTCCCGGGAGTAGAGAATTGCATGGCCCTAGCCGATCTAGGTGCCAGTATTAATCTCATGCCTCTAAGTGTTTGGAAGCAATTATCTCTCCCAGAGCTAGTCCCCACCAAAATGACTTTGGAATTGGCCAACCGTACGATTGCTTATCCAGTGGGGATAGCCGAAGATGTCATTGTAGGAGTCGACAACTTCACCTTCCCTGCTGATTTTGTTGTCGTCGACTACGAGATGGATCCCCGAGTGCCACTCATTGTTGGTCGTCCATTCTTGAGGACCGGTCGCACTCTCATTGATGTTGAAGCCGGTGAGCTTATCATGAGAGTGGGTGACGATAAAGTAGTCTTCAACATGGGAAAGTTATCTAAACAGCCTTCTTCTTACGAGAATGTTAATTGTATTGACGTTCTTGATGAGGCTTGTGAAGAACACTTCAAGGATGCTTGTAAAAACATTCCTACCTCTCTTCCCAATGTTGAGACCGTTTCCTCTATCGACTCATCACTATCTCTATTTGGAGAAAGTGATTTCCTTTGGAAAGATTTGGAAGCCACCTTGGGAGATGTGAAGCAAAACAATGACGATTCTACTGCCACTTGGGATGAAGACCTCAGTTTCATTGCAAATCTCCTCAAAGAAGACAACCCTTCTCCTCCATCTCCCACTATCATTGCTATCGATACTCCGACTTCGAACACGCCTCCCGTCGACAATCCTCCGGATTTGGAACTTAAGGAGTTGCCGCCCCATCTCGAGTATGCGTTCCTTGAAGCAGAGAAGAAGTCACCCGTCATCATCGCTAAGGATTTGCAAGAAGAAGAGAAAACTCGTCTCATCGCTGTGCTTAAAGCTCATCAGAAGGCAATTGCTTGGAAAATTTCCGATATCCGCGGAATTGATCCGAACTTTTGTACTCACAAGATTCTCATGGAAGATGACTTCAAACCCACAATCCAGAACCAAAGAAGGGTTAATCCTAAAATTCATGACGTCATCAAACAAGAGGTTATCAAACTTCTAGATGCCGGATTGATCTACCCTATTTCGGATTCGCCGTGGGTAAGTCCCGTCCATTGTGTGCCCAAGAAGGGCGGAATAACCGTCGTTCCCAATGAACACAACGAGTTGATTCCCACTCGTCTCGTTACTGGGTGGAGAGTTTGTATTGATTATCGCAAGCTCAATGATGCCACGAGAAAAGACCACTTTCCTCTTCCCTTCATGGATCAAATGCTCGAGCGTCTAGCTGGTAATGACTATTACTGCTTCTTAGACGGTTTCTCCGGGTATTTTCAAATACCCATCGATCCCAAGGACCAAGAAAAGACCACATTCACTTGTCCCTATGGAACATTTGCTTACAAACGCATGCCTTTTGGTTTATGCAATGCTCCTGGGACATTCCAAAGGTGTATGATGGCTATCTTCCATGACATGGTGGAAGACACTATGGAAGTATTCATGGATGATTTCTCGGTCTATGGCGATTCATTCTCTGCGTGCCTTGCCAATTTGGAACGTATGCTCAAGCGGTGCGAAGACACTCGCCTAGTTCTGAATTGGGAAAAATGCCATTTTATGGTAAAAGAAGGCGTCGTGCTTGGACATAAAATCTCCAAAGCCGGTCTTGAAGTAGACCGTGCTAAAGTTGATGTTATAGCAAAGTTGCCTCCACCTTCCACTGTGAAGGGTGTGAGAAGTTTCTTGGGTCATGCGGGCTTCTACCGTCGATTTATCAAAGACTTTTCTCAAATTGCACGCCCGATGACCCACCTCTTGGAAAAAGATACTCCTTTTATCTTTTCCAAAGAGTGCCTTGAAGCCTTTAACTCACTTAAGGATAAGCTAACTAAGGCACCCGTCTTGGTTACCCCTAATTGGGAGTTGCCCTTTGAGTTGATGTGCGATGCTAGCGATTTTGCTATTGGAGCGGTTCTTGGACAAAGAGTGAACAAACACTTCCAACCGATCCATTACGCTAGCAAGACAATGACTGGGGCACAATTGCATTATACGACAACAGAAAAAGAGCTTTTAGCTGTTGTCTATGCTTTTGAAAAATTCCGCCCCTATCTTGTCCTTTCCACCACCATTGTGTATACCGATCATTCCGCGTTGAAGTACTTGTTGACAAAGCAAGATTCCAAACCAAGACTTCTTCGCTGGGTTTTGCTGCTCCAGGAATTTAAAATCGAAATTCGCGATAAGAAAGGAGCAGAAAACTTGGCCGCGGATCATCTCAGTAGACTTGAGGATCCTTACCAGGGGGCTCATCCGAACAAAGAAATCAACGATTCTTTTCCCCTGGAGACCTTAATGTTTATCAATTCAACTGCTGATGAAACCCCGTGGTTTGCGGACATTGCAAACTACTTGGCGGGTGGAATCCTCGTTGACGGGTTAACATCCCAGCAAAAGAAGAAGTTCTTCAAAGACATAAAGACTTACTTCTGGGATGACCCGTATCTTTTCAAACAATGTGCTGACTTGATTATTCGCCGATGCGTTGATGGACCGGCAGCTTTCGAAATCCTTGATGCTTGCCACAAAGGACCCACTGGTGGTCACTTTGGTCCCAACTACACCGCCAAAAAAGTGTTTGATTCAGGATTTTATTGGCCCTCCATTTATCGTGACGCTCACGATATGGTTAAAAAATGTGATGCTTGCCAGAAACAAGGCACGATCACATATAAAGACGAGATGCCTCAGAATTTCATTCAAGAGTGTGAAATCTTTGATGTTTGGGGTATCGACTTTATGGGGCCATTTCCTTCATCTAAAGGAAACAAATACATCCTTGTTGCCGTTGACTACGTCTCCAAGTGGGTTGAAGCCAAAGCTTTACCTACTAATGATGAAAGGGTGGTTTGTAACTTTTTGAAATCGCTGTTCGCTCGATTCGGCGTTCCTCGTGCTATTATCAGTGACCGCGGGACTCATTTTTGCAACGATCAATTTGCAAGAGTCATGGCCAAGTATGGTGTCACTCACCGTCTTTCCACCGCTTATCATCCCCAAACCAATGGGCAGGCCGAGATATCCAATCGTGGATTGAAGCGAATTTTGGAGCGTACTGTGGGAGAGCATCGTGCCGCGTGGGCCGATAAGTTAGATGATGCTCTGTGGGCTTTCCGTACTGCTTACAAGACCCCGATCGGTTGTACACCTTATCGTCTTGTGTACGGGAAAGCATGCCACCTTCCCATCGAGCTGGAGCATAAGGCGCACTGGGCCTTAAAGTGGGCTAACTTCGACATCAACAAAGCCGGTGATCATCGCAAGATTCAACTCAACGAGCTCAACGAACTGAGAAATGAAGCTTATGAGAACTCGCTGATCTACAAAGAAAAGACGAAGATCCTCCATGACGCAAAAATCAAGAACCGAGAGTTCCATGTTGGTGATCAAGTCTTACTTTTCAACTCTCGGTTGAAGATCTTCTCTGGCAAGTTGAAGAGCCGCTGGTCTGGTCCATTCACCGTCGCCAACGTCTTTCCGTATGGGACCATTGAGTTTTCTCAGCCAAATGGGCCCAATTTCAAGGTGAATGGCCAGCGTCTGAAGCTGTACTTTGGTGAGGACATCTCTCAGGAGATGATTCCATCCCTCACCACGTTCCCCATGAACTAATTTTGGGTCGAGTCAGGCTCGTGACTCGGTTATCAAAAACAAGCGCTCCTCGGGAGGCAGCCCGAGTATCTATCCTTTTACGTTTTAACCTCCTAAGTGTAGGGGGGCCTGCATAGGTGTTTGTATTTGTGTGGTGATGTGATTACAGGGATAAGTGCACTCTTGGAAACTTTGAAGAACCGTGCTCCCGTGTTATCCGAAATCCGGTTCTATCTCTCAACTATCGTGATTCAATTTTCTTCATACTCACATTTGAAATTGATCACTTTAGTCGTCTCTTCCTTAACTTGAGTTAACCAACGTGCACAATGTCATAAGTGTAGGGGAAACTTTTCCCACATGCTTAAACATTGAGGACAATGTTTATCTTAAGTGTAGGGGGGACTTCTATCGAAGTTTTAAGTGGACTTTTCCATGAAAGTGCCTTCATTTAACCAGAAAATCCTATTTTTCAACATTTTTCAAATTTTTAATTAACTTTGGCCATTTAGTCGTAATTTTAAAATTTTTATCGTTGCTTTCATATGTATATATCCCGCAATAAAGTCAAAAATATTAATAAGTGGTGTAGCTAGTTTAGAAATCTTTGACATATTAGGCCTGTTGCGTTTATTTTGACTCAACCCGAATAGACTTATCCAAGTTTATTCTAGCTAGTATCCTTAACCATGTAGACCTTAATTGGTTTATTAGGCTAAGTGTCCACGAGTCTCATTACTTGAGATTTTAAATTGTGGAGGACGAGAAATGATAGAGTCAATTATAAGTCGGTATTCTTGCGCAAGCTCACTTGGTGTAATTATTTGCCTATTCTCCCATCACTTGCTAATATTTATCTGCAGTAAGTAAGGTCTTACGATTTGAAAAGTTACTTAGCTTCTAGCCCAAGATCGTTTAAAAGTTGCTCGGTAATGATAAGAGTTCATAGCCAAGGCATAACTTATGAAGCGGGGCGCGAAGATTGGCGAGTCCGAAAAGGCCCTAACAAGGCATGAGGATTCAATTTTATTGCTGAAGATCCAAAGTGATGTGAAAAGCATTATTCCCAAAATCAATATGAAGGATCAAGACTCACGACGAAAAGCAATCAACTCCCATAAAGATCATGGAGAAGTCTATCCGAAAAGACCCTAACAAGGTATGAGGATAAATAGATCCAAGTCCGAAAAGGAGGCGGATCGTTGTATCTCAAAATCCCAATTAGAGATTGAAGAATAATCATGAAGTCGTGGTCAACAAAGTTGGAGTACCCCTTAAAAGTCTCCAAGTGAAGAAACTCTATTACGATGAGAAGACCATTATCTCAAGAACGTCTCTCAAGATATGAAGTATGAAGTACATGCCAAATATCGGCCCGAGAAAGGTCTCAAATCGCGAACCGAGTTATGCCAAGATATGAACTTTTTGATATCCCGAGAAGCAGTTTTAAAAGATTTTGTCCTTTAGCTAACTATTGATCAAATCGTCCTACTTTGCTTTCAGCCCTAATAAACTATCGAAATAAGTCCAAAAATGCATCTTCATGATCATTCTAAGACAAAAATAAAATATAAGAGATACACCTAGGAATAAGGGAGTTTAAGCATTTAATTAAGCCATGTGTGTGAGTGTTTGAATTACTAACTTATAATAACAATGATCTCGTTTTTAAGCTTAGTTTGGGGAACGTGAAACTTGAGGGTGATAAATCTTCGCAGCGCCGAAGCCCTAATGTAAGTCCTCGATCTCTTTCCAAGTTATTACCACATAAGTTATTTTCTATTCTCTTGTTTACATTAAAATTTTAATTTCTTAGTACTTTAAATTTTTGTTTAGTAGTATTTTAATAAGGCCAAGGTTAATTGATAATGAGAAAAGTGTAATTATGTTTTGTCATTAAGCATTGCATGAGGGCATGGCAATGGTTAAGTGTAGGGGATTTGATAGGTGTGAAAACACCCATCCTTTTACCACTTAAATCGGGCTAAAACGAGACCAAAACACGTATTTAATATCATTTGTTTGGAATTATGCGTGGTTTTTGTGTTTATTGTGTTTTCAGAGTCGACCGGATGAATATTAAAGAAAACAGGGGATTGCACGGGTTTTATCAAGGAAAAAGACTCAAGACGAAGTCTATTGTCCAAGAGATGCAAAAGATTTGAAGTCATTGTGCCTATTTGAAGATTTATCGAAGAATAGAGCCAAAGATGGAAGATTCATATATGTCGAAGAACTCGAGTCTATTAAATAAAATATTATAGGACGAGTTGGAATTATTCACCGACACTTCTCAAATCCAAGTCGGAAACGTTTATTTAAAAGACGCGTGAAGACTTAAGAAGAAAGAGAAGCCCGAATCAAAGCCCAATCAAGAGCCCATCAACACCATACACACGCCTATATAAAGCCTTCACCTCACAAAATTTGACACACTTAGTTTTTAGCTAGTCTTTAGCTTTTCATTTTCTCTCTAGTTTTTAGAGAGAGAAAGTTCCATACTTTCTCTCACTAAACTTTTCTTTTGATTTCATCTTTTAAATTTAAGCTTTCTTGTACTTTTGATTTCATTAATCAAGTTTATGCTTTTAAGTTCCTTAATCTTTTTCTACTTTTCTTGATTTGTCAATCCTTGATCCGATTGTTAAAACCATACGGTTGGGATTTTGGATGTGTTCGTGAATAGAGTTTGATCTTTCTAGTCTTTTTAAGCTCTACGTGAATAAGCCATAAGCTCTCCATGCTTAGCGGCTTATTGCTTGTTCAAGCTTATTGATTTCGGATTTCTTCAAGTTTTAATCTTTCAAAAGTTTTGTTTATTAAGTTTTAAAGTTTCTTACTTTCAAAAGTTATCAAATTTAATCTTTTTGAAGTATTTAGATTTCGAATCACCTAGCTTATTTCCTTTGCTTATTGAGTTTTTAAAGTTGCCACCATTTTCGGAACATAGCCACTTCCATCGCAATACAAGGGTTTTAACACATTCCGACGGGTCTTCTTTGCTTGGTATCGCAATAACCCATAAGGGGTTTTACTTTGCGATAGGTTGTAAACCCCCTATTCCGATCTGGGATTGCGATCGCATATTGCGATCGCACATTCCGACGGGGTTTAGGTCCCTTTTCTGGTCGAAACTCTGGCCGATTTTTATATACAACATTCCGATCTGGGGCATTCCGATAGCATCATTGCGACAGCTTGTATTTTGAATATTCCGATGGTGATAAACATGGACATTCCGATGGTAGTTATGATTACATTCCGATGCCTTTGATTTTCTTATATTCCGATAGAAATAATTTTTGATATTCCGATAGAACAAGTTTTTAAGCATTAATTCAATTAAGTTTTCAAAGTAATTTTCAAATCTTTCCTTTACGTTTTCAAGCACTCAATTTTAAGTCACTCAACGTCATTTACATTTAAGTGTTATTAGTTTAAAAATAGATAAACAAACCAACTCCTTTTTAGTAACCAAGAACAAATCATTCCACTTAAGGCCTAGATCAATTCGAGAGGATATCGAGAGTAAATCTGAACCCATTGAAAATCAGAGTATCAAGAATGAACACACGAACAACCTTGCGAGAAATCAATCACAGAAATCAACCAACACACCCTTGTGTGTGTTCTATACCCGGCGGCCAAGGAGATACAAAAGAGAGATTTAGGGATTTCTTGTTTTTCTAATTTTTATTATTATGAAACATATCTTTTCCTTATTCCTTGTTTAGTAAAAATCAAATGGGCTTGGCCCTTGTTTTGAGTTCTAGTCGCGGGTATGATGGGGCCACAAGGGTAACCCATAGTTTTCTCGTGTCTAATATTAAGTGTGTTCTCGTGTTCGTGTTTACATGATTTAAATAGTTATCGTTCGTGTCTTATTATATTTATTCATGATAATAATAAATATACATAAATACGTAATACTAAGCTCGTGATTATTTACGTTCATGATTTCATGTTCGTATGTTCGTGATTATAATTATTAACGAAATAATTATCGTGTCTTAATGCGTATTAAATACTTATCGTGTTATAACACGTACGTAATACTTGTAAATCTTGTTCGTGAATCGTAAATGTGCTATAAAAGGAAAGTTCTAATCATGTACATATGATCATAAGGGTACTATTCATGGTAAAAGCATGCGGGTCTTACAACTCTTCCCCCTAAAAAGAATAATCCGTCCCCGAATTACAGATAAAGTAAACTAGAAAAGAAGAACATACCCGAATTCAAAATATGAAATGAGGGTAAGAAGCCCAGATAGACTCCTCTGTTTCCAAAGTGGCTTCTCGCTCGGTATGATCCCTCCAAAGGATTCTGACGAATGGAATCGTCTTCCTTCTCATGACTCGTTCTTGTCTGTCAAGAACTCGTTCGGGTTCTTCTATGAAAGTGAGATCTTCACGAATCTGTTCCAGTGGATACTGAACCATGTGAAGGGGATGATACATGTACCCTCTGAGTAAGGACCCATGGAAAACATCGTGGACATGAGAAAGCTGCGAAGGTAACGCTAAACGGTAAGACGCTTCACCGACTCATTCAATGACATCAAACGGTCTGATGAATCGAGGACTGAGCTTCCCTTTGATTCCAAAACGTCTAACACCACGTGCCGGTGAGACCTTAAGGAAAACGTGATCTCCTACGTTAAAATGTAAGTCCCTACGATGCTTGTCTGCGTAACTCTTCTAACATGACCGTGCTTCTTGCAGTTTCTGCTTAGCTACTGCGACCTTCTCATTGGTCAGCTCTATCATTTCTAGTCCTTCAAGTGTTCGCTCACCAACCTGATCCCAACAGATTGGGGCGCGGCACTTTCTTCCATACAACATCTCGAAAGGGGCACACTTGATACTTGCGTGCCAAATGTTGTTGTATGCAAACTCCACCAAACAGATATAATCATCCCAATCACCCGTCCATTCCAACGTACATGACCTCAACATGTCTTCCAATGTCTGAATTGTTCGCTCTGACTGCCCATCTGTTTGAGGATGAAAAGCCGTGCTAAGCTTAAGTTTTATACCCCAAGCTTTCTGCAGACTTTTCCTAAATCACGAAGTGAACCGAGGATCTCTATCTAAGATGATGCTGGATGGAGCATTGTGAAGCCTCATGATCTCCCTCCTATAAGTATCGGCGAGTTTACTGACCGAATCTTCCTTGCGGATCGGTAATAAATGAGCTGATTTGGTAAGTCGATCAACGATAACCAAAATTTCATCGTGCTTCTTCTTTGTCGGCGGAAGACCAGTAACAAAATCCATGGTGATTTTGTCCCACTTCCACTCTGGAATATCTAACGGTTGAAGAAAACTGGCAGATCGCTGATGCTCAATCTTAACCTGCTGGCAGGTAAGACATTTGGAGACGTGAATAGCAACATCCTGTTTCATACCACTCCACAAAAAGTACTGCTTGATGTCATGGTACATCTTGGTCGAACCAGGATGGAAAGAGAATAGGGAGCTATGAGCCTCAGCTAACAATGCTTCCCGGAGTTCTTGATCAGGAACAAAAAGTCTCGTGCCCTGCCATAAGATACCATCTGCGTCTACTCAAAATTCTGTCTGCTTCTCTAAATTCTGAATTATCGCCCAGATTTCTCCATCATCTTTCTGAGCTTCCTTGATCCTAGAGAGTAACTCGAGTTCTACTCTAAGATTAGCCCAGTAACCGTGCTGTCCACGTACCATGATCTCTATGTCTAGTCGCTCCAAGTCTCTTATAATTTCCTCCTCAATTTTAATGTCGTTTATCATTCCAGACTTTTTGCTAAGTGCATCTGCCACTACATTCGCCTTGCCGGGATGATACTGCAGATTAATGTCATAATCCTTCAACAGCTCTAACCATCTCCTCTGTCTCATGTTCAATTCACGTTGGTGAAGATATACTTCAAGCTCTTGTGGTCTGTGAAAATGTCACATGATTCTCCATACAAGTAGTGCCTCCATATCTTCAATGCAAACACGACTGCTGCAAGCTCCAAGTCATGCGTAGGGTAATTTTCCTAATAAGGCTTAAGCTGCCGTGAAGTGTACGCGATCACTTTCCCATGTTGCATGAGAACACAACCAAGTCCCTTCCCCGATGCATCGCTGTAGATCTGAAATCCACCTGTACCAGATGGGAGAGTAAGAATCGGTGCATATACTAACTTCTTGTTTAGGTCTTCAAAGCTCTTCTCTCTTTCTTTAGTCCAGACGAATTTCTACCCTTTCCGCATCAGCTTGGTCAATGGTAGTGCTAAGCGGGAAAAGTTCTCCACAAACCTACGGTAATAACCAGCTAAGCCTAGGAAACTGCGGACTTCAGTCGCTGATGTCGGCCTTGGCCACTTGGTAATAGCCTCAACCTTTGCTGGATCCATCGTGATTCCTTCTGCTGATACAATGTGACCTAAGAATGCCACCTTGTCTAACCAGAACTCACACTTAGAGAATTTAGCATACATCTGCTTCTGGCGAAGAATCTGTAGTACTGTACGAAGATGGTCTTCGTGTTCCTCCTTGGACTTAGAGAATATCAGAATGTCATCAATGAAGACAATGACGAACTTGTCCAGAATTCATGGAAGATTCTGTTCATCAAATCCATGAACACTGCTGGAGCATTGGTAAGGCCAAACGGCATGACTACAAATTCGTAGTGGCCATAGCGTGTACAGAAAGCAGTCTTGGCGATGTCCTGCTCCGTAACCCGTAGTTGATGATAGCCCGACCTTAGATCAATCTTGGAGAAATGTTTGGCCCCTTGGAGTTGGTCAAACAAATCGTCTATACGTGGTAGTGGATACCTATTCCTGATGGTAATCTTGTTGAGCTCGCGATAATCTATGCAAAGACGCATACTGCCGTCCTTCTTCTTGACGAATAAAACCGGTGCGCCCCATGGAGATGCGCTTGGTCGAATAAGGCCTCGTTCTAGAAGTTCTTGCAATTGATCCTTCAGCTCCTTCAACTCTATGGGAGCCATGCGATAAGGAGCCTTGGAAATCGGCTCAGCTCCTGGGATGAGCTCGATATTAAATTCCACTTCACGTGCAGGTGGTATGCCCGAAAGCTCTTCTGGAAATACATTGGAAATTCTGACACTATCAGCTGATTCTGAATTGATGGAGATTCAGCATCCATGTCATGAACAGTAGCTAGATAACCCTCACAACCATGTGAAAGTAATACACGTGCTTGCAGGGTTGATATGATTTGTACAGACCTTCCAGGTACGAACCCATTATGAATGTACTCTGGTGTATTTACATCATCGAAGATGACTCGATATGAATGGCAGTCTATGGTAGCATGATGCTTGGATAGCAAATCCATGCCCAAAATCATGTCAAAATCATTCAAGTCTAGCGGAAGTGCGTCAACAGGACGAATCTTGTCATCAAACACTAGGGGAAGGCTATTGTACACATGAGTTATGCGTACAGAGTCTCTCAAAGGCGTGGAAATACTTAGTATATTCACTAGTAGCATGGGGAGTTTCCTAACATTCTTGGCATAAGCAGTAGAAATGACCGAGTGAATAGCACCCGTGTCAAATAGAACACATGTAGCTTGACCATACATATACAAGATTTCAGTGATGGTACCTGTAGACTTGTTGGCATGATCGCGAGATGTCGTGTAAACGCGTCCACTCGTAGGAGGCGGCTTGGTATCAACATGTTCCGATGTACCCTCCATCTCGCCCTTGCGGCAATCCTTCATGCAATGGCCAGGAAGACCAAACTTGTAGCATGCGTCGCTGTCGTGGCGACATGGCCCTGGATGCCTACGGTGGCAGGTAGAGCAAATAGGATGAGTATATCCTCCAGCAGGGGTCCTGACTGGCTGTGAGCCTGATAAGAACAATATACATGAGACATGATAATAGGTACAAAGGACAATGCGGATAATCGTAAGATGGAATACCAGTGATAGCTGGACGGTTAGGCTGTGAACCTCTCTGGTTCTGGTCCCTCCCGTTACCATGATTCCTGGTAGAAGATTTGCTAATGTGTCAAAATTAAGAATTATAACATGTAATCATAAGAAAATGAGTAAGTATAAGGACATGCTGCTGTTGGAGTGTCCAGCGTTGCTACGGTAATTATCATTACCGCCACGCCTATCCGTAGCAGAACGGTCGTGAGTATGACCGTTTCCCTTGGGCTGATTAGGCTGTTGCTGAGTAGCCGGCTGAGACCGGTCCCCAGTCTTCTGCCTGGAAGATACATTTTAAAGAGATGAAATATTGACATATACTGAAAGAATACGGATTGGTCACCGTTTGAATACGAATGTTTACCTCTTATCGGGTCTCTCTGCTTCCCCGAACTCATCTCTTTCCTACAGCATCTCTAGCTTACGTGCTGCATCAGCCACTTGTGCTACCGTGCTGAACGTAGCACACACCAAGTTGTTTGTGACTGATGTACGAAGAGCCCACCTGAAATGGTGTGCCTGCTCTTTTGGAGTACCTGCTGCTGCACCAAGAAAACCAGCCAAGCGAAGAAAGCGTTGCATGAACTCGTTGCTATTCTCCCCAGCTCTTTGTCAGATTCCATGGTACTCTCTCTTCATCTTGTCTTTCTCAGCCTTTGGAAAGAACTGTTCCATCACCAAATCCCAGAACTGAGCCCAAGTCAAACCAGCCACCCAATTATCACCTCCCTCAGACTGCTTCAGTGCCATCCACCATGATAGCAGATCACCTTCAAACTTGTAGTAGGCCAACCTCGACTTGAAGACATGGTCACAACCCATAACATCGAAGATCTTCTCAATGTGAGCCAACCAGCTTTCAGCTTCACTGGGGCTATCTGTTCTCTCGAAAGCTCGAGGGCGGAGCTTATTGAATCTCTCGAGCCATGTGAACAATGTTGCTAGAGGAGGAGGAGGAGGTACTGGGTGTTGCTGCTGGTTGTTGGCAGCCTAAACCTCAACCCTGATTTCGTTCCTCTGCTGAGGAAGCATAGCTTGCATTGCAACTTGGATTGCTGCATTGAGTTGTTCTTGCTCGCGTGTGAGGACCATCTGACAGTATAACAAAAAATACATGATTAAACTGATCAAAACATAAATTATATATACATGAAAAAAATTTATACCAATAAATCATGAGAAAAATTTTATGCAGGAAAAACTAGTACATGAATGCATGATGCAGTTTTATGAAAACTTTTGTATGCGCGAGAGTGAACGCCTATGGTCAGTTCACTCAAAACAAAAGACATGGCGAGGGGACACCAATGGGTCGGTCCCAAAAATAAAAGTTTCGATAAACACATGCAACTAAATAGGGCCAGTCCTGTACCAACCATTACTTAGTCATAAACCTGCGACAATGACATATATATGTATGCATGAAAATGATGAATGCATGAAAACCGACCGTCAGTTCTAGGAAGACCATAGTGACTACCCACTAATCACATGTCGTGTTTTGAGAGCCTACAGGTCGAAGCCTTGGCTCTGATACCATAATTGTAAAACACCCCATTTTGGTAAATGGAATGTCACGCGTGATTATGGCGTGTCATCAAAGCATACAAGGATAATGTATTAACATCACATGACCATAAAGGAAATACCAGAATCAAACAGCGGTACCCTAAAAGTAGAACTCATCACACACAAACATAAATACTGTAAATGAAAAGGACTAAACAATGTCCATGGAAATAAGTATCAAAGTATAAAGAAATGCATAAAGTAAAGAAGGCTAGGAAGCTTCTAATCCATATGCACGTACGCTTAAAGTCTACGAGCGTCCTTGAGTACCTACCGTTTTGGGAACAT
The DNA here is from genome assembly GCA_025667525.1 of Glebionis coronaria. NCBI lineage: Eukaryota > Viridiplantae > Streptophyta > Magnoliopsida > Asterales > Asteraceae > Glebionis > Glebionis coronaria. The sequence goes on along the minus strand of CM046876.1, from coordinate 478,706,666 downwards.
GAAAGGAAAAACGGTTGAGCGTAACGCTCAGTGCACGGATATACAAGTAAAGCATGAATAATATAAGCATATAAGCATGAAACAGCGGAAAAGACTAAGTCCTGAATAACCTGGCATGTCTTATTAAAACTGGTTTTATAGTTTGAAAAGCCTTATGTTTATATTATAAAAACTGTTTAACATATTTATCATTAGCCAATATAGGTCATGAATTATCAACGTGCATGAATACTTGGAGGGGTGACCTCGTCATGCAAATTAGAGGGACTGCCTCTAATTTAATATACTGGTTTGGGTAGGAGGGATCAGCTCCTTGTGAAGGATGCAAGGCACACACCACATTCACCTGAATAATCTGTTGAAAACATGTAAACTAGGATGCACCCATACGCCCCACCTGATAATAATAATAATATGGCCAAAAGCTGAAGGGACGTCACGAGCTATCACTCCGTCGTGGTGGAGTCATAACAATGGTGCCTCTAGTGTTATGGTTATGGAACATCCATAACTATATGAAACTGGTCATGCATGTATATGGCTTTAGGTATCTAATTAAACATAAGCAATTAAAAAAAATAAAAAATATATACTGGGGAAAACAGTTGGCTGCATACGGGGACTCCTAATAAGAAAGAATGTCCATACTGAAAGGACGGAGAATCCGTACCTTGTGTCCAGTGAACGAAGAAGACGGACGGAAGAGAGTCCTACTTCGGTATCACTAATGCTACATAAATACATACGTGTATACGTATCTGATTACTGAGTACGTAACTGGTTTTATATCATGTCTTAGCTTGTTTTATATGTTCATGTCATGTTTTACTGATTAAAGCTTTATACTGTGTTTATCATGTATTATGTCTATTCTGATTAAGTATTTCTTGTATTTCTTGTATTATTATACTTGTTGTGAATAATAAGTAACTTTCTAAAAATAGCAGGTTTTCTAAAATAGAAAGTTCCAAAAATAGAAAGTTTCCAAAAATAGAAAGTTTCCAAAAATAGAGAGTTTTCAAAAAATAGATTTACTGCTTAAAATAGATAAGTTTCTAAAAATAGAAAGTTTCCATAAATAGATTAGCTGCCTTAATTAAATAAGTTTCTAAAAAATAGAAAGTTTCCATAAATAGAAATAAGCTGGATTATTAAGCTAATAATATAAGCTTAAGTGTTTACTGATTAATATTCTAAGTCATGTAATTAAATAGTATAGTTTATTAATTATTTCATGTAAATTAAATAAACTATAGGTTAAAGTATTTAATTAAATATAACATGATTTAATTAAATAAAGGTAAAAATACTTAGGTTAAAACATGTATTATTATCTATTAATAATATAACCTAAGTCATGTAAATTAATTAATTAAAGTCATGATTTTAATAATTAATTAATTATATAGTCTAAATAAAATGGTAATTACTTAGGTTAAAATTCATGTATTAATAATAATATTAATAACCTAAGTCATGCATAAATTAAATTAATCATGTACATGTTTGAATTAATTTAATTTAATCTTGTTAAAATAATTAACCTTGTAAAATAATTAACTTGCAAAAATAACCCATGAACCGAACTCGTGTTTTACTCTAAACATGTCGTGAACCGGACCGGTTTAACCCATGAACCGTCCAACCAAACGCACCCTTGGTCTTGGCTAGCCGCCGGCTAGCAAAAGTTCCCACCGGCTAGCCGGTGGTTACCCTTGCAGCCGCGTCCTAAAGTTCCCCCTGCTTTCCTTATTTAGCCACCGGCTTAAGCCGGTGGTGGTTCCTTGTTCTTAGCCGAGACCCTCCAAGCCAAAAACACACCAAACATACCCCGACCAAGGTCGGGTTTCCCTTTTTCTCCTGCGGCCGAGACACACAACACCGCACCGAGACCTTGAGGTCTCGGTTGGTGTGAAACAAAAGCAAGCCGAGACCCCCCTTGGTCTCGGTTCCATGCATCAGCAAAAAACAAACACCCCTTAGTCCCTAATTAATCTTACCCCCATGATTTATTAACATGTATTTACTTGTTTTTATACCATTCATGATTTCATGTGTTCAATTAATCAAGAACATAAAAAGAAAAAGGGTTTAGGGTTTACCGATTACGTGAAACAAAGGAGAATGAACACACGAACAACCTTGCGAGAAATCATTCACCAAAATCAACCAACACACCCTTGTGTGTGTTCTATACCCGGCGGCCAAGGAGAGACAAAAGAGAGATTTAGGGTTTTCTTGTTTTTCTAATTTTTGTTATTATGAAACATATCTTTTCCTTATTCCTTGTTTAGTAAAAATCAAATGGGCTTGGCCCTTGTTTTGAGTTCTACCCGTGGGTATGATGGGTCCCACAAGGGTAACCTATAGTTTTCTCGTTTTTAATATTAAGTGTGTTCTCGTGTTCGTGTTTACATGATTTAAATAGTTATCGTTCGTGTCTTATTATATTTATTCATGATCGTAATAAATATACATAAATACGTAAGACTAAGCTCGTGATTATTTACGTTCATGATTTCATGTTCGTATGTTCGTGATTATAATAATTATTGAAATAATTATCGTGTCTTAATGCGTATTAAATACTTATCGTGTTATAACACGTACGTAATACTTGTAAATCTTGTTCGTGAATCGTAAACGTGCTATAAAAGGAAAGTTCTAATCATGTACGTATGATCATAAGGGTACTATTTATGGTAAAAGCATGCGGGTTTTACATAAATAGCAACCCACCTTACTACTAGTACAGAGGCCAGATAGAAGGTTGCTTATATGCTCAGGCTCGAAAATATTGCTAATGCAGTTCATGTAGTGAGTCAATTTGTGTATGCTTCTACTGGTACTCGTGGTGGCATGAAGAGAGTGCCACACATTGTTGATTTTTCGATCTCCATGTGACCAAATTCTCATTCATGTAGAATACCATTCCACCTGTACTCCGCCTATCATTCACATCTCTCGCATGATTACTATCGGAATATCCTGTGATTACATCACCTTTATGACCCTTGGTATAAACGAGACCATGGTCAACTGCTCCTTTAATGTACCGCAAGATCCTCTTTACCGCTTGCATATGATTTACTGTAGGTTTCTCCATGAACCTGATCACAATCCGGAGGACATATGCAATGCCGGATCGGGTGTGTGTGAGGTACCTTAAGCCTCCGATAATGCTACGAAAGAGTGTCGGGTCAACCGGGACTCCCCCTTCATCATTTTTAAGCTCCAATTTGTGTTTCATTGGATATTTTAATGGATTGCAATCAGCCTTTAAGAGTATATTCTTGCATAAGCGGATTGCTTGAGTGTCATACCATCTTCGTTTGAGTCACTTAGTTTCCCAAGTAGTACGAGAGTTAACCCATGTCATCTTCCCAAATTCTTTGTTCATTTGTTTCTTAAAATACTTGGCATCACCATCACAATTTCCTATTACAATTAATCATCAACATAAAAACCAACTATTAAGACATTACCATGCTCTTTCCTTGGGTAAACTACATATTCCAGTCCACATCTTGTGAAGTTCAGTCCTTTTAGGCACTTGTTCAATCTCGAGTTCCGTGCTCTAAGGGCTTGTCGAAGCCCGTAAAGTGCCTTCGACATTTTGTATACTTTCTTGGGATGATTAGCCTTCACGTACCCATGCAGTTGTGTGATGTATACTTACTCCTCCAATACCTCATTTAGAAACGCCGACTTCACGTCTAAATGATGTACCTTCCAACCATGTGAACTTGCAATATCTAGTAGGATTCAAATTGTTTCAATCTGTGCAACCGCTGCATACACTTCATCAAAATCAACTCCGGGTTTTTGAACACAACCCTTAGCGAATAGTCTTGCTTTGTGCTTCAATATGTTACCACTTGGATCTCGTTTCAGCTTGTAAACCCATTTTAGTGCAATAGGTTTACGACTTGTTGGTAAATTAACTAAGCTCCATGTTTGGTTCTTTTCTATTGCATCCAGTTCAACCTTCATAGCTTCCACCCATTCTCGATCTTTAGCAGTTGTAAGATACGACGTGGGTTCATATGCATCTTGCATGAATAATAGTTCATCACATTCTTTATAAAGATCATTTAATAAACGATACTGTTAGTGCAAACATTACGATGCTTTGTCGATATAATCTCTTTGTGTTTTGTTGATGACAAACGTATAATTCGCAATGCATTATGTAAAATGTTAAGGTACTCGTAATCACTCAAGAATACATTTGTATACTTCTCTCGACACCTCCAAGACCGCATTCGGCATGAATAACTCAAGGTATGTACAAACATGTCATTAACCTAACTAAGTGATCAAGGATTAATATTTTCTTAAAACTCACATTTTAATCAAATGTGACAAAAGATTTTAATTAACTTTATTTTTAAGAAAATGTTTTATTAAAAAGAAAATGGAAATTTGAATTTGGCATATTCCATATACTAAAGGAATATCCTTTGAGGGTATAAACTACCCCAGATGGCATATCCCCACTAAAGGACAAATTTGCACGGACTCCGACGCGGAGGTTCCTTAAAGGAACCCGCGGTTCCTTATTGATAAGGTACCGCGGGTAGAGATAAGGAACCGTGGGTGTTTTTAACCGTTGCAATGTTGCCCTATAAATAGTGGATCATTTCTAGATTTTCTTTCAACCCTTTTTACACAGTTTCTTTCAAAAACCATCTTAGATCCTTGATTAGTTAGTTTTGATTAATCTTGTTTAAGATGTGATTCAATCTTCAATCTCCTCATCCTCTCAAGTGCAAAGAGAAGAACACTATCATTACCATGATGTGTTGGGTTCACTACATGATAAAGATCTTTCCAGTTATAGATCTAAGTTATGTTTTTAGTCTTCTTACTATGTATATGTAGAAGATCAAAGTGTTGGGTACACTTGGATGTGTTTGTAAGGGTAGAATATCCAAGTGATGGGTATCCTTAGATTAGGTGTTAGTTGTGTAGAACCAAGTCTTGTTAGTACTTGGATATAGTGTTAGAGTTATAGATCTAAGTGTTGTGTGCTTAGATCTATATGGTTTATGTGTTTAGGCCATAAAACACAAGGTTTGTTATGTTGGGCCATAAAACATAACTAGTGGGTAGTTTAGGTTGTGTCTTGGTAGTTCTCACTAAACTCTAAAGTGATGTGGTTGTGTCTAGGTAGTTCTCACTAAACTATAAAGTGATGTGGTTGTGTCTTGTGAGTTCTCACTAAACTTTAAAGTGATTAGTAGTTGTGTTGTGTGAAGTTCTCACTTAGCTTCAAAGTGACGAGTCGTGAAGATTGGTTCTAGCTTTCGATTAGAACTCGACATCTAGCTTTGTGTCGTTAAATGGTGAAGTGCGCAACGTTGTGTAGATTGGTCCTACCTAAGATTAGGACTCGACATCTAGCTTAGTGTCGGAAATGTGTAAGCGACGTGTATGGTTTTCTCCGCCTTGAAAGGAGTTTTGTTGACTAGTGAAGTAACTCTCGAGTAAGGTGTACTCGAGGACTGGAGTAGGGCGAAGAGGAGCTTCGTGACCGAACCACTATAAATCATCGTGTCGGTACTTTCATTTACATTTATGTCTTTACCTTTTTAGATATATTTATAGTTGCATACTTGTTGTTGTGTGTTGTGTGCATCTCATAATCTAAACATCTAAGTTGCGGAAAATCTAAGGCTTAGTACGTGTGTGCTTCATGTTTAGATTATGGTCAAGTGTACATCACTTAGTCTAAACATCCTAGTTGCGGAAAAGCTTATGCTTAGTACGTGTGTGCTTAGTGTTTAGACTATTGCTTGATGTACTCTTGATTTGATGTGTTTGTGTGTTTACTTACTTGTAGTATTTATCTTTCAATCAAACACATCTCATATATAGTTAAGCTTGATCGAGAATTTGATACAAAGGATTGTTGATGTTTAACATGTAACAAATGGCATCGTCCACTGTCGGCGGTTCCATAAGTGGACCGGCGGTTCTTTATTGATAAGGAACCGCGGGTAGACATAAGGAACCGCGCACAGTGGATTAAGCCGAAATGTTTTGAAAACTAACTAGAAACTATTCAACCCCCCTTCTAGTTTCTACAATTGGTATCAGAGCGAGGTTATTCAAGATCTTTGAAGTATATTGTACTTTAAAGCTTGGATCGATCTTTGCTCTCTTTTTCAAAACAAATGGTTTTTTAAAATGAAAACGGTTTTTAAAAATAGAGACGATCTTTATATCAAATTGTTCATGAAGAGTGATTACTTATGACATGTGTTTTGTTGTTTCATTCGTACAAGTTTTGGTGTTAAATAAACTTTGTATAATAGCTTGAATTAAATCTTTTCATGTTTGGAAGTATAAAAATCGTTTATGTCATAATTAGCTCTATAATACGAGTTCTATGTGTCTAAAATGATTTTTTAGAGTCCTTAGTCCTTCCAAAAAGTTACCAAATGATTTTGGCCAAAAACCTCATTTTTGTCCTCTGGACGCGGTTCTTTATCTCTTCCCCGAGGTTCCTTATCAATAAGGAACCGCGGCCAGTCTGACTCACATTTTTGAAAACTTTGAAAAATCATATAAAATCAACCGTAAGTCCGTAGAAGTCGTGCCACCCGTCATTTCGAACGTAATTGAATTTTCTTTCAATTAAAAATGCTTCCAAACCTTTATTCAAAATTTAAAATTTGGATGGTTTCTAAGTTCCATACTTTGTCCAAAGTATTGAGCGTCGGTTTGTCGTAAAACTTGTGTTTTACTCTTTTCTATTAAGTTAGACATCTCTTGGTGATATATCTTTGAAAATTGATATATTTACAAAGTGTTAAACTTAATTAAATTTTAAATGGGTCAAAGACTATTTTCAAATAAAATCAAGCTATGAATACTTTGTTGTATCTAACACTCATAACATGGACAAATGCTTTTATGTGTTAAGCTAATTGTTTGTATGTGTTTCCTTGTGTGTTATTATTATATGTAGACATTATTAAGTGTTACTTGCTATTTCTAGTAGTATTGCTTATATGTCTAGTCTCTTGTGCCTTGCTTGGTATTTATTAGTATCTAGTTTTTCCTAATTAGGATGTATGCTAGATTTCTTGCATTTTAGTTGCAACATTATGTGTGCATTGCATATAGGATTAACATCTCTTGGTTTACAAATGTTACATAAACATCTTGTACACCTCGGCATGTTCTTTAACAATTTTAGGTTTGAAAGCTTTGGGATCTTGTCAAATCTATTGATTTGGGTCGTCTTACTCGATCATTGTGTTATTAGTTCAAGTAGATAAATGTCTCACTATAAAACATGAAACACCCTTTGAAAATCTTAGCTATTTTCTCTTAAAAGAGTTTTTGTGGAAATCAAGAAAGATTTCGATTAAATATCAATGCATTATTCAAACTATGATTGGTATCATTATCGAATCTAATTGACATGTTTTTTAGTGTAAACATGAATGTGGTTTATTAATAATATACATCGGATCATAACTCACACTTGTGTTGATGGTGTTATATTGAATCTACTTGTTCAAATTGTTAGACATATTTTGTTTAATAATTACTTATAATGCACAATAGAGTCGGTTTGATAACTTGGATGTTTCATCCGAAATACTCAAGTAATTTACATTGCTATGCAATTTATAAATGTGTCATTTCCGAAAGACCAATCAAGAGTGTTCCTTTGGTTTGTGTAAACTTTGTTTATACACTTCAAAGTTATTGGCCTCAAGTTCTATTAAGGTAAATAACCTTAACTAGACTTGTTTGACAAGATATGCAATGGTGCATTCTTAACCCTCATTAGGTCACGCATTGTGTCGCCATGCAAGTTTCATCCTTGCTAAACTTTATTAGGCAAATGTTGGAATTACATTTTGTCTACCTTGAGAATGACTACTAGAGAATTTATGCACTAGGATCTTAATTTGACCTAACGGTTGAATTACTTCCATGTGGGAAGTTGAGTTGGTGTATAACTCGTAAAAATGGTCGTGTTTTGCCTTAATTGAGCACCTCTAGTGATAGTCTCATACTCATTCTCTAAATTTGCTAAATGGCTCTTCCTATATATGACTAATGATAGTTTACTTTGATGAACTTTGTATGTCATTAGGAGTCTTTTTTTAGCCATTAGGTTTTTCTTAGCTTTCTTCTTACGTGCTAATTGAACCTATGTGTATTTCCTTTGTGTGTGTTCTAGTTTTTATTGCTCTTAAGCATGACTTTATGATAAGTTAGACTAGAACATTAGGATTTGCTTAATTGAAAAATCCTCCTTCACCACCTAAACCAAGCCTCACCACCTTAACCAAGCCTCTGTAGGCGGATCTTTAAATAGACCTCGGCTCCATATCAATATGGAACCGCCGGTGGAGATAAAGAACCGCGGGAAGAAGCTCTCAAATTCGGGTTTTCTGAAACTTCCCAATTGTTCCGAACACCCTTTGGAATCTTTGTTTCAAACCTTTGATCACTCCCAAAATATCTTGGGCTTTCCCTTTTTAACCCATTACTAGTTTGGATCATCCCCTCACCCTTTTAAACCCACCTTGTTAGCCATGGTCTTCACACCTCAAACCATTCATCCTTACCCCTTAAACCACCCATTACTACCATGGTTTCTACAAGAACCTCCAATTCATCCAAAACCTCCTCTTCAAAGAGGCACCTCGAATTTAAGATTAAGTTACCCAAACTTAACTCTTCACCCTTTCACACACCCAAGAATGAGATTGTTCCAATTCTCATCTCTTCATCACCCTCACCACCTCTTTCTCCATGCAAGACTACCTCAACCCATGGTACCAACCATTCATATGGTTCTACCTCCTCTTCATTCCAATCTAGAATGAATGAGCTAACCTCACCCTTCACTCCAAGTACTCTCTTGGATGTGACTACCCAACCTCAACCCATCCAAAGCATTCCCATTGTGAATGACTTTGTTGAACCCTTGGTGACTTCACCTTTCACCCCACCAAATTCCGCCACCACCCTTGTCTTTCATTTAAGCATGTGGATTGCTTATTGCTAAGGCATCTAATTTAAGCAAATATTAGGATTCTAGTGTAACTAAGATTAAAATTATGCTTAAGTTTTAAGTTTTTTTTATATATATCTTTGTATGATCTTTATTCTCTTGTATTTCCTTTCATGTTTTTCAACATGATTTTTCTTTGAGTCTTGGATCTTGTTGTTATTATGTTTTTTCTTTTCTCTTATTTTGAGTCCTTTTCTTAAACTAATAAGAATTAGGAATCTTCTTGGAGACTTACATTACATGTAGCTTAATTTGTGATATCTAGATAGATGACTTGCTTGTATGCTACTTGCTTATATATCTTCTTGCTTATCCGTATGTTATATACTTAATTGATTAGTTAATGTATGCATGCTTATTATAAAGGTTTTGTCTTTGTCAAGCAATTCCGATATAATATCTCTTAGATGTGTCTAACTCATGCATGTCCTTAAATGCTACGTGCTAACATGTTTTACTTAGTCTTCTCTTTTTAGGTAATCTTGTTTCTTGCATACCATATGTGTTAATTGCGCACCTTCTCTAAATTGGTTTTTTTTGTAGACTTCATAAGGAATTGCATGAATTATCCTATGTGCTTACTTGATTATGTGTTAGATTTTGTACTAACTCTTCATGTCTTCTTGAGCTTCTTTTGAGTTTCTTCTCTCATTTTCTTTCGAGATTTCACTATCACCTTCTAAGGTATATATTCATGAATTAGTTTGTGAAGTTATCCTTAACTTCTTTGTTGAGTCTCTCTCAATTCATTTTAATCATGCTCTTCTAAGTCGAGTCTCTTTTTTTTAAGTTTTTCTAAACTAAGTTGAGTCGAGCCTTACCCTTTCCTCATCATGTAATTGTTATTTGAACATCCATAATGATTGAGAAGAGCTACGAAACTTTGAGCATGTAGTTTATCGTATGCTAAACACCATTTGGTGTCGACATTCATAGGCATTTTTGCCTATAATGTCCTATATCCTGATTTTTCTTAAAGCGTTGATTTATCCGCTTTTGGTTTTCCTTTATTGTTTTTGGTCAAAAATGTCTCTAGGTTGAGATTTTTTTTTGTTCTTCTTTTTGAGAGTTGATTGCGGTTAAAATTTACAATTGGTATGGGTGATTCCATCAATTATAAGTTTTTAACCCCTTGAGATGATATCTTCAAATTCTTGGATGTTTCTTTTCTACCTCTACTCCAACAATTTTGAATTGATTTCCTCAAAATCCTCTCCTTGTTTTTTGAGAGTTGAGGGTTAAATCTTGAATTTTCTTGGGTGATTCCAAAAATTCTAAGCTTTCTACCCTTTGACCTATTATAATTACAATTGGTACGGATGTTTCTTTTCTATCTCTATTCCAACAATTGTGAATTGATCTTGTCACGATCCTCTCCTTTATTTATTTATTTTGGTTGATAGCATCGCGTGCACACTTCTTTCTTCAATGCTTGTCATTGTTTGTGCAAACGACTTGTTTATCATCCTCTTTTTATATATGCTCTTGTCTACTAACCTTGTTTTGTAGGACACTTCTAACCCATTTTTGTAGCTCGTCACTATTCTTGCTTTGTTGGTGTCTCAAGCAAGGGGGAGCTCATATCAAGGGGGAGTATTTGAAAGAGTTCAAGTCATTACATTTGCGATCATTCATCGAATATCTTGCTAGTAATGAATTTTGGAATCTTGAAGATAAGCATTTTATTATGCATGGAGTTAGTTAACCTATGGTGATTGAAGACTTCACTAGGATGACGCAAGCTCAATATTCTTGGATGATGGGTTTATAGTTTGGATTCTCGCCTCTCAACCGACGACCACTAGTGATGATCTACCTTTTGGATGCAAGCTCGTGTGACGTTAATTCTTCTCCTCTTCAAAGGACGTGCTATCGATGTCTACCACTTTGGACGTGTGCTCTCTCGACGTTGATTCTTCTCTTCTTCCAGACGTTGACTACCTTTTTGATTCGACAAAAGGGGGAGAAGTAAGTGTAAACGAGTAACTTATGCATTTTAATATGTGTTGCGGTTTACTTGTTTGTCATCATCAAAAAGGGGGAGATTGTTAGTGTAAACATTACGATGCTTTGTCGATATAATCTCTTTGTGTTTTATTGATGACAAACGTATAATTCGCAATACATTATGTAAAATGTTAAGGTACTCGTAATCACTCAAGAATACATTTGTATACTTCTCTCGACACCTCCAAGACCGCATTCGGCATGAATCACTCAAGGTATGTACAAACATGTCATTAACCTAACTAAGTGATCAAGGATTACTATTTTCTTAAAACTCACATTTTAATCAAATGTGACAAAAGATTTTAATTAACTTTATTTTTAAGAAAATGTTTTATTAAAAAGAAAATAGAAATTTGAATTTGGCATATTCCATATGCTAAAGGAATATCCTTTGAGGGTATAAACTACCCCAGATGGCATATCCCCACTAAAGGACAAATTTGAACGAACTCCGACACGGAGGTTCCTTAAAGGAACCCGTGGTTCCTTATTGATAAGGTACCGCGGGTAGAGATAAGGAACCGCGGGTGTTTTTGACCGTTGCAATGTTGCACTATAAATAGTGGATCATTTCCAGATTTTCTTTCAACCCTTTTTGCACAGTTTCTTTCAAAAACCATCTTAGATCCTTGATTAGTTAGTTTTGATTAATCTTGTTTAAGATGTGATTCAATCTTCAATCTCCTCATCCTCTCAAGTGCAAAGAGAAGAACACTATCATTACCATGATGTGTTGGGTTCACTACATGATGAAGATCTTTCCTTCTATAGATCTAAGTTATGTTTTTAGTCTTCCTACTATGTATATGTAGAAGATCCAAGTGTTGGGTACACTTGGATGTCTTTGTAAGGGTAGAATATCCAAGTGATGGGTATCCTTGGATTAGGTGTTAGTTGTGTAGATCCAAGTCTTGTTAGTACTTGGATATAGTGTTAGAGTTATAGATCTAAGTGTTGTGTGCTTAGATCTATATGGTTTATGTGTTTAGGCCATAAAACACAAGGTTTGTTATGTTGGGCCATAAAACATAACTAGTGGGTAGATTAGGTTGTGTCTTGGTAGTTCTCACTAAACTCTAAAGTGATGTGGTTGTGTCTAGGTAGTTCTCACTAAACTATAAAGTGATGTGGTTGTGTCTTGTGAGTTCTCACTAAACTTTAAAGTGATTAGTAGTAGTGTTGTGTGAAGTTCTCACTTAGCTTCAAAGTGAAAAGTCGTGAAGATTGGTTCTAGCTTTCGATTAGAACTCGACATCTAGCCTTGTGTCGTTAAATGGTGAAGTGGGCAACGTTGTGTAGATTGGTCCTACCTAAGATTATGACTCGACTTCTAGATTAGTGTCAGAAATGTGTAAGCGACGTGTATGGTTTTCTCCGCCTTGAAAGGAGTTTTATTGACTAGTGAAGTAACTCTCGAGTAAGGTGTACTCGAGGAGTGGAGTAGGGCGAAGAGGAGCTTCGTGACCGAACCACTATAAATCATCGTGTCGGTACTTTCATTTACATTTATGTCTTTACCTTTTTAGATATACTTATAGTAGCATACTTGTTGTTGTGTGTTGTGTGCATCTCATAATCTAAACATCTAAGTTGCGGAAAAGCTAAGGCTTAGTACGTGTGTGCTTCATGTTTAGATTATGGTCAAGTGTACATCAGTTAGTCTAAACATCCTAGTTGCGGAAAAGCTTATGCTTAGTACGTGTGTGCTTAGTGTTTAGACTATTGCTTGATGTACTCTGGATTTGATGTGTTTGTGTGTTTACTTACTTGTAGTATTTATCTTTCAATCAAACACATCTCATATCTAGTCAAGCTTGATCGAGAATTTGATACAAAGGATTGTTGATGTTTAACATGTAACAAATGGCATCGTCCACTATCGGCGGTTCCATAAGTGGACCGGCGGTTCTTTATTGATAAGGAACCACGGGTAGACATAAGGAACCACGCACAGTGGATTAAGCCGAAATGTTTTGAAAACTAACTAGAAACTATTCAACCCCCCTTCTAGTTTCAACAGATACCTTTTTGGAGCACCACCACCTGTTTTACTCGATGTTGGAATCATTGAACCCATAAAGGTGATCGGTGATTGACTTGGAGTTGAGAGGCCTTCATCACCACGTACATTGGTTGAGGAGTAGGCTGGATATCAACATCATTTATCTCCCCAAAACTCCCTAGTGGCTCACCTGGTATATCATGAATATCTTCCAAATTAGTTTCTTCTTGATTATATCCTTCAATGGTGAAGGTTATTGTAAAACTTTATTTAAACTTGGTTGCCTCATCCCATAAATATTGTTTACCTTCATCAATCTTACATCCCTGCTGATACAAGGATTTTGACACCCCGTATAAAAATTAGTTCGTTTAAGTATGTCTCTTCGAATTGAAAAACTGTGTTAACTATGCGACTCAATCGTTCTTTGGTCAAACAAAAGTTTATGTCGTTGTAGTAATTAAAGGTGCAAAACAATTAAAGTAAATGACGTTAAAATAAATCTAAGTCTAATTAAAAGAAAGGGTGCAAAAATTAAAACTTTGAAAAGTAAATAACGAGAAATTAAGTGACTTAAAATTAAAGCGTGACGAAAATTAAAATTTGATAAAATATAAAAATGAGAACTTAAAAATTCAAACAAGACAAAATAGAAAAACAATACCCAATCGGAATGTATTCCGATCAATGTCCCAATCGGAATACACTTACCCTTCTGGTCGGAATGTTTATCGGAAAACCCAATCGGAAAGCTGTCACCTTTTTCTGATCGGAATAACCAAGCACAAACCCCAGATCGGAATGATGATCGGAATTGCCAATCGGAAAGCTGTCACCTACCTCTGATCGGAATACCAAACTCACCTTGATCGGAATACGCCAATCGGAATGTGGGAATAAGGGGCTATCGGAATCCTCCTCGTCGGAATGTTGTTGGAACTCAAATCGGAATGCTGTCACCTTTTCAGATCGGAATAACCAAACAAAAGTCCCTGATCGGAATACCAACTTACCTGATCGGAATGTCACAAACCTTCTAATCGGAATGTCAAAACCCTTATTCGATCACTATGATCGGAATGAATAACCCTTTTCCGATTGAACAGATCGGAATACAGTAAAAAGCACACAAAATAAGCTAAACTAATAAGCTATCACTCAAATAAGCACACACCTAAAATCCTAAGCAAACACGTATAAGAAAAAGCTAATAAGCTGAAATTTAAAGACTTTTATAACACGAAAAGAAAAAGGTTTACGAAAACAAATTTTATATAAAAATAACTTTTATAAAAACTTAAGAAACTTAAAATAAACACAAATAAGCTATAAAAATCAATGATCCAAAGCAATCAAAAGCATAAAAACACAATCTTTAATCAAATAAGCAAGATAATAAACATATAAACATAAAGATCAAGCAAAGAAAGAAAAGTAGAATGAGAGATTTAAACAAGAAAAGTAAAGGTGCAATTAAAATAAAAGTAACTTACTTGGAAAATTAAGGTGCAAGACAAGGTAATTAAAGTGCAATAAAGTAAATGTGCAAGTAAATAAAGATGGAAGAACTAGTGTCACTCTAGCCAACAAGAGTAAAAATGAAATGCTAATGATCTATATATAGGGGAGGATTAGGAAGCTTCCTCCCCTCCTTCATTTCTTCTTAATTGCACCATTAAGTCCTTCCCTTCTTAATCTTTTGTTAATCTTGGACTTTAATGACTTATGGCTCGGGATTTCTTTAAACTCGTCTTTTAATTCTTCAATAAATAAGACTTGAGTTCTTCGACTTTTAGTAAACTTCCGTCTTTTGACTTTTTCTTCGATAAATCTTCAGAATTGGTCTTGGACTTCCGTTCTTTTTGCACTCTTGACTTCTTGACTTCGTCTTTCATCTTTTTCTTCAATAAAAGCCCGTGAATGCCCGTGTTTTCTCCACTTTTCACCTTTTCGTCCTAAATCACAACAAAAACACAAACCACGCATAATTTCGACATAAAAGACACAAAATACACGTTTTGGCTCGGTTATTATTGTAATTAAGTGGTAAAAAGGATGGGTGTTTACACACCTATCAAATCCCCTACTCTTGACCATTGCAATGTCCTCATGCAATGCATTAGTTACAAAGCACGTTTACACTTTTCATCATAATCAATCCATAGTGGCCTTTATTAAAGAGATAGAAAACTATAAACATTCAAAGTAAAGAAATCAAAAGCATACCTTGGGCTTTGGAAATGTCATGAATAATCATCATCCTCAAGTTTTCACTTTCTCCAAACCAAGCTTAAAAACGAGATCATTGTTATTATAAGTTAGTAAACTAACACGAACTCATGTGGGCCAATTATTCACTTAGACTCCCTTATTCCTAGGTGTATCTCTTATATTTTATTTTTGTCTTGAATGTTCACGAGGATGCATTGTTGACTTATTTCGATAGTTATTTAGTCCGAAAATAAAGTGAACGATTTAATCAATAGTTAGCTAAAGGACAAAATCTTTTAAAACTGCTTCTCGGGACCTCATAAAGTTCATATCTTGGCATAACTAGCTTCGCGATTTGAGACCTTTCTCGGACCGATATTTGGCAGCGACTTCATACTTCAAACCTTGAGAGACGTTCATGAAATAATGGTCTTCTCTTCATATAGGAATTTCTTCACTTGATGTTTTGAGAGATTCATACTTGGACCACGACTTCTTCATTTTTCTCCAATCTTTATTTTGGAGTTTGATATACAACGATCCGCCTCCTTTTATGACTTGGATCTATTTATCCTCATACCTTGTTATGGTCTTTTCGGATACACTTCTCCATGACTTTTGGGGAGTTTTTTATTTTCGTCGTGTGTCTCGATCCTTCATATTGATTTTTGATAAATGATTCTTCACATCACTTGGGATCTTTAGCAACAAAATATAGCCCTCATGTCTTGTTAGGACCTTTTTGGACTCGCCAATCTTCGCATCCCGCTTCAATAAGATATGCCTTGGCTATGAACTCTAATCCATACCGAGCAACTTTTAAACGATCTTGGGCTAGAAGCTAAGTAACTTTTCAAATTGTACAACCTTATTTATTGCAGATAAATTTATTAGCAAGCGATGGGAGAATAGGCTCATAATTAACTCACATAAATTCACGAAAGAATACCGAACTTATAATTGGCTCTATCATCTCTCGTTCTCCACAGTTTAAAATCTCAAGGAATGAGACCCGTGGATGCTTAGCCTATTAAATCAAAGTTTTGGGTTTTCGAGTCGCCTATCGGATCTTGCAAACTCTTAGACTTTTTCAAGTTTAGAAATCGCATTTTAAAGTTCCCTTGATAAACGACTCTCTAGGATCAATTATAGGAACTTGCGAAAAGTTCTTGTTCTTAACCCGTGAGAGTTAAGACTTTCTCCTTTTATAGCTCCCTATATAAAATCCTAGCAAAACTTGACTTAAACACATTAAGGATACTAGCTAGAGTAAACTTAGATAAGTAAACTCAGGTTGAGTCAAAAGATTCACAACGTTTGAAAACTAAAACCACTTTATTAAATATTTATTCTAACAAGGAAAGAAAATAACTATACAAAAGTAAAAACTAATAGGCCAAAATAGATCAAAAATTTTGAAAAATGTCGAAAAATTGATTTTCCGGTTAAAATGAGGACAAAAACAAGGAAAAGAGCCACTTAACTTCGATAGAAGTCCCCCCTATACTTAATATAAACATTGTCCTCAATGTTTAAGCATGTGGGAGTAAACTCCCCTACACTTAGGACATTGTGCACTTTGTTTAAATCTCGCTAAGGAAAAGACAACTAAAGAGATTCCTATTTTAATATTGAGAAAATATAAAATAGTGAATTGAAAAGAGTTTAGGATAGAACCGGGAAGAAGGGAACACGGAATCACGGGTCGTCAAGAATCATCAAGAGTGGATCATTGAGCGCTTGAATCCCTGATTAGTAGAAGAGAGGAAAGGAAATAGCAAACATTAAAAATGTGCAAGGCTTAAACAAAATTAAAAGGTAATAAGTCATTTGATACAAGGATTTTGACACCCCGTATAAAAATTAAAGTTAAAGTTCATGTTCTCGGTATCTTAACGAATTGATTCCCGGTTCAAAGTATGACTCAGCTGTTTTTGGTGAAACAAAAGTTTGTGTCGTTGTAGAAAACTAAAATGTGCAAAGACGTAAAAGTAAATGACTTAAAAGTAAAAAGGCGTTAAAATAAAATAAAATGGCGTTAAAATAAATCTAAGTCTAATTAAAAGAAAGGGTGCAATATTTAAAACTTTGAAAAGTAAAATAATTAAATGACTTGAAATTAAAGCGTGACGAGAATTAAAATTTGACAAAGTATTAAAGCGTAAACTTAAAAATTAAACAAGACAAAATAGAAAATAATACCCAATCGGAATAAATTCCGATCGGAATGCACTTACCACCTGATCGGAATGTTGTCGGAAACACCAAATCGGAATGCTGTCACCACCTGACCTATCAGAATAACCAAAAACAACCAATGATCGGAATGTGGAGTGGACTCAGATCGGAATAACCTTACCTTCCTGATCGGAATGTCAATCTGATCGGAATAAGAAATGGACCCTGGTCGGAATGCTGATCGGAACCCCTAATCGGAATATTGTCACCTATCCTAATCGGAATAACCAAACGAACACCTCGATCGGAATGAGGACTGGACTCCCAATCGGAATGCTGTCACAACCCCTAATCGGAATACCCAAAAATCACCCTAATCAGAATACCAAAGCCCTTTTCCGACCAAGCAATGGAGTGCTGGTCGGAATGTGAAACCCTTTTCCGATCACTATGATCGGAATACGGAGGAAATAACACGAAATAAGCTAGAACTAATAAGCTATAAACAAATAAGCACACACCTAAAATCCTAATGAAAACCGTATAAGAAAAAGCTAATAAACTGAAATTTAAAGACTTTTGAAACACGAAAAGAAAAAGGTTTACGAAAAACAAACTTTATATAAAAATAACTTTTATAAAAACTTAAGAAACTTAAAATAAACACAAATAAGCTATAAAAATCAATGATCCAAAGCAATCAAAAGCATAAAAACACAATCTTTAATCAAATAAGCAAGACAATAAGCATGTAAACAAAGATTAAAGAATAGAAAGAAAGGAAGAATGAGAGATTAAAACAAGAAAATTAAAGAACACTTACTTGGAAATTAAAGGTATTAAAAGTGCAAGACAAGTATTTAAATTGACATGTAAAGTAAATGTGCAAGTAATTAAAATGTGGAAGAACTAGTGTCACTCTAGCCAACAAGAGTAAAAATGAAATGCTAATGATCTATATATAGGGGAGGATTAGGAAGCTTCCTCCCCTCCTTCATTTCTTCTTAATTGCACCATTAAGTCCTTCCCTTCTTAATCTTTTGTTAATCTTGGACTTTAATGACTTATGGCTCGGGATTTCTTTAAACTCGTCTTTTAATTCTTCAATAAATAAGACTTGAGTTCTTCGGCTTTTAGTAAACTTCCGTCTTTTGACTTTTTCTTCGATAAATCTTCAGAATTGGTCTTGGACTTCCGTTCTTTTTGCACTCTTGAATTCTTGACTTCGTCTTTCATCTTTTTCTTGAATAAAAGCCCGTGAATGCCCGTGTTTTCTCCACTTTTCACCTTTTCGTCCTAAATCACAACAAAAACACAAACCACGCATAATTCCGACATAAAATACATAAAATACACGTTTTGGCTCGGTTATCATTGTAATTAAGTGGTAAAAAGGATGGGTGTTTACACACCTATCAAATCCCCTACACTTGACCATTGCAATGTCCTCATGCAATGCATTAGTTACAAAGCAAGATTACATTTTTCATCATAATCAATCCATGTTGGCCTTTATTAAAGAGATAGAAAATTATAAAAATTAAAAGTAAAGAAATCAAAAACATACCTTGGGTTTTGGAAATGTCATGAATGATCATCATCCTCAAGTTTTCACTTTCTCCAAACCAAGCTTAAAAACAAGATCATTGTTATTATAAGTTAGCAAACTAACACGAACTCATGTGGGCCAAATCTTTTAAAACTGCTTTTCGGGACCTCATAAAGTTCATATCTTGGCATAACTCGCTTCGCGATTGGAGACCTTTCTCGGACCGATATTTGGCAGCGACTTCATACTTCAAACCTTGAGAGATGTTCATGAAATTATGGTCTTCTCTTCATAATGGAATTTCTTCACTTGAAGTTTTGAGAGATTCATACTTGGACCACGACTTCTTCATTTTTCTCCAATCTTTATTTTGGACTTTGATATACAACGATCCGCCTCCTTTTTGACTTGGATCTATTTATCCTCATACCTTGCTAGGGTCTTTTCGGATACACTTCTCCATGACTTTTGGGGAGTATTTGCTTTTTGTCGTGTGTCTCGATCCTTCATATTGATTTTTGATAAATGATTCTTCACATCACTTTGGATCTTTAGCAACAAAATATAGCCCTCATGCCTTGTTAGGACCTTTTTGGACTCGCCAATCTTTGCATCCCGCTTCAATAAGTTATGCCTTGGCTATGAACTCTAATCCATACCGAGCAACTTTTAAACGATCTTGGGCTAGAAGCTAAGTAACTTTTCAAATCGTACAACCTTATTTATTGCAGATAAATTTATTAGCAAGCGATGGGAGAATAGGCTCATAATTAACTCACATAAATTCACGAAATAATACCGAACTTATAATTGGCTCTATCATCTCTCGTTCTCCACAGTTTAAAATCTCAAGGAATGAGACGCGTGGATGCTTAGCCTATTAAATCAAAGTTTTGGGTTTTCGAGTCGCCTATAGGATCTTGCAAATTCTTAGACTTTTTCAAGTTTAGAAATCGCATTTTAAAGTTCCCTTGATAAACGACTCTCTAGGATCAATTATAGGAACTTGCGAAAAGTTCTTGTTCTTAACCCGTGAGAGTTAAGACTTTGGCGTTTTATAGCTCCCTATATAAAAGCCTAGCAAAACTTGACTTAAACACGTTAAGGATACTAGCTAGAGTAACTTAGATAAGTAAACTCGGGTTGAGTCAAAAGATTCACAACGTTTTAAAATTAAAACCACTTTATTAAAGATTTATTCTAGCAAAGAAAGAAATTAACTATACAAAGGGAAAAACTAATAGGCCAAAATAGATCAAAATTTTTGAAAAATGTCGAAAAATTGATTTTCCGGTTAAAATGAGGACAAATACAAGGAAAAGGCCACTTAACTTCGATAGAAGTCCCCACTACACTTAATATAAACATTGTCCTCAATGTTTAAGCATGTGGGAGTAAATTCCCCTACACTTAGGACATTGTGCACTTTGTTTAAATATTGCTAAGGAAGAGACAACTAAAGAGATTCCTATTTTAATATTGAGAAAATATAAAATAGTGAATCGAAAAGAGTTTAGGATAGAACCGGGAAGATGGGAACACGGAATCACGGGTCGTCAAGAATCATCAAGAATGGATCATTGAGCGCTCGAATCCCTGCATATGATAAGAAAGAGAACAAGAAACACCACGGGCCTGACTCGTCCCCGAATTAAATGGTCCATGGGGAAGCCTCGAATGTAATACCGGGATCAAAGACCTTATCCTCATTCCTGGAGGAATATAACAAAGGAGAGGCAGGAGGATAAGTCTTAAACGGTAGAAAGGTCCTTTCAACATACGAGAAGTATGTGAAACCTTGATCCTCGGGAGGTGGGGTGGGTATAGGAATCACATTGTCATCCTCCAAAGACAATGTATGCGGAACAATTGGCAAAGCCGTAATGTTATCAATCATAGAATGGTCATTTTCACCTCCCGGGTCAAAGCACTCATCCTCATTTCCCGGAGAGGGAAATTGATACATCACCCGATTGGGCGTGCATTCAGTAGGATGAGGGGACAATATAGTAAGAGAAGTAAGAGAAGAATTACCTTCCACCTGCGGTACCTTTCCAGTAGAGTCAGAACTTTCCACCTCTGCAATAGAAGGGGGCATGGCTAACAAAGTATGCTCATCAGTAGCAAGAGAATCATAGCTATCAATGTCTTCAATCCCTTCGTCAAACAAAGGATTCACCTCACTAGATATGTAATCGTCATCAAAATCAAATAAAGGGTTCGAATAAATCTTGAAAATTTCCTTCGGAACGTCTTCATCGGATAGTGACTCGTCATCACTAGAAGTAAAATCACCATCTTGATCAAAAAGAGGATTAGAGAAAGCCAAAGAATCCTCTTCCAAAGTGTTGGTGGAAGGAACATCATCAGAAGAAAGTGCATCATACTCATCGTCACTGTCGGATGTCAACTCAGATTCACTTGGAATGGGGACAAGGTTATCAGCACTAGACGTATTGAATTCGACGGATTCCTTTGCAGGAATTGTACTAATATCCTCATCCCTTAGGATGGTTGAATCCTTAGGCTCCGTCAAGTCGGGAGAAGGAATAGCATTCTCATCGGTCCAAGAAATAGGACTCTCATCGTCATCACTGTCATAATAACATGGAGGCACAAGAGGAGGAGTATAAGCATTAAGTTTAGATACCTGCTCTTGTTGCTGATCTGCTTTACATTTCTCCATCATCTTGTTAAAAGCTTCTTGAACTTTTGAAAGTTGTCAAAGATTGTGGCAAGTTGCTCAGGAGGAAGTGCACAAAAGGGTTGATTATTGACAGTGTGACGTGGGGGCTCAAAGTTATAAACACTGGGATGATAGCACATAACTTTCTCAAAGACCTTCGACGAATCACAAGAAGAAGCATCGTGAGGGCCCCCACAAATATAGCACCACGGGTATGGAGAAAAACCCGGTGCATCTTGAGGATAGGGATTGTCATAGACGGGAGAGGGTGGGAAAGTATTGTAAGAGTTGAAGTATGAATTTGTTGAATTGCAAAATGGACAAAATCCAAATTGTGTATCATCGATATCAAAACCACACCGCTCACAAGTACACCATTGACATGTTTGAAAACCATGCCATGGTCTCCCACACCGTCCACAAGACGAATCCATAAAGAATTATAGATAATAAGGGTAAAGAAAAGAATTAAACATAATAGAGGATAAAGAGGAATATTTTTGGTGCAAAACTTTGAAAAAGAAATGCTTTTTATGATTTTTCAAATGTGTTTGGGATTTTTTGAAAATTTTTGACACGAAAAATAACGTTCACGAGTGAACGGATCCCAAAAAGCAACGCGTCTCTCACAGAAAATCGTTAATCTTTACGAAAAGAGCCGGCAGCGGCGCCATTTGATACAAGGCTTTTGACACCCCGTATAAAAATTAAAGTTAAAGTTCGTGTTCTCGGTATCTTAACGAATTGATTCCCGGTTCAAAGTACGACTCAGCTGTTTTTGGTGAAACAAAAATTTGTGTCGTTGTAGAAAATTAAAATGTGCAAAGACGTAAAAGTAAATGACTTAAAAGTAAAAAGGCGTTAAAATAAAATAAATTGGCGTTAAAATAAATCTAAGTCTAATTAAAAGAAAGGGTGCAATATTTAAAACTTTGAAAAGTAAAATAATTAAATGACTTGAAATTAAAGCGTGATGAGAATTAAAATTTGACAAAGTATTAAAGCGTAAACTTAAAAATTAAACAAGACAAAATAGAAAATAATACCTAATCGGAATAAATTCCGATCGGAATGCACTTACCACCTGATCGGAATGTTGTCGGAAACACCAGATCGGAATGCTGTCACCACCTGACCTATCGGAATAACCAAAAACAACCACTGATCGGAATGTGGAGTGGACTCAGATCGGAATAACCTTACCTTCCTGATCGGAATGTCAATCTGATCGGAATAAGAAATGGACCCTGGTCGGAATGCTGATCGGAACCCCTAATCGGAATATTGTCACCTATCCTAATCGGAATAACCAAACGAACACCTCGATCGGAATGAGGACTGGACTCCCAATCGGAATGCTGTCACAACTCCTAATCGGAATACCCAAAAATCACCCTAATCGGAATACCAAAGCCCTTTTCCGACCAAGCAATGGAGTGCTGGTCGGAATGTGAAACCCTTTTCCGATCACTATGATCGGAATACGGAGGAAATAACACGAAATAAGCTAGAACTAATAAGCTATAAACAAATAAGCACACACCTAAAATCCTAATGAAAACCGTATAAGAAAAAGCTAATAAACTGAAATTTAAAGACTTTTGAAACACGAAAAGAAAAAGGTTTACGAAAAATAAACTTTATATAAAAATAACTTTTATAAAAACTTAAGAAACTTAAAATAAACACAAATAAGCTATAAAAATCAATGATCCAAAGCAATAAAAAGCATAAAAACACAATCTTTAATCAAATAAGCAAGACAATAAGCATGTAAACAAAGATTAAAGCATAGAAAGAAAGGAAGAATGAGAGATTAAAACAAGAAAATTAAAGAACACTTACTTGGAAATTAAAGGTATTAAAAGTGCAAGACAAGTATTTAAATTGACATGTAAAGTAAATGTGCAAGTAATTAAAAGGTGGAAGAACTAGTGTCACTCTAGCCAACAAGAGTAAAAATGAAATGCTAATGATCTATATATAGCGGAGGATTAGGAAGCTTCCTCCCCTCCTTCATTTCTTCTTAATTGCACCATTAAGTCCTTCCCTTCTTAATCTTTTGTTAATCTTGGACTTTAATGACTTATGGCTCGGGATTTCTTTAAACTCGTCTTTTAATTCTTCAATAAATAATACTTGAGTTCATCGGCTTTTAGTAAACTTCCGTCTTTTGACTTTTTCTTCGATAAATCTTCAGAATTAGTCTTAGACTTCCGTTCTTTTTGCACTCTTGACTTCTTGACTTCGTCTTTCATCTTTTTCTTCAATAAAAGCCCGTGAATGCCCGTGTTTTCTCCACTTTTCACCTTTTCGTCCTAAATCACAACAAAAACACAAACCACGCATAATTCCGACATACAAGACATAAAATACACGTTTTGGCTCGGTTATTATTGTAATTAAGTGGTAAAAAGGATAGGTGTTTACACACCTATCAAATCAGTAATTACCTTTAATATCGGCTAGAGTGACACTAAAAAAATTAATTACCTTTAAAGTAAATTAAAGTAAATTAAACAAAAGTAATTACAAGGGCTTTTGTCCAGGTAAAAAAATTAAAGTTCGTTGTGTTGGTCTAAACGAATTGATCTAGGTTCTATGTGTGACTCAGTCGTTCTTTGGTGAAACAAAAGTGTGTCGTTGTAGTATATTAAAAATAAAAGTGCAAAGATGTAAAAGTAACTGACGTTAAAATAAACTGCGTTAATTTAAAAAGCGTTAAAATAAATCTAAGTCTAATTAAAAGAAAGGGTGCAAAATTTAGAACTTTGAAAAGTAAATAACGAGAAATTAAGTGACTTAAAATTAAAGCGTGACGAAAATTAAAATTTTACAAAATATAAAAATGAGAAGTTAAAAATTCAAACAAGACAAAATAGAAAAACAATACCCAATCGGAATACACTTACCCTTCTGGTCGAATGTTTATCGGAAAACCCAATCGGAATGCTGTCACCTTTTTCTGATCGGAATAACCAAGCACAAACCTCATATCGGAATGATGATCGAAATTGCCAATCGGAAAGCTGTCACCTACCTCTGATCGGAATACCAAACTCACCTTGATCGGAATACGCCAATCGGAATGTGGGAATAAGGGGCTATCGAAATCCTCCTCGTCGGAATGTTGTTGGAACTCAAATCAGAATGCTGTCACCTTTTCAGATCGGAATAACCAAACAAAAGTCCCTGATCGGAATACCAACTTACCTGATCGAATGTCACAAACCTTTCAATCGGAATGTCAAAACCCTTATCCGATCACTATGATCGGAATGAATAACCCTTTTCCGATTGAACAGATCGGAATACAGTAAAAAGCACACAAAATAATCTATAACTCAAATAAGCACACACCTAAAATCCTAAGCAAACACGTATAAGAAAAAGCTAATAAGCTGAAATTTAAAGACTTTTAAAACACGAAAAGAAAAAGGTTTACGAAAACAAATTTTATATAAAAATAACTTTTATAAAAACTTAAGAAACTTAAAATAAACACAAATAAGCTATAAAAATCAATGATCCAAAGCAATCAAAAGCATAAAAACAGAATCTTTAATCAAATAAGCAAGATAATAAACACATAAACATAAAGATCAAGCAAAGAAAGAAAGGTAGAATGAGAGATTTAAACAAGAAAAGTAAAGGTGCAATTAAAATAAAAGTAACTTACTTGGAAAATTAAGGTGCAAGACAAGGTAATTAAAGTGCAATAAAGTAAATGTGCAAGTAAATAAAGATGGAAGAACTAGTGTCACTCTAGCCAACAAGACTAAAAATGATTATCCTAATGACTATATATAGGGGAGGATTAGGAAGCTTCCTCCCCCCCTTCATTTCTTCTTAATTGCACCATTAAGTCCTTCCCTTCTTAATCTTTTGTTAATCTTGGACTTTAATGACTTATGGCTCGGGATTTCTTTAAACTCGTCTTTTAATTCTTCAATAAATAAGACTCGAGTTCTTCGGCTTTAAGTAAACTTCCGTCTTTTGACTTTTTCTTCGATAAATCTTCAGAATTGGTCTTGGACTTCCGTTCTTTTTGCACTCTTGACTTCTTGACTTCGTCTTTCATCTTTTTCTTCAATAAAAGCCCGTGAATGCCCGTGTTTTCTCCACTTTTCCCAGTTTCGTCCTAAATCACAACAAAAACACAAACCACGCATAATTTTGACATAAAAGACATAAAATACACGTTTTGGCTCGGTTATTATTGTAATTAAGTGGTAAAAAGGATGGGTGTTTACACACCTATCAAATCCCCTACACTTGACCATTGTAATGTCCTCATGCAATGCATTAGTTACAAAGCACGTTTACACTTTTCATCATAATCAATCCATAGTGGCCTTTATTAAAGAGATAGAAAACTATAAACTTTCAAAGTAAAGAAATCAAAAGCATACCTTGGGTTTTGGAAATGTCATGAATAATCATCATCCTCAAATTTTCACTTTCTCCAAACCAAGCTTAAAAACGAGATCATTGTTATTATAAGTTAGTAAACTAACACGAACTCATGTGGGCCAATTACTCACTTAGACTCCCTCATTCCTAGGTGTATTTCTTATATTTTATTATTGTCTCAAATGATCACGAGGATACATTGTTTGACTTATTTCGATAGTTATTTAGGCCGAAAATAAGGTGAACTATTTAATCAATAGTTAGCTAAAGGACAAAATATTTTAAAACTGCTTCTCGGGATCTCATAAAGTTTATATCTTGGCATATCTCGCTTCGCGATTTGAGACCTTTCTCGGACCGATATTTGGCAGCGACTTCATACTTCAAACCTTGAGAGACGTTCATGAAATTATGGTCTTTACTTCATAATAGGAATTTCTTCATTTGAAGTTTTGAGAGATTCATACTTGGACCATGACTTCTTCATTTTTCTCCAATCTTTATTTTGGACTTTTATATACAACGACCCGCCTCCTTTTTGACTTGGATCTATTTATCCTCATACCTTGCTAGGGTCTTTTCGGATACACTTCTCCATGACTTTGGGGGAGTTTTTGCTTTTCGTCGTGTGTCTCGATCCTTCATATTGATTTTTGATAAATGATTCTTCACATCACTTGGGATCTTTAGCAACAAAATATAGCCCTCATGTCTTGTTAGGACCTTTTTGGACTCGCCAATCTTCGCATCCCGCTTCAATAAGTTATGCCTTGGTTATGAACTCTAATCCATACCGAGCAACCTTTAAACGATCTTGGGCTAGAAGCTAAGTAACTTTTCAAATCGTACAACCTTATTTATTGCAGATAAATTTATTAGCAAGCGATGGGAGAATAGGCTCATAATTAACTCACATAAATTCACGAAAGAATACCGAACTTATAATTGACTCTATCATCTCTCGTTCTCCACAGTTTAAAATCTCAAGTAATGAGACTCGTGGATGCTTAGCCTATTAAATCAAAGTTTTGTGTTTTCGAGTCGCCTATAGGATCTTGCAAATTCTTAGACTTTTTCAAGTTTAGAAATCGCATTTTAAAGTTCCCTTGATAACCGACTCTCTAGGATCAATTATAGGAACTTGTGAAATGTTCTTGTTCTTAACCCGTGAGAGTTAAGACTTTCGCGTTTTATTGCTCCCTATAAAAAAGCCTAGCAAAACTTGACTTAAACACGTTAAGGATACTAGCTAGAGTAACTTAGATAAGTAAACTCGGGTTGAGTCAAAAGATTCACAACATTTGAAAACTAAAACCACTTTATTAAACATTTATTCTAATAAAGAAAGAAAATAACTATACAAAAGGAAAAACTAATAGGCCAAAATAGATCAAAAATTTTGAAAAATGTCGAAAAATTGATTTTCCGGTTAAAATGAGGACGATTACAAGGAAAAGAGCCACTTAACTTCGATAGAAGTCCCCCTACACTTAAGATAAACATTGTCCTCAATGTTGAAGCATGTGGGAGTAAACTCCCCTACACTTAGGACATTGTGCACGTTGTTTAAATCTCGCTAAGGAAAAGACAACTAAAGAGATTCCTATTTTAATATTGAGAAATATAAAATAGTGAATCGAAAAGAGTTTAGGATAGAACCGGGAAGAAGGGAACACGAAATCACGGGTCGTCAAGAATCATCAAGAGTGGATCATTGAGCTCGAATCCCTGATTAAGAGAGGAGAGGAAATAGAAAACCAACGGGTCTCCCCTACACTTAGGATAAAGAAAGCTAAAAGATAGATGCATGGGTTGCCTCCCAAGAAGCGCTTGATTTTTGTTAACCGAGTCGTGAGTCTGACTCGACCTTGATCATCATAGGAAGAAGCATGAAACATATCCACCGGGATCAAAGACATAGTTTTCGTCCATCAAATAGCACAAATTTAAGGCGAACAAGGCAAGCCAAAGAAGAAGAGGCAAGGTTCCCTTAAGCAACGATGGAGTATGGTGGGAGCAAGTATGGTGAGGTGCAAGCATGTCTTCAAAATTTCCAAAGAGTTTTCCTTTTATTTCATCAGGTGGATACTGAGATGGCTGCATAATATCGATACCGGGGTCGAACACCTTTTCCTTTAGGGGAAAATAGCACTCAGGCTCAGCAGAATGTGAAGAAGATCCGCGAAGAAGCACAACCTCGTCCTCAAAAGGGGGACAAAGAGGTGTTAAATCATATGTGCTGCGGATATTGGTGTCGACCGGTTTCTTCTCCTTAGAAAGAATGTTCTTCAAATCCAAAGTAGGATCAAGACGATAATCTTTAAAATCTAAAGGAGGTGCATCACTCTCATGAGGGAAGTAAGTGTTGAGAAACGTAGAGAAGTCTTCCTCAAATGACTAATCGTCCAAAGTAGGATCGAGTGATGGCGGAGGATCTTCATCATGTGAAGAATCACTCGAAAGAGTATCGGACTCATCAAAATCATCATATGTGGGCAGATCGGGATACTCGGAAGTACAATCATCGTAATCATCCGAATCTGAGCTAGACTCATCATCATAAGCATCAAAGATCGGTGGAGAATCATAAATGGGAGAAGGTTCCAAATTGGATAGAGAATCATCCACATCATCTTCAAAAAGTGGATTATCAATGCAAGAGTCGAATAGAGGATTGTTGTAGACGACAAAATCATCAAGCACATTAATCATATTCACAGATGCTCGTCCAAAGGATTTGTTTGTAAGCTTCCCTATTTTAAAAACTTGTGAATCATTCCCGACTCTTAAGATTAACTCACCTTCGGCAACATCAACTAGAGCTCGTCCGGTTCTTAAGAATGGCCGACCAAGTATTAAAGGAATACGAGGGTCCATTTCATAATCAACAACGACAAAGTCGACCGGGAATGTAAATGTGCCAACTTTAATGAACACGTCTTCGGCAATACCAACGGGGTAAGCGAGAGTGTGATTTGCAAGTTCGAGAGTCATCTTCGTTGGAGTGAGGTCGGGTAATGATAGTGTTTTCCAAACACTCAATGGCATCAAATTAATACTGGCCCCGAGATCAGCAAGGGCAGTAAATTCTTCGGTTTTGTTGAAAATGCACGGCAACACGAAACGACCGGGATCTCCAAGCTTTTCCGGAAGTTCTTTAAGAATAACTGCAGAGCAGTTTACATTTAAGCGTGTGTTGGCGAGCTCAATAAGCTTCTCCTTCTTGCTAAGCAATTCCTTGAATACTTTGACAAATTTCGGCATGTGGACAAGTGCTTCAACAAGGCTAATGTTGATGTTCACTTGAGAGAGCATCTTCATATAGCTCGACACTTGACAGTCATTCTTGGTTAGCTCGTTGGTTTTGCCTAAGCGAGAAGGATATGGGATATTGGGTTTGGGTGGTGAAGGTGAAGGTGTAGGTAAAGGTTGAGATGTTGAAGGGTCCTTCCTAGGTACATCGTCATGACGAGGCGAAGACGGTAATGGTGCACTAATACTAGGTGTAGGAGGAGTAGGGATAAATGGTGGTGGAGGAGGTGTAGATGATGGGGGTGAGATTGGTGGTCCTACTATGGTGACTCCACTACGGGTAGTAATAGCACTCACATTTGCTCGCGGATTGGTGACGGTGTTTGAAGCTAGAGAACTCGAAGAAGAGGGTTGAGCGGCGGGCAAGAAACTAGCAAGCATATTCTTCAAATCATTGGTTTGATTGCTGAAGGAGGATTGAATATTATCTCGAAGCTCGGATCTTATCTCATTTCCTTGCTTGGTAATATTTCCTTTAAGATTGTTAATTTGGCTCTGTAGATTCTTGATTTGCTCACCTTGGGTTCTCATTATGGCTTCAACATCGGGGTTAATGGGTGGGGTTTGTTGAGCGGGTGGGTGATAAGGATTAGAAGCTCTTGGTGGGATTTGGTTGCTTCTATTGTAGTTGTTGGCGGGGTTTTGGTTTTGAGGAGAAAAACCGGGTGAAAGGTAGTTGTTTGACCGGTAACTCAGCAAATTTCTATCCCCTTGTGGTCGAGCTTGGTAATTTTCCGGTGAATAATTACCATAAGCTGCATACACATTTTCCGGATTTCCTTATGTAGAAGGACAATCGGTGTATGAGTGAGGACCGCCGCATGTTTCACAAGAAGGTGCTTTAACTTGTTGTTGTTGTTGGTTTGAAGCGAGAAGCGTGATACTTTTGCTAATTTCAGTCATCATGCGGGTGAGTTCGGTCATATCAGGGTTTGCTGAAGTGGAAGTAACATTGACTCTCGGGTTGTTCCTTGAAGAAGCGGAGAAATCCTAATTTTTATGATGAGTAGTCATGTTCTCAACAAGCTCTCTACACTCCTCGGGTCTCCTTTTCATAAATGTGCCACCGACGGCTGCATTAATCGTATCACGATCTCGAAAAGTCAAACCGTTGTAGAAAGTATCAATCAATGTGACTGGAAGCATGTTGCACATTTACTTTAAGTTGGCTAGAGTGACACTAGTTCTTCCACCTTTTAATTACTTGCACATTTACTTTACATGTCAATTTAAATACTTGTCTTGCACTTTTAATACCTTTAATTTCCAAGTAAGTGTTCTTTATTTCTTGTTTTAATCTCTCATTCTTCCTTTCTTTCTATGCTTTAATCTTTGTTTACATGCTTATTGTCTTGCTTATTTGATTAAAGATTGTGTTTTTATGCTTTTGATTGTTTTGGATCATTGATTTTTATAGCTTATTTGTGTTTATTTTCAAGTTTCTTAAGTTCTATAAAAGTTATTTTTATATAAAAGTTTGTTTTTCGTAAAGCTTTTTCTTTTCGTGTTTTAAAAGTCTTTAAATTTCAGCTTATTAGCTTTTTCTTATACGTGTTTGCTTAGGATTTTAGGTGTGTGCTTATTTGAGTTATAGCTTAATTGTTTAGCTTATTTTCGGTTCCTTTTACTGTATTCCGGTCTGACTGATCGGAAAAGGGTTTCACATTCTGACCAGCACTCCATTGCTTGGTCGGAAAAGGGCTTTGGTATTCCGTTTAGGGTGATTTTTGGGTATTCCGATTAGGAGTTGTGACAGCATTCCGATTGGGAGTCCATTCCTCATTCCGATCGAGGTGTTCGTTTGGTTATTCCGATTAGGATAGGTGACAATATTCCGATTAGGGGTTCTGATCAGCATTCCGACCAGGTTCCATTTCTTATTCCGACGAGATCATTATTCCGATCAGGAAGGTAAGTCCACATTCCGATCAGGGTGTTTTTGGTTATTCCGATCAGAGGTAGGTGACAGCTTTCCGATCTTGGGGTTCCGATCAACATTCCGATAGGGAGGTTTGTGTACATTCCGATCATCATCTGATCGGAATATATTCCGATGGTAGGGTTGTTTTCATACTTTGTCTTGTTTAATTTTTAAGTTCTCATTTTAATACTTTGTCTAATTTTAATTCTCGTCTCGCTTTTAAATTCCCGTCATTTAGTTATTTACTTTTCAAAGTTTTTAATATTGCATCCTTTACTTTTAATTAGACTTAGATTTATTTTAACGCCATTTACTTTAAAGTCATTTACTTTAATTGTTTTGCACATTTTAATTAAAAACAACCAAAAATATTTGTTTCACCAAAATCAACTGAGTCGTACTTTGAACCAGAAATCAATTCGTTAAGATACCGAGAACACGAACTTTAATTTTTATACGGGGTGTCAAAACCCGTGTATCAAATGGCGCCGCTGCCGGGGATTCAATCATTTTTCATTTGATACAAGGCTTTTGACACCCCGTATAAAAATTAAAGTTAAAGTTCGTGTTCTCGGTATCTTAACGAATTGATTCCCGGTTCAAAGTACGACTCAGCTGTTTTTGGTGAAACAAAAGTTTGTGTCGTTGTAGAAAATTAAAATGTGCAAAGACGTAAAAGTAAATGACTTAAAAGTAAAAAGGCTTTAAAATAAAATAAAATGGCGTTAAAATAAATCTAAGTCTAATTAAAAGAAAGGGTGCAATATTTAAAACTTTGAAAAGTAAAATAATTAAATGACTTGAAATTAAAGCGTGACGAGAATTAAAATTTGACAAAGTATTAAAGCGTAAACTTAAATATTAAACAAGACAAAATAGAAAATAATACCCAATCGGAATAAATTCCGATCAGAATGCACTTACCACCTGATCGGAATGTTGTCGGAAACACCAGATCGGAATGCTGTCACCACCTGACCTATCGGAATAACCAAAAACAACCACTGATCGGAATGTGGAGTGGACTCAGATCGGAATAACCTTACCTTCCTGATCGGAATGTCAATCTGATCGGAATAAGAAATGGACCCTGGTCGGAATGCTGATCGGAACCCCTAATCGGAATATTGTCACCTATCCTAATCGGAATAACCAAACGAACACCTCGATCGGAATGAGGACTGGACTCCCAATCGGAATGCTGTCACAACTCCTAATCGGAATACCCAAAAATACCCTAATCGGAATACCAAAGCCCTTTTCCGACCAAGCAATGGAGTGCTGGTCGGAATGTGAAACCCTTTTCCGATCACTATGATCGGAATACGGAGGAAAAAACACGAAATAAGCTAGAACTAATAAGCTATAAACAAATAAGCACACACCTAAAATCCTAATGAAAACCGTATAAGAAAAAGCTAATAAACTGAAATTTAAAGACTTTTGAAACAAGAAAAGAAAAAGGTTTACGAAAAACAAACTTTATATAAAAATAACTTTTATAAAAACTTAAGAAACTTAAAATAAACACAAATAAGCTATAAAAATCAATGATCCAAAGCAATCAAAAGCAAAAAAACACAATCTTTAATCAAATAAGCAAGACAATAAGCATGTAAACAAAGATTAAAGCATAGAAAGAAAGGAAGAATGAGAGATTAAAACAAGAAAATTAAAGAACACTTACTTGGAAATTAAAGGTATTAAAAGTGCAAGACAAGTATTTAAATTGACATGTAAAGTAAATGTGCAAGTAATTAAAAGGTGGAAGAACTAGTGTCACTCTAGCCAACAAAAACTAATGAAATGAATATGAAGGCTATTTATAGGGGATTAGGGAGATGGTTAGAGGAAGCTTCCTCCCCTCCTTCCTTTCTTCTTAATTGCATGATCAAGTCCTTAAGCTTCTTTAATCTTCTTAAATCTTCTTAATACTTGGACTTTGTCTTGGGATTTCTTCGAACTCGTCTTTTAATTCTTCAATAAACAAGACTCGAGTTCTTCGGCTTTAGTAAACTTCCGTCTTTTGACTTTTTCTTCGATAAATCTTCAGAATTGGTCTTGGACTTCCGTTATTTTTGCACTCTTGACTTCTTGACTTCGTCTTTCATCTTTTTCTTCAATAAAAGCCCGTAAATGCCCGTGTTTTCTCCACTTTTCACCTTTTCGTCCTAAATCACAACAAAAACACAAACCACGCATAATTCCGACATAAAAGACATAAAATACACGTTTTGGCTCGGTTATTATTGTAATTAAGTGGTAAAAAGGATGGGTGTTTACACACCTATCAAATCCCCTACACTTGACCATTGCAATGTCCTCATGCAATGCATTAGTTACAAAGCACGTTTACACTTTTCATCATAATCAATCCATAGTGGCCTTTATTAAAGAGATAGAAAACTATAAACATTCAAAATAAAGAAATCAAAAAGCATACCTTGGGTTTTGGAAATGTCATGAATAATAATCATCCTCAAGTTTTCACTTTCTCCAAACCAAGCTTAAAAACGAGATCATTGTTATTATAAGTTAGTAAACTAACACGAATTCATGTGGGCCAATTATTCACTTAGACTCCCTTATTCCTAGGGGTATCTCTTATATTTTATTGTTGTCTTGAATGATCACGAGGATGCATTATTGACTTATTTCGATAGTTATTTAGTCCGAAAATAAAGTGAACGATTTAATCAATAGTTAGCTAAAGGACAAAATCTTTTAAAACTGCTTCTCGGGACCTCATAAAGTTCATATCTTGGCATAACTTGCTTCGCGATTTGAGACCTTTCTCGGACCGATATTTGGCAGCGACTTCATACTTCAAACCTTGAGAGACGTTCATGAAATTATGGTCTTCTCTTCATAATGGAGTTTCTTCACTTGAAATTTTGAGAGATTCATACTTGGACCACGACTTCTTCATTTTTCTCCAATCTTTATGTTGGAAATACGTTTTTACGTATTTATGAAGGATCGGTCGCTCCAACGATATATTAATGTATTAGGCTCGTGATCCAAGTATAGTCCATATAGCCCACATGTAGGGTGGGCTATATATACCCCTCCTAGCATGTTAGGAGGGGTGGTTCTTCTCATTTCATAACTTTCATTTTAATAAAATCCTTTTCTCTCTCTACTTTTCTTTTCTCTCCTTTCTCTCTCTACACCATCATCTCCTTCTTCCCCATCTCCACCATTAAATCAATAGATCTAATCCATAGTTTAACAAATCCTAAGAAAACGTAGACCTTCAATTGGTATCAGAGCCATGGTTAAATCTTAGGATTTTCTGTTGATTTTCTATTGATTTTCTATTATGTTTTTTTTTTCTATTGATTTTCTTGTTATAATTTTTTTTAGAAAATCTTTCATCTCTTTTTTTTTTCTAAAAATCTGTCCAATCAATCTTTTTTATGATTTAACTTGTCCAATCAGTTTTTATCATTTTTTTTAAATTTTAAATTTCAAAATCTTTCTATAATTTTTTTTCTCATCTTTTTATAATCATTTTTATCAAATTGATGTCTGGATAAGCAGTTTCAGTTTTATCAGATTTTTATTAATTTTAAATTAATCAGTTTTTTATCAGTTTACATTCAATTTGTCATCTTTTATTTTGTCTTTTTTTGTTCAGCCAATCTGTCCAAATCTATCAAAAGTTTCATCACTTTGATCCATCAATCTCCACTTTCGGTTTCCTTTTCTTGTTATTCCGTATAACGGATTATTCCGTATAACGGATTATTCCGTATAGACACGGATTATTCCGTATAGACACGGATTATTCCGTATAGTCACGGATTATTCCGTATAGACCTTTTTCCGAATAGGCTTTCCGAATAGGCTTTCCGAATAGGCTTTCCGAATAGGCTTTCCGAATAGGCTTTCCGTATAGACATTCCGTATAGATATTCCGTATAGGAATTTTATTCCGTATAGGATTTTATTCTGTATAGGAGTTATTCAAGCATAACGGGAAAAAGACTCACTCCAAGTCAATCATACTCACAACAAGACCCTCTTCTCTCGCACAACATCACATCGACCCTGACCTCAAACTGGTTTCAAAACGCAACACTCCTCTCGACCAACAAATCAAAACTCAAAACCAAACCAAGACCCCCACACTCCACAATACACTATCGACTCGACACACAGTCCAGCCTCTACCACTTCAAACAGACTCAACAACATTATTGACTCGAAAAACATTTTCTCGAACACAAACTCTAACTCAAAAAGAAAATCAAATACATGCAACATTTGAAACCTACCCGAGACCTCAAATTAGAGATCTTGAAGACGTTATTGTATCACGTGGAACTGTGATTCGTTAGAGATCTTTAAGATTTGAGGTGCAAGATAAGTCATCAAGACAAGGGGCGGAGTAATCAAGACAAGGCGCGGAGTAATCAGGATGGTTGATTTACGGTTTGATTGAGGAGATTCATATTGATTTGATCGGATCTGCTCATTTTTGTGAGATTGGATTTGGTATTGGGTTTCTTTTAATCAAAGATTGGATTTGGTATTGAGATGGTTGATTTACGGTTTGATTGAGGAGTTTCAATTTGTTTAGAGAGAGAGAGTTTCGCAGCGTCAGAGAAGAAGAGGCATTTTATTTTATTTGGTTTGGGAGAAGTACTTATAGTGAATTTTTTTAATAGGCGGAGGAAACAAAGTTTTTGTTTGCCACGTTTTAAAATCGTGGCTACTTCTATTGCCACTCATCAAAGAAGTTTTACAGATTTTTTCTTTAATAAAGTTATTTTTTTAAGGAATATATCAGATTTTATTTTCTATTTTTAAACATATCAGATTTTTCTATTTTTGGTTTTCTAATTTTTAGTCAAGTTATTTTTTTTAAGTTCCCTTTTTATATTTTTATATCTTAAAGTTAATTTTTTTTAATTCAGTTAATTTTGAATAATTAGTTTTTGGTACATCGTATTGAGGCGGGTATTTAGAAAGAACTAAAGTGGTAAAATATTTAACGGGCCGATCATTATATTCACAGTAACTTGGATTTATTTGTTGACGGGCTTTATTTTTGGAGTGAGCCGACTTTGCTTTGGTCTCCGGTTTAATTTATCATCGTTTGAGCCGACAACAATTTTTGAGCCGAGAAAAGAGATATATTATCAAACGAGGATTTTTTTAAGAGTTGTTTACGGATTTTTCGTTGGTTTTGTCATATTCCGTGAATTTCTGCTTCTAAATTTCTTCACGAATTGCAAAATCACGAAAACAACCACAAAATTCAATGGAGTCTTTGAATTCGACACTTAAAGAGGGAGACTTGCATCGAATGCAAGACAAAGCTAGAGAAAGTGGTATAAATTCATTTCAAATGCTTCAATATCATCTAGTTACTCTTTCACGGCTTCAAGGTGGGAGCGAATTTATGACCATCTTTGGACAAGATCGTCATATATTCATCGACTCAATATTCACCACATTGACCCAACTCACCGAGCAACTCAACCATGAAAACTTTAATCACTCTGCATCGGCACTTGGATATAAGACTCTTGTGACACAACTCACGCCTTTCCTCCAATACAATATCATCACGTCTGAAAGTTCAATGATTTGCCAATCTTTTCTTCGAGATACACATACCGAGCTTCTAGTTTTCCGTGATACAATATTGAAACTCATGACATCGGTCTCGTCTTCGATTTATCAAAGATCACAACTTCAGCAAGTGTATGATAATGGAGTGCAAGAATCAATGACGCAGATGCAAGAGGAGAATGGTCATACGTTTGACAACTTGGAGCATAACAATGGCAAGAGCACGGAATCGGAAGGACAACATGATACCAGTGGCACGCCAGGGAATGTTCACGAGATCCTTCTTGATGACACCTTGCCCGTTTATGATGAAGAGCCTGCAAACATGGTACAATGTAATGTTCTTTATGATGAATATGCTGATGATATGCCGCATATTGAGCATTCTGAACCTAATTATGACAAACATGGGATGGAAAAGAGTGATAGCAATACCACTTCTGATTCATCCGATGTAAGTCATAATGGGGGAGAATTTGTTCAGAATGCTATAGTACATCATGATAATTGTATTATAACTGCTTCATTGACTGCTTCTGATTCCAAGATTAGAGAGCTCGAAACGATTGTAGCTCAACAATCAAAAGATCTTGAGGATGCCAAAATTTAATTTTCAAAGAAAACGAAAAATTTGAAACATATTTTGAAAAACTTGAAAAATCAAATGTTGTTCTTGAAAGAAAATTAGATCAAAAAGTTTTAGATTCTAAAGCTGAAAAGGATAATCTTTTGAAACAAATTCGACTGCTTGAATCTAAGTTGGCATCCCAAGATAACTTGCTCAAAGAGAATGAGACTTTGAAGGCCCAAGTACAGGAAAAGGTTTTTGCTATAGCTGCGTTGAAAAATGAGTTAAGGAAAACTAGAGGATCTAGTATGGACACTAAGCTTGAAAAACCATCAATCTTGGGGAAACCGCCTACAAATCAGTTCGTCAGACAACCGACTGTCAGACAACCTACTGCATTTAGATCCGAGCGACCACAATCCTCGAGACCGCGGTTTGCCTCCTAAGTTGATTTGGTTCACTATCCTAGACCAGTCACTCCACCATCTAGGCCCAATGTGACTAAAACAGCTTTTGCAAGACCTAATCACATGATTGCCTCTAATGTCTCTAGACATAGTCCAAAGAATACGTCTCGAACTAGTTCAAATGACGTTCGCCATACATTTGGTCTAAGGGAAGCTAAGCAAAAGACACAAGTAAGAGATAGGAATTTCAAACCTAGTCAGATGCCTTCTAGTTTACCCAACACTGCTAACCGTAGCATGTCACATCCTAGGAGCATCAATCAATCATCTAGGAATTCTAGATCTTACTCGGACATTAAATATGCTACTTGTAAAACATGTAGAAAATGTGTCTTTACGGCAAATCATGATTCCTGTATCAAGAAATTACTTAATGAGGTGAACTCCCGTGCTAGAATTAAGTCCCATGGATAGCTAAAATCAAACCCGTTGGTAAAGATTGTCACCCCACTGGTAGAACTTTCACTCTTGTAGGAAACGAGTGCCCTTTAACTAGGATAGTCTCCATTTCTTCTAAGACTACTAGGGAGGAAATTGATAAAGATGATACTTCACTTAAGCCTAAACTTAAGATTTTCTATAAAAGGAAACGTTTTCCAGCTAAGATAAGTGAATCATCTACTCAGGTCGCCTCTGACACAAGTAAAGCCAACTGTGAACCCCCATGTGCTTCAAAAATAGATATCTCTAACCCATGCAAAAGTATACAAACTCCTAATGAGAATGCAGGTACCAAAGTTGATGTTCCAAAAGAACGAAGCGGTCCAATCGTTGTATACCGTTCAACTAAGGACACTCTTAGAGTTTGGTTGCTGAAGAAGCAGATATCAGAGAAACAAATGTCTCAGGGGATTCATGGTTAAGCTGCAAACGAGGACTTACAGTCACATAACAGACTATAACTCGCTCTCAAAATACAGGAAAGTTCATCCCGATGATGACTTATCCTAAAAACGAGAAATTCATTTTTCTCGGGCATGAGCTTATGTTAAAAACATTCCACGTTTTTAAGCTCATGCACAAAGGACTTATAGTCACATCACAGACTATAACTCGATCTTCAAAGAAAGGAAAGTTTATCGCCGATGATAAACTTATCCTTACAACAAGAAATTAAGTTTTCTCGGGCATGAGCTAATATTAAAAACATTCGAAGTTTTTTAAGCTCATGCACAATGGCTTATCGTTAAATTTCAGACGATAACCCGTGCTTCAAATAAAGGAAAGTTTATCATTAATGATAACTTATCCTCTCAACGAGAAATTCACCTTTCTCGGTCATGAGCTTGTATTAAAACATTCGAAGTTTTAAGCTCAGAAAGAAGAGTGTCTTTTAAATAAGAGAACTTTTCCTCATAACGAGAAATTAACCTTTCTCGGTCATGAGCTTTCCGTTAAAACAGACAAAGTTTTCAAGCTCATGAAAACGACTTCTAAGTAAATGTCAGCTTAGGACTCGTTCTTCAGATAAAAGGAAAGGTTATCGCCGATGGTAACTTATCCTTACAACGAGAAGTTTACAACTTCTCGGACTTGAGCTTTCCTAAGATATTCCAAATCTTAAGCTCAAGTAATTGGTTTTCAAAACTTTGAACACAATTTTTCAAAAATTTCTCAAAAGGTTTTTCTAAATCTTTCAAAATTGTGTGTTCAAAAACGTTTTGATAAAAAGAGCATGTCTTCTGGAATCGATAATATTTACGAACCTAGAAATGTCATTCAATAATGACACGGGGTTGTAAATAAAGTTCGAGCAGAAGTTTAAAACATTTAAAACATGCTCCATATGGTTTGCTATTATTTCCGATAGTAACCCGCTTTTCACATTGAAGTCAAGCATTTCACCGGAAAGCTTTGACTTCAAAATCCAAAGTTATCATCTCCATCAACCGTAGCAATTTACAATTGATATCTACATACTCGACGATGCGACTACTCAAACGGCGACTACAGCTCTTTCAATAGAACACGGGTCAACAATTGAGGGGGAGCAATTGTCCAGCATTCAGAATCCTTGATGCCGAGAGTGCCAAGTTCACATGTTGGTGTCAAGACAATGATATCAATTGTCCATGTGGTGTAAAGGGGAAGATAATTTCAGAAGTTACGAGGTGACCAACATTCGTGAACAAGAACCATGTGAATCTTTCATATGATGTTCTCTACCATTCAGGTCCAACCTCGTAAATTGCTAATCTAGTGAATACATTATCATATATGATCTTTGCACGTGATAAATACCTTACACTTGTGTTTAAAATGTATTCAATTTACGTTTCAAGTACACCCTCATTAATTTGAGGGGGAGCTTGTTAAAATCATGAAGATAACTAGATTTGCATTTTTCTTCCCAAATTTTCTTAAAATGCTATTAAATCAATTGATATTAAAAACATCGATTGCGTTAATATTTTTAATATGGGGGAGAAAATGTGATTTAATATGGGAAATGATTAATCACAAATGGTTTGACTTAACGTGTTAGCTCATCCTGACATGTGCGAAATGTTTTCGAATATCGTGGCATATGTTAAGGGGGAGCAAAATGGATTTGGATATAAAATGGATTTCATGGTGATTTATACTTACCCGCAACCCATTTATTTCACGACGATGAAGATTGTGGTGACATAAGGATGGTAGGATAGGTTAAAGTCCAATGATTTCTCTCGAACCGGAGGAATCTTCCCAAGGACATTCCATAGCTAGAAATAGTAGTCCTTAGGAAAGATGGAGAAAGATTGTGAACGTAGCTGAATGCCGACCAAGTACTTAAGTTAGCACTGGAACAATCACAACAAGGTGCTAGTTATGACGTATTGGTAAGCATTGAAGGGGTTGAAGAATGAAAAAGAATTGTAAAGATAAAGGGTGTAAAGAAAGAAGCCCTCCTTACAACCTTAGGCAGAAACCGGGTCAATTCATATGCTATTGAGATCATTTTTAATGATTCTTGATATTGAAGAAAGACATCATGGACCCAGTGATGCAATGCACAACCCTTTCCAGCTAACTCAAATATCTCTCAAAAGGTATTTGTTTTAATCACACGGAGATCAACACATTATCTATTGGTTTATTCACTCCGAATAAATTGGTATTGAAAAGGTGGCACTCCTCTCCAGCCTCCGATCACTAAAATCCAAAATGCACGATCGAGTCTAGAGCCATTTGAGATCATCTAATATCTCATTAGGACACACTTTCATATTTCCTTGCTTCTTCACACACTGTGAAAAGTAAGAAAGATCTTAAGAGTCCTACGCAAAATCTTCATGATCTTGCCTGAACATCCGAGTAATACGAAAGTATTTACAATGAAGATGGAAATCCTTCTTGAGCGAATATCAAAAAGCTCATGGTAGGTGACTTGTGCGATTCGTTATGAATCAAACTTGTGATAACTGGAAAGCAACAGTGGTTTAATTCTTAAATGAATTTAAACACGTTCCAGGCCTCTACGCAATATCTTAGTGATCTTGCCAGAACATTCAGAGTAACACTATTAAGTATTTACAGTGACGAATGGAAATCCTTCTAGTGTTAACATCAAACAACACTTGGTAGGTAACTTGCAAGATTCTATATGAATCAAGCTAGTGACAACTGGAAAGCAAAGATGGTGCGGTTCTTAATTGAACTTCACTTGTTCCAGGAACATGAATTGACGGCTTCAAATCATGCGGATAATATTATCTAAATGATTCACTCTTTACGTTCGCAGTCAGCTTTGGACGGTCGAGTAAAGAGAACGGGTTTACCTGCGAAATCTTGTCAAGGAGGTTCTTTATTGAAACTACCTGCCACAAGTACGATATTTTATATCGTCGAACGGTCTTCACCGACCGGAGGTAAAATGCTACCGAATTAGAATGAAATGTTCAAGGCCATTTCATCCGTGTATATTGTTTGTTGCTAACTGTCTTATGCAGCGTACCAAAAAGGTGGCATTGCGGTGTACAATCCAGAAGAAGTCGTCACCACATGCTTATACTACATACAATTAGTACTTCAACAAATTCAAGAAAGTCTGAAGGTCAAGTCTTCCGCTGTATCAAACTCTGAAGCATTCAAGAATTTAAAGGTATAAGTATGTGGAACATGAAGTCACGAAGAGGCGAATTTCACAAGTGATGAATGCACAAGGTCAAGGCAAGGAAACATGCTCAAGACTAAAGTCAAAGATCACATCAAGCATATTCACAAGAACAAGATCGAAGACTCAAGCATAGATGCTAGGTTTAAGATTTTTGTAAAATGGTGTGACCTCCCTTAGGGGGAGATTGTTGGAAATACGTTTTCCAAAGAAAGTCTCGGTCACATCATTATTAGCATAGATCACGAGCTATAGAATATTTAGAACTTTGTAACTTGGAGCGACCTCCCTTAGGGGGAGATTGTAGGAAATACGTTTTTAAGTATTTATGAAGGATCGGTCGCTCCAACGATATATTAATGTATTAGGCTCGTGATCCAAGTATAGCCCATATAGCCCACATAGCCCACATGTAGGGTGGGCTATATATACCCCTCCTAGCATGTTAGGAGGGGTGGTTCTTCTCATTTCATAACTTTCATTTTAATTAAATCCTTTTCTCTCTCTACTTTTCTTTTCTCTCCTTTCTCTCTCTACACCATCATCTCCTTCTTCCCCATCTCCACCATTAAATCAATAGATCTAATCCATAGTTTAACAAATCCTAAGAAAACGTAGACCTTCAATATTTATTTTTCTCCAATCTTTATTTTGGACTTTGATATACAACGATCCGCCTCCTT
Organism: Glebionis coronaria; assembly: GCA_025667525.1. NCBI lineage: Eukaryota > Viridiplantae > Streptophyta > Magnoliopsida > Asterales > Asteraceae > Glebionis > Glebionis coronaria. The sequence goes on along the minus strand of CM046876.1, from coordinate 478,663,941 downwards.
TTATGACTTGGATCTATTTATCCTCATACCTTGCTAGGGTCTTTTCGGATACACTTCTCCATGACTTTTGGGGAGTTTTTTTTTTTTTTTTTGCTTTTCGTCGTGTGTCTCGATCCTTCATATTGATTTTCGATAAATGATTCTTCACATCACTTGGGATATTTAGCAACAAAATATAGCCTTCATGTCTTGTTAGGACCTTTTTGGACTCGCCAATCTTCGCATCCCGCTTCAATAAGTTATGCCTTGGCTATGAACTCTAATCCATACCGAGCAACTTTTAAACGATCTTGGGCTAGAAGCTAAGTAACTTTTCAAATCGTGCAACCTTATTTATTGCAGATAAATTTATTAGCAAGCGATGGGAGAATAGGCTCATAATTAACTCACATAAATTCACAAAAGAATACCGAACTTATAATTGGCTCTATCATCTGTCGTTCTCCACAGTTTAAAATCTCAAGGAATGAGACTCGTGGATGCTTAGCCTATTAAATCAAAGTTTTGGGTTTTCGAGTCGCCTATAGGATCTTGCAAACTCTTAGACTTTTTCAAGTTTAGAAATCGCGTTTTAAAGTTCCCTTGATAAACGACTCTCTAGGATCAATTATAGGAACTTGCGAAAAGTTCTTGTTCTTAACCCGTGAGAGTTAAGACTTTCGCGTTTTATAGCTCCCTATATAAAAGCCTAGCAAAACTTGACTTAAACACGTTAAGGATACTAGCTAGAGTAACTTAGATAAGTAAACTCGGGTTGAGTCAAAAGATTCATAACATTTGAAAACTAAAACCACTTTATTAAAGATTTATTCTAACAAAGAAAGAAAATAACTATACAAAGGGAAAAACTAATAGGCCAAAATAGATCAAAAATTTTGAAAAATGTCGAAAAATTGATTTTCTGGTTAAAATGAGGACAAATACAAGGAAATACCACTTAACTTCGATAGAAGTCCACCTACACTTAAGATAAACATTGTCCTCAATGTTTAAGCATGTGGGAGTAAACTCCCCTACACTTAGGACATTGTGCACGTTGTTTAAATCTCGCTAAGGAAGAGACAACTAAAGAGATTCCTATTTTAATATTGAGAAAATATAAAATAGTGAATCGAAAAGAGTTTAGGATAGAACCGAGAAGATGGGAACACGGAATCACGGGGCGTCAAGAATCATCAAGAATGGATCATTGAGCGCTCGAATCCCTGCATATGATAAGAAAGAGAACAAGAAACACCACGGGGCTCCCCCTACACTTATGGTGAAAATAAGGAAAAATAGATAAATAATTGGGTTGCCTCCCAAAAAGCGCTTGTTTTTGTTAACCGAGTCACGAGCCTGACTCGTCCCCGAATTAAATGGTCTATGGGAAAGCCTTGAATGTAATACCGGGATCAAAGACCTTATCCTCATTCCTGGAGGAATATAACAAAGGAGAGACAGGAGGATAAGTCTTAAACGGTAGAAAGGTCCTTTCAACATACGAGAAGTATGTGAAACCTTGATCCTCGGGAGGTGGGGTGGGTATAGGAATCACATTGTCATCCTCCAAAGACAATGGATGCGGACCAATTGGCAAAGCCGTAATGTTACCAATCATAGAATGGTTATTTTCACCTCCCGGGTCAAAGCACTCATCCTCATTTCCCGGAGAGGGACATTGATACATCACCCGATTGGGCGTGCGTTCAGTAGGATGAGGGGGCAATATAGTAAGAGAAGTAAGAGAAGAATTACCTTCCACCTGCGGTACCTTTCCAGTAGAGTCAGAACTTTCCACCTCTGCGATAGAAGGGGGCATGGCTAACAAAGTATGCTCATCAGTAGCAAGAGAATCATAGCTATCAATGTCTTCAATCCCTTCGTCAAAGAGAGGATTCAACTCACTAGATATGTAATCGTCATCAAAATCAAATAAAGGGTTCGAATAAATCTTGAAAATTTCCTTCGGAACGTCTTCACCGGATAGTGACTCGTCATCACTAGAAGTAAAATCACCATCTTGATCAAAAAGAGGATTAGAGAAAGCCAAAGAATCCTCTTCCAAAGTGTTGGTGGAAGGAACATCATCAGAAGAAAGTGCATCATACTCATCGTCACTGTCGGATGTCAACTCAGATTCACTTGGAATGGGGACAAGGTTATCAGCACTAGACGTATTGAATTCGACAGATTCCATTGCAGGAATTGTACTAATATCCTCATCCCTTAGGATAGTTGAATCCTTAAGCTCCGACAAGTCGGGAGAAAGAATAGCATTCTCATCGGTCCAAGAAATAGGACTCTCATCGTCATCACTGTCATAATAATATGGAGGCACAAGAGGAGGAGTATAAGCATTAAGTTTAGATACCTGCTCTTGTTGCTGATCCGCTTTACATTTCTCCATCATCTTGTTGAAAGCTTCTTGAACTTTTTGAAAGTTTTCAAAGATTGTGGCAAGTTGCTCAGGAGGAAGTGCACAAAAGGGTTTATTATTGACAGTGTGACGTGGGGGATCAAAGTTATAAACACAAGGATGGTAGCACGGAACTTTCTCAAAGACCTTCTACGGATCACAAGAAGAAGCATCGTGAGGGCCCCCACAAATATAGCACCACGGGTATGGAGAAAAACCCGGTGCATCTTGAGGATAGGGATTGTCATAGACGGGAGAGGGTGGGAAAGTATTGTAAGAGTTGAAGTATGCATTTGTTGAATTGCAAAATGGTCAAAATCCAAATTGTGTATCGTCGATATCAAAACCACACCGCCCACAAGTACACCATTGACATGTTTGAAAACCATGCCATGGTCTCCCACACCGTCCACAAGACGAATCCATGAAGAATTATAGATAAGAAGGGTAAAGAAAAGAATTAAACATAATAGAGGATAAAGAGGAATATTTTTGGTGCAAAACTTTGAAAAAGAAATGCTTTTTATGATTTTTCAAATGTTTTTGGGATTTTTGAAAATTTTTGACACGAAAAATAACGTTCACGAGTGAACGGATCCCAAAAAGCAACGCGTCTCTCACAGAAAACCGTTAATCTTTACGAAAAGAGCCGACAGCGGCGCCATTTGATACAAGGCTTTTGACACCCCGTATAAAAATTAAAGTTAAAGTTCGTGTTCTCGGTATCTTAACGAATTGATTCCCGGTTCAAAGTACGACTCAGCTGTTTTTGGTGAAACAAAAGTTTGTGTCGGTGTAGAAAATTAAAATGTGCAAAGACGTAAAAGTAAATGACTTAAAAGTAAAAAGGCGTTAAAATAAAATAAAATGGCGTTAAATAAATCTAAGTCTAATTAAAAGAAAGGGTGCAATATTTAAAACTTTGAAAAGTAAAATAGTTAAATGACTTGAAATTAAAGCGTGACGAGAATTAAAATTTGACAAAGTATAAAGCGTAAACTTAAAAATTAAACAAGACAAAATAGAAAATAATACCCAGTCGGAATAAATTCCGATCGGAATGCACTTACCACCTGATCGGAATGTTGTTGGAAACACCAGATCGGAATGCTGTCACCACCTGACCTATCGGAATAACCAAAAACAACCACTGATCGGAATGTGGAGTGGACTCAGATCGGAATAACCTTACCTTCCTGATCGGAATGTCAATCTGATCGGAATAAGAAATGGACCCTGGTCGGAATGCTGATCGGAACCCCTAATCGGAATATTGTCACCTATCCTAATCGGAATAACCAAACGAACACCTCGATCGGAATGAGGACTGGACTCCCAATCGGAATGCTGTCACAACTCCTAATCGGAATACCTAAAAATCACCCTAATCGGAATACCAAAGCCCTTTTCCGACCAAGCAATGGAGTGCTGGTCGGAATGTGAAACCCTTTTCCGATCACTATGATCGGAATACGGAGGAAATAACACGAAATAAGCTAGAACTAATAAGCTATAAACAAATAAGCACACACCTAAAATCCTAATGAAAACCGTATAAGAAAAAGCTAATAAACTGAAATTTAAAGACTTTTGAAACACGAAAAGAAAAAGGTTTACGGAAAACAAACTTTATATAAAAATAACTTTTATAAAAACTTAAGAAACTTAAAATAAACACAAATAAGCTACAAAAATCAATGATCCAAAGCAATCAAAAGCATAAAAACACAATCTTTAATCAAATAAGCAAGACAATAAGCATGTAAACAAAGATTAAAGCATAGAAAGAAAGGAAGAATGAGAGATTAAAACAAGAAAATTAAAGAACACTTACTTGGAAATTAAAGGTATTAAAAGTGCAAGACAAGTATTTAAATTGACATGTAAAGTAAATGTGCAAGTAATTAAAAGGTGGAAGAACTAGTGTCACTCTAGCCAACAAAAACTAATGAAATGAATATGAAGGCTATTTATAGGGGATTAGGGAGATGGTTAGAGGAAGCTTCCTCCCCTCCTTCCTTTCTTCTTAATTGCATGATCAAGTCCTTAAGCTTCTTTAATCTTCTTAAATCTTCTTAATACTTGGACTTTGTCTTGGGATTTCTTCGAACTCATCTTTTAATTCTTCAATAAACAAGACTCGAGTTCTTCGGCTTTAGTAAACTTCCGTCTTTTGACTTTTTCTTCGATAAATCTTCAGAATCGGTCTTGGACTTCCGTTCTTTTTGCACTCTTGACTTCTTAACTTCGTCTTTCATCTTTTTCTTCAATAAAAGCCCGTAAATGCCCGTGTTTTCTCCACTTTTCACCTTTTCGTCCTAAATCACAACAAAAACACAAACCACGCATAATTCCGACATAAAAGACATAAAATACACGTTTTGGCTCGGTTATTATTGTAATTAAGTGGTAAAAAGGATGGGTGTTTACACACCTATCAAATGGACTTCTATCGAAGTTAAGTGGTCTTTTCCTTGTATTTGACCTCATTTTAACCGGAAAATCAATTTTTCGACATTTTTCAAAATTTTTGATCTATTTTGGCCTATTAGTTTTTCCCTTTGTATAGTTATTTTCTTTCTTTGTTAGAATAAATCTTTAATAAAGTGGTTTTAGTTTTCAAACGTTATGAATCTTTTTACTCAACCCGAGTTTACTTATCTAAGTTACTCTAGCTAGTATCCTTAACGTGTTTAAGTCAAGTTTTGCTAGGCTTTTATATAGGGAGCTATAAAACGCGAAAGTCTTAACTCTCACGGGTTAAGAACAAGAACTTTTCGCAAGTTCTATAATTGATCCTAGAGAGTCGTTTATCAAGGGAACTTTAAAACGCGATTTCTAAACTTGAAAAAGTCTAAGAGTTTGAAAGATCCTATAGGCGACTCGAAAACCGAAAACTTTGATTTAATAGGCTAAGCATCCACGAGTCTCATTCCTTGAGATTTTAAACTATGGAGAACGAGAGATGATAGAGCCAATTATAAGTTTGGTATTCTTTCGTGAATTTATGTGAGTTAATTATGAGCCTATTCTCCCATCGCTTGCTAATAAATTTATCTGTAATAATTAAGGTTGTACGATTTGAAAAGTAACTTAGCTTCTAGCCCAAGATCGTTTAAAAGTTGCTCGGTATGGATTAGAGTTCATAGCCAAGACATAACTTATTGAAGCGGGATGCGAAGATTGGCGAGTCCAAAAAGGTCCTAACAAGACATGAGGGCTATATTTTGTTGCTAAAGATCCCAAGTGATGTGAAGAATCATTTATCGAAAATCAATATGAAGGATCGAGACACACGACGAAAAGCAAAAAAAAAAAAAAAAAAAAAAAACTCCCCAAAAGTCATGGAGAAGTGTATCCGAAAAGACCCTAGCAAGGTATGAGGATAAATAGATCCAAGTCATAAAAGGAGGCGGATCGTTGTATATCAAAGTCAAAAATAAAGATTGGAGAAAAATGAAGAAGTCGTGGTCCAAGTATGAATCTCTCAAAACATCAAGTGAAGAAACTCCATTATGAAGAGAAGACCATAATTTCATGAACGTCTCTCAAGGTTTGAAGTATGAAGTCGCTGCCAAATATCGGTCCGAGAAAGGTCTCAAATCGCGAAGCGAGTTATGCCAAGATATGAACTTTATGAGGTCCCGAGAAGCAGTTTTAAAAGATTTTGTCCTTTAGCTAACTATTGATTAAATCGTTCACTTTATTTTCGGACTAAATAACTATCGAAATAAGTCAACAATGCATCCTCGTGATCATTCAAGACAATAATAAAATATAAGAGATACCCCTAGGAATAAGGGAGTCTAAGTGAATAATTAGCCCACATGAATTCGTGTTAGTTTACTAAATTATAATAACAATGATCTCGTTTTTAAGCTTCGTTTGGAGAAAGTGAAAACTTGAGGATGATGATTATTCATGACATTTCCAAAACCCAAGGTATGCTTTTTGATTTCTTTATTTTGAATGTTTATAGTTTTCTATCTCTTTAATAAAGGCCACTATGGATTGATTATGATGAAAAGTGTAAACGTGCTTTGTAACTAATGCATTGCATGAGGACATTGCAATGGTCAAGTGTAGGGGATTTGATAGGTGTGTAAACACCCATCCTTTTTACCACTTAATTACAATAATAACCGAGCCAAAACGTGTATTTTATGTCTTTTATGTCGGAATTATGCGTGGTTTGTGTTTTTGTTGTGATTTAGACGAAAAGGTGAAAAGTGGAGAAAACACGGGCATTTACGGGCTTTTATTGAAGAAAAAGATGAAAGACGAAGTCAAGAAGTCAAGAGTGCAAAAAGAACGGAAGTCCAAGACCAATTCTGAAGATTTATCGAAGAAAAAGTCAAAAGATGGAAGTTTACTAAAGCCGAAGAACTCGAGTCTTGTTTATTGAAGAATTAAAAGACGAGTTCGAAGAAATCCCAAGACAAAGTCCATGTATTAAGAAGATTTAAGAAGATTAAAGAAGCTTAAGGACTTGATCATGCAATTAAGAAGAAAGGAAGGAATGGAGGAAGCTTCCTCTAACCATCTCCCTAATCCCCTATAAATAGCCTTCATATTCATTTCATTAGTTTTTGTTGGCTAGAGTGACACTAGTTCTTCCACCTTTTAATTACTTGCACATTTACTTTACATGTCAATTTAAATACTTGTCTTGCACTTTTAATACCTTTAATTTCCAAGTAAGTGTTCTTTAATTTTCTTGTTTTAATCTCTCATTCTTCCTTTCTTTCTATGCATTAATCTTTGTTTACATGCTTATTGTCTTGCTTATTCGATTATTGTGTTTTTATGCTTTTGATTGCTTTGGATCATTGATTTTTATAGCTTATTTGTGTTTATTTTAAGTTTCTTAAGTTTTTATAAAAGTTATTTTTATATAAAGTTTGTTATTCGTAAACCTTTTTCTTTTCGTGTTTCAAAAGTCTTTAAATTTCAGTTTATTAGCTTTTTCTTATACGGTTTTCATTAGGATTTTAGGTGTGTGCTTATTTGTTTATAGCTTATTAGTTCTAGCTTATTTCGTGTTATTTCCTCCGTATTCCGATCATAGTGATCGGAAAAGTTTCACATTCCGACCAGCACTCCATTGCTTGGTCGAAAAATGGCTTTGGTATTCCGATTAGGGTGATTTTTGGGTATTCCGATTAGGAGTTGTGACAACATTCCGATTGGGAGTCCAGTCCTCATTCCGATCGAGGTGTTCGTTTGGTTATTCCGATTAGGATAGGTGACAATATTCCGATTAGGGGTTCCGATCAGCATTCCGACCAGGGTCCATTTCTTATTCCGATCAGATTGACATTCCGATCAGGAAGGTAAGGTTATTCCGATCTGAGTCCACTCCACATTCCGATCAGTGGTTGTTTTTGGTTATTCCGATAGGTCAAGTGGTGACAGCATTCCGATCTGGTGTTTCCGACAACATTCCGATCAGGTGGTAAGTGCATTCCGATCGGAATTTATTCCGATTGGGTATTATTTTCTATTTTGTCTTGTTTAATTTTTAAGTGTACGCTTTAATACTTTGTCAAATTTTAATTCTCGTCACGCTTTAATTTCAAGTCATTTAATTATTTTACTTTTCAAAGTTTTAAATATTGCACCCTTTCTTTTAATTAGACTTAGATTTATTTTAACGCCATTTTATTTTATTTTAACGCCTTTTTACTTTTAAGTCATTTACTTTTACGTCTTTGCACATTTTAATTTTCTACAACGACACAAACTTTTGTTTCACCAAAAACAGCTGAGTCGTACTTTGAACCGGGAATCAATTCGTTAAGATACCGAGAACACGAACTTTAACTTTACTTTTTATACGGGGTGTCAAAAGCCTTGTATCAAATGATGAGAGATTTAAACAAGAAAAGTAAAGGTGCAATTAAAATAAAAGTAACTTACTTGGAAAATTAAGGTGCAAGACAAGGTAATTAAAGTGCAATAAAGTAAATGTGCAAGTAATTAAAAGGTGGAAGAACTAGTGTCACTCTAGCCGAAATTAAAAGGTAATTAAAAAAAGATGGAGAATACGAACTTTAACTTTAATTTTTTAAACAGGCAAAAGCCTTGTATCAAATGGCGCCGCTGCCGGCTCTTTTCGTAAAGATTAACGGTTTTCTGTGAGAGACGCGTTGCTTTTTGGGATCCATTCACTTGTGAACGTTATTTTTCGTGTCAAAATTTTTCAAAAAATCCCAAAAACATTTGAAAAATCATAAAAAGCATTTCTTTTTCAAAGTTTTGCACCAAAAATATTCCTCTTTATCCTCTATTATGTTTAATTCTTTTCTTTACCCTTCTTATTTATAATTCTTCATGGATTCGTCTTGTGGACGGTGTGGGAGACCATGGCATGGTTTTCAAACATGTCAATGGTGTACTTGTGAGCGGTGTGGTTTTGATATCGACGATACACAATTTGGATTTTGTCCATTTTGCAATTCAACAAATTCATACTTCAACTCTTACAATACTTTCCCACCCTCTCCCGTCTATGACAATCCCTATCCTCAAGATGCACCGGGTTTTTCTCCATACCCGTGGTGCTATATTTGTGGGGGCCCTCACGATGCTTCTTCCTGTGATCCGTCGAAGGTCTTTGAGAAAGTTCCGTGCTATCATCCCAGTGTTTATAAATTTGATCCCCCACGTCACACTGTCAATCATCAACCCTTTTGTGCACTTCCTCCTGAACAACTTGCCACAATTTTTGACACCATTCAAAATGTTCAAGAAGCTTGCAACAAGATGATGGAGAAATGTAAAGCGGATCAGCAACAAGAGCAGGTATCTAAACTTAATGCTTATACTCCTCCTCTTGTGCCTCCATATTATTATGACAGTGATGACGATGAGAGTCCTATTTCTTGGACCGATGAGAATGATATTCCTTCTCCCGACTTGCCGGAGCCTAAGGATTCAACCATCCTAAGGGATGAGGATATTAGTACAATTCCTGCAAAGGAATCCGTCGAATTCAATACGTCTAGTGCTGATAACCTTGTCCCTATTCCAAGTGAATCTGAGTTGACATCCGACAGTGACGATGAGTATGACGCACTTTCTTCTGATGATGTTCCTTCCACCAACACTTCGGAAGAGGATTCTTTGGCTTTCTCTAATCTTCTTTTTGATCAAGATGGTGATTTTACTTCTAGTGATGACGAGTCACTATCTGATGAAGACGTCCGAAGGAAACTTTCAAGATTTATTCGAACCCTTTATTTGATTTTGATGACGATTACCTATCTAGTGAGATAAATCCTCTCTTTGACGAAGGGATTGAGGACATTGATAGCTCTGCTTCTCTTGCTATTGATGAGCATACTTTTATAGCCATGCCCCCTTCTATAGCAGAGGTGGAGAGTTCTGATTCTACTGGAAAGGTACCGCAGGTGGAAGGTAATTCTTCTCTTACTTCTCCTACTATATTGCCCCCTCATCCTACTGAATGCACGCCCAAGGTGGTGATGTATCAATTTCCCTCTCCGGGAAATGAGGATGAGTGTTTTGACCCGGGAGGTGACACTGACCATTCTATGTTTGATAACCTTACGGCTTTGCCAATTGGTCCGCATCCATTGTCTTTGGAGGATGACAATGTGATTCCTATACCCACCCCACCTCCTGAGGATCATGATTTCACATACTTCTCGTATGTTGAAAGGACCTTTCTACCGTTTAAGACTTATCCTCCTGCCTCTCCTTTGTTATATTCCTCCGGGAATGAGGATAAGGTCTTTGATCCCGGTATTACATTTGAGGCCTCCCCATGGACCATTTAATTCGGGGACGAGTCAGGCTCGTGACTCGGATAACAAAAACAAGCGCTTTTTGGGAGGCAACCCAATTATCTATCTATCTTTTTCTTTGTTTTTACCATAAGTGTAGGGGGAGACCCGTTGGTGTTCGCTATTTCCTCTCTTCTCTTAATCAGGGATTCGAGCTCAATGATCCACTCTTGATGATTCTTGACGACCCGTGATTCCGTGTTCCCTTCTTCTCGGTTCTATCCTAAACTCTTTTCGATTCACTATTTTATATTTTCTCAATATTAAAATAGGAATCTCTTTAGTTGTCTTTTCCTTAGCGCGATTTAAACAAAGTGCACAATGTCCTAAGTGTAGGGGAGTTTACTCCCACATGCTTAAACATTGAGTACAATGTTTATATTAAGTGTAGGGGGGACTTCTATCGAAGTTAAGTGGCCTTTTCCTTGTATTTGTCCTCATTTTAACCGGAAAATCAATTTTTCGACATTTTTCAAAATTTTTGATCTATTTTGGCCTATTAGTTTTTCCTTTTGTATAGTTATTTTCTTTCCTTATTAGAATAAATTTTAATAAAGTGGTTTTAGTTTTCAAACGTTGTGAATCTTTTGACTCAACCTGAGTTTACTTATCTAAGTTACTCTAGCTAGTATCCTTAACGTGTTTAAGTCAAGTTTTGCTAGGCTTTTATATAGGGAGCTATAAAACGCGAAAGTCTTAACTCTCACGGGTTAAGAACAAGAACTTTTCGCAAGTTCCTATAATTGATCCTAGAGAGTCGTTTATCAAGGGAACTTTAAAACGCGATTTCTAAACTTGAAAAAGTCTAAGAGTTTGCAAGATCCTATAGACGACTCGAAAACCCAAAACTTTGATTTAATAGGCTAAGCATCAACGAATCTCATTACTTGAGATTTTATACTGTGGAGAACGAGAGATGATAGAGTAAATTATAAGTTTGGTATTCTTTCGAGAATTTATGTGAGTTAATTATAAGCCTATTCTCCCATCGCCTGCTAATAAATTTGTCTGCAATAAATAAGGTTGTACGATTTGAAAAGTTACTTAGCTTCTAGCCCAAGATCGTTTAAAAGTTGCTCGGTATGGATTATAGTTCATAGCTAAGGCATAACTTATTGAAGCGGGATGCGAAGATTGACGAGTCCAAAAAGGTCCTAACAAGGCATGAGGGCTATATTTTGTTGCTAAAGATCCCAAGTGATGTGAAGAATCATTTATCAAAAATCAATATGAAGGATCGAGACACACGACAAAAAGCAAAAACTCCCCAAAAGTCATGGAGAAGTGTATCCGAAAAGACCCTAACAAGGTATGAGGATAAATAGATCCAAGTCAAAAAGGAGGCGGATCGTTGTATATCAAAGTCCTAAATAAATATTGGAGAAAAATGAAGAAGTCGTGGTCCAAGTATGAATCTATCAAAACTTCAAGTGAAGAAATTCCCATTATGAAGAGAAGACCATTATTTCATGAACGTCTCTCAAGGTTTGAAGTATGAAGTCGATGCAAAATATCGGTCCGAGAAAGGTCTCAAATAGCGAAGCGAGTTATGCCAAGATATAAACTTTACGAGGTCCCGAGAAGCAGTTTTAAAAGATTTTGTCCTTTAGCTAACTATTGATTAAATCGTTCACTTTATTTTCGGACTAAATAACTATCGAAATAAGTCAACAATGCATCCTCGTGATCATTTAAGACAATAATAAAATATAAGAGATACACCTAGGAATAAGGGAGTCTAAGTGAGTAATTGGCCCACATGAGTTCGTGTTAGTTTGCTAACTTATAATAACAATGATCTCGTTTTTAAGCTTGGTTTGGAGAAAGTGAAAACTTGAGGATGATGAATATTCATGACATTTCCAAAACCCAAGGTATATTTTTGATTTCTTTACTTTGAATGTTCATAATTTTCTATCTCTTTAATAAAGGCCAACGTGGATTGATTATGATGAAAAATGTAATCTTGCTTTGTAACTAATGCATTGCATGAGGACATTGCAATGGTCAAGTGTAGGGGATTTGATAGGTGTGTAAACACCCATCCTTTTTACCACTTAATTACAATAATAACCGAGCCAAAACGTGTATTTTATGTCTTTTATGTCGGAATTATGCGTGGTTTGTGTTTTTATTGTGATTTAGGACGAAATTGTGAAAAGTGGAGAAAACACGGGCATTCACGGGCTTTTATTGAAGAAAAAGATGAAAGACGAAGTCAAGAAGTCAAGAGTGCAAAAACAACGGAAGTCCAAGACCAATTCTGAAGATTTATCGAAGAAAAAGTCAAAAGACGGAAGTTTACTAAAAGCCGAAGAACTCAAGTCTTATTTATTGAAGAATTAAAAGATGAGTTTAAAGAAATCCCGAGCCATAAGTCATTAAACTCCAAGATTAACAAAAGATTAAGAAGGGAAGGACTTAATGGTGCAATTAAGAAGAAATGAAGGAGGGATGGAAGCTTCCTAATCCTCCCCTATATATAGTCATTAGCATTTCATTTTTTACTCTTGTTGGCTAGAGTGACACTAGTTCTTCCACCTTTTAATTACTTGCACATTTACTTTTCATGTCAATTTAAATACATTGTCTTGCACTTTTAATACCTTTAATTTCCAAGTAAGTGTCCTTTAATTTTCTTGTTTTAATCTCTCATTCTACCTTTCTTTCTTTGCTTGATCTTTATGATTATGTGTTTATTATCTTGCTTATTTGATTAAAGATTATGTTTTTATGCTTTTGATTATTTTGGATTATTGATTCTTATAGCTTATTTGTGTTTTTCTTTAAGTTTCTAAAGTTTTTATAAAAGTTATTTTTATATTAAATTAGTTTTCATAAACTTTGTTTTATTTTGTGCTTTCAAAAGTCTTTAAATTTCAGCTTATTAGCTTTTTCTTATACGTGTTTGCTTAGTATTTTAGGTGTGTGCTTATTTGAGTTATAGCTTAATTGTTTAGCTTATTTTCGGTTCCTTTTACTGTATTCCGATCTGACTGATCGGAAAAGGGTTTCACATTCCGACCAGCACTCCATTGATTGGTCGGAAAAGGGCTTTGATATTCCGATTAGGGGTTCCGATCAGCATTCCGACCAGGTTCCATTTCTTATTTCGTGTTATTTCCTCCGTATTCCGATCATAGTGATCGGAAAAGGGTTTCACATTCCGACCAGCACTCCATTGCTTGGTCGGAAAAGGGCTTTGGTATTCCGATTAGGGTGATTTTTGGGTATTCCGATTAGGAGTTGTGACAGCATTCCGATTGGGAGTCCAGTCCTCATTCCGATCGAGGTGTTCGTTTGGTTATTCCGATTAGGATAGGTGACAATATTCCGATTAGGGGTTCCGATCAGCATTCCGACCAGGGTCCATTTCTTATTCCGATCAGATTGAGATTCTGATCAGGAAGGTAAGGTTATTCCGATCTGAGTCCACTCCACATTCCGATCAGTGGTTGTTTTTGGTTATTCCGATAGGTCAGGTGGTGACAGCATTCCGATCTGGTGTTTCCGACAACATTCCGATCAGGTGGTAAGTGCATTCCGATCGGAATTTATTCCGATTGGGTATTATTTTCTATTTTGTCTTGTTTAATTTTTAATTTTACGCTTTAATACTTTGTCAAATTTTAATTCTCGTCACGCTTTAATTTCAAGTCATTTAATTATTTACTTTTCAAAGTTTTAAATATTGCACCCTTTCTTTTAATTAGACTTAGATTTATTTTAACGCTATTTTATTTTATTTTAACGCCTTTTTACTTTTAAGTCATTTACTTTTACGTCTTTGTACATTTTAATTTTATACAACGACACAAACTTTTGTTTCACCAAAAACAGCTGAGTCGTACTTTGAACCGGGAATCAATTCGTTAAGATACCGAGAACACGAACTTTAACTTTAATTTTTATACGGGGTGTCAAAAGCCTTGTATCAAATGGCGCCGCTGCCGGGGACCGATTAGAGAATGTTCTTCAAATCCAAAGTAGGATCAAGACGATAATCTTCAAAATCCAAAGGAGGTGCATCACTCTCATGAGGGAAGTAAGTATTAAGAAACGTAGAGAAGTCTTCCTCAAATGAGTAATCGTCCAAAGTAGGATCGAGTGATGGCGGAGGATCTTCATTATGTGAAGAATCACTCGAAAGAGTATCAGCCTCATCAAAATCATCGTATGTGGGCAGATCGGGATACTCAGAAGTAAGGTCATCATAATCATCCGAATCTGAGCTAGAATCATCATCATTATAAGCGTCAAAGATCGGTGGAGAATCATAAATGGGAGAAGGATCCGAATTGGATAGAGAATCATCCACATCATCTTGAAAAAGTGGATTATCGATGCAAGAATCGAATAGAGGATTGTTGTAGATGGTAAAATCATCGAGCACATTAATCATATTCACTGATTCTCGTCCAAAGGATTTGCTTGTAAGCTTCCCCGTTTTAAAAACTTGTGAATCATTCCCGACTCGTAAGATTAACTCACCTTCGGCAACATCAACTAAAGCTCGTCCGGTTCTTAAGAATGGCCGACCAAGTATTAAAGGAATACGAGGGTCCATTACATAATCAACAACGACAAAGTCGACCGGGAAAGTAAATGTGCCAACTTTAATGAACACGTCTTCGGCAATACCAACGGGGTAAGCGAGAGTGCGATTTGCAAGTTCAAGAGTCATCTTCATTGGAGTGAGGTCGGGTAATGATAGTGTTTTCCAAACACTCAATGGCATCAAATTAATACTGGCCCCGAGATCAGCAAGGGCAGTAAATTCTTCGGTTTTGTTGAAAATGCACGGCAACACAAAACGACCGGGATCTCCAAGCTTTTCCAGAAGTTCTTTAAGAATAACTGCAGAGCAGTTTTCATTTAAGCGTGTGTTGGCGAGCTCAATAAGCTTCTCCTTCTTGCTAAGCAATTCCTTGAATACTTTGACAAATTTCGACATGTGGACAAGTGCTTCAACAAGGCTAATGTTGATGTTCACTTGAGAGAGCATCTTCATATAGCTCGACACTTGACAGTCATTCTTGGTTAGCTCGTTGGTTTTGCCTAAGCGAGAAGGATATGGGATATTGGGTTTGGGTGGTGAAGGTGAAGGTGGTAAAGGTTGAGATGTTGAAGGGTCCTTCCTGGAAACATCATCATGACGAGGCGGAGACGGTAATGGTGCACTAATACTAGGTGTAGGAGGAATAGGGATAAATGGTGGTGGAGGAGGTGTAGATGATGGGGGTGGGATTGGTGGTCCTACGATGGTAACTCTACTACGGGTAGTAATAGCACTAACATTTGCTCGCGGATTGGTGACGGTGTTTGAAGGTAGAGAACTCGAAGTAGAAGGTTGAGCGGCGGGCAATAAACTAGCAAGCATATTCTTCAAGTCATTCGTTTGATTGCTGAAGGAGGATTGAATATTATCTCGAAGCTCGGATCTTATCTCATTTCCTTGCTTGGTAATATCTCCTTTAAGATTGATAATTTGACTCTACAGATTCTTGATTTGCTCACCTTGAGTTCTCATGATAGCTTCAACATCGGGGTTAATGGGTGGGGCTTGTTGGGTGGGTAGGTGATAAGGATTAGAAGCTCTTGGTGGGATTTGGTTGCTTCTATTGTAGTTGTTGGCGGGGTTTTGGTTTTGAGGAGAAAAACCGGGTGAAAGGTAGTTGTTTGACCGGTAACTCAACAAATTTCTATCCCCTTGTTGTCGAGCTTGGTAATTTTCCGGTGAATAATTACCATAAGCTGCATACACATTTTTCGGATTTCCTTGTGTAGAAGGACAATCGGTGTATGAGTGAGGACCGCCGCATGTTTCACAAGAAGGTGCAACCGCTTTAACTTGTTGTTGTTGTTGGTTTGAAGCGAGAAGCAAGATACTTTTGCTCATTTCAGTCATCATGCGGGTGAGTTCGGTCATATCAGGGTTTGCTGAAGTAGAATAAACATTGACTCTCGGGTTGTACCTTGAAGAAGCGGAGGAATCCTAGTTTTTGTGGTGAGTAGTCATGTTCTCAATTAACTCTCTACACTCCTCGGGTCGCCTTTTCATGAATGTGCCACCGGCGGCTGCATTAATCGTATCATGATCTCGAAAAGTCAAACCGTCGTAGAAATTATCAATTAAGGTCACAGGGAGCATGTTGTGGTTTGGACAACGATCGATCAGCACATTATATCTTTCCCAAGCATCAAAAAGAGATTCATCGGGTTCTTGCATGAAACCGCTGATTTGATTGCGAAGGCTCGTGACCATGGATGGTGGAAAGTAGCGCGACAAAAAGCGTTGAGTCATGTCATCCCAAGTGTGAATAGAATTCTTCGGGAGACGATCAAACCATTTCTCGGCATGATGTGATAAAGTATGTGGGAAGAGTTGTAGGCGTAGAACATCCATTGTGGCACCGGGCAACTTCATGCTTTGGGTGATTGTAATGAACTTGTCGAGGTGTTTGTTGGCATCATCATCAGGCATTCCACTAAAAGGATTTGTTTGCACTTTCTGAATCATGTGGTGCTTTAACGAAAACTCCGGAGCCGTGATTTGCATCGGCGCAATCGGTCCTCCTCGTCCAAACATGGTAGGTTGACAAAGCTCCTCCATTGTCCGAAGATCGGGCTGTGGAAGAACATTGTTGTTATTGTTGAGGTGCGGTGGATTATTATTGTTGTTAACACCTGACATACTTAAATCATCTCGAGTCTCGGGCTCTTGATAATTAGAAGATCTAGTACGCATGCACCTACAAAGGCAAAAGAAAACAATACCAAAGACAAAGACAATATATATACACAATAAAATCTTTTTGGATTTTTGAAATTTTTAATTTTTATGGATTTTTATCAATTTTTAATTTTTTATGGTTTTTTTTGAATTTTTTAAGCAAGAAAATAACGCTCACAAGTGAACGGATCCCAAAAAGCAACACGTCTATCACAGAAAACCATTAATCTTTACGAAAAGAGCCGGCAGCGGTGCCATTTGATACAAGGCTTTTGACACCCCGTATAAAAATTAGTTCGTTTAAGTATGTCTCTTCGAATTGAAAAACTGAGTTAACTATGCGACTCAGTCGTTCTTTGGTCAAACAAAAGTTTATGTCGTTGTAGTAATTAAAGGTGCAAAACAATTAAAGTAAATGACTTTAAAGTAAATGGCGTTAAAATAAATCTAAGTCTAATTAAAAGAAAGGGTGCAAAATTTAAAACTTTGAAAAGTAAATAACGAGAAATTAAGTGACTTAAAATTAAAGCGTGACGAAAATTAAAATTTGACAAAATATAAAAATGAGAACTTAAAAATTCAAAAAAGACAAAATAGAAAAACAATACCCACTCGGAATGTATTCCGATCAGTGTCCCAATCGGAATACACTTACCCTTCTGGTCGGAATGTTTATCGGAAAACCCAATCGGAAAGCTGTCACCTTTTTCTGATCGGAATAACCAAGCACAAACCCCAGATCGGAATGATGATCGGAATTGCCAATCGGAAAGCTATCACCTACCTCTGATCGGAATACCAAACTCACCTTGATCGGAATAAGCCAATCGGAATGTGGGAATAAGGGGCTATCGGAATCCTCCTCGTCGGAATGTTGTTGGAACTCAAATCGAAATGCTATCACCTTTTCAGATCGGAATAACCAAACAAAAGTCCCTGATCGGAATACCAACTTACCTGATCGGAATGTCACAAACCTTCCAATCGGAATGTCAAAACCCTTATCCGATCACTATGATCGGAATGAATAACCCTTTTCCGATTGAACAGATCGGAATACACTAAAAAGCACACAAAATAAGCTAAACTAATAAGCTATAACTCAAATAAGCACACACCTAAAATCCTAAGCAAACACGTATAAGAAAAAGCTAATAAGCTGAAATTTAAAGACTTTTAAAATACGAAAACAAAAAGGTTTACGAAAACAAATTTTATATAAAAATAACTTTTATAAAAACTTAAGAAACTTAAAATAAACACAAATAAGCTATAAAAATCAATGATCCAAAGCAATCAAAAGCATAAAAACACAATCTTTAATCAAATAAGCAAGATAATAAACACATAAACATAAAGATCAAGCAAAGAAGAAAGGTAGAATGAGAGATTTAAACAAGAAAAGTAAAGGTGCAATTAAAATAAAAGTAACTTACTTGGAAAATTAAGGTGCAAGACAAGGTAATTAAAGTGTAATAAAGTAAATGTGCAAGTAAATAAAGATGGAATAACTAGTGTCACTCTAGCCAACAAGAGTAAAAATTAAATGCTAATGATCTATATATAGGGGAGGATTAGGAAGTTTCCTCCCCTCCTTCATTTCTTCTTAATTGCACCATTAAGTCCTTCCCTTCTTAATATTTTGTTAATCTTGGACTTTAATGAATTATGACTCGGGATTTCTTTAAACTCGTCTTTTAATTCTTCAATAAATAAGACTTGAGTTCTTCGGCTTTTAGTAAACTTCCGTCTTTTGACTTTTTCTTCGATAAATCTTCAGAATTGGTATTGGACTTCCGTTCTTTTGGCACTCTTGACTTCTTGACTTCGTCTTTCATCTTTTTCTTCAATAAAAGCCCGTGAATGCCCGTGTTTTCTCCACTTTTCACCTTTTTGTCCTAAATCACAACAAAAACACAAACCACGCATAATTCTGACATAAAAGACACAAAATAAACGTTTTGGCTCGGTTATTATTGTAATTAAGTGGTAAAAAGGATGGGTGTTTACACAACTATCACCTGCTTACTCGAATTCTACCAGTAACCAGATCCAAAAGACGATACACTTTGCTGCCTATTTAAGTTCCCAAATGTACTAGCATTTCACCTATGTTACCAAGTTTGTGTTGGTGCCCTCTCAATACTTTTGAATGAGAACTACAACCAAACACTCTAAGGTGTTCAATATTAGGCTTCTTCCCCGTCCATATTTCATAAGGTATCGTATCACCAAGGGTTTTTTAGGGACTCAGTTTTGAATGTAGACAGCTTGGCGCACCGCTTCTCCGCATAACGTATTGGGCACATTCATACTTTTCATCATGATTCTTGCCATTTCAATTACTGATCAATTTCTTTTATCCACGACACCATTCTGGTCTAGAGATTCTAGAAAAATCCTTTATGAATCGGTGGTAGAATCCCACATGACCTAGAAAACTTCTAATGGTTTTACCGTTAGTGGGTGGTGGTAATTTTAATCACTTCGATCTTGGATTTGTCTACTATAACAACCCACGAATTTCAAATCTGTGTTATGTGCTTTGATTGTATGAGTATGAAAATTCACTAAATTGTTTTTGCTTTTATCATTTAATTGGTAAGATGAATGGATTCCCACAGCGTCAACTGCCACTTCAACATATGTCTATATGTTGCAAACACTATGTATATATCAAGTCTAAGTTTTAAAATTAATCTTATAAGTATATTATGAATAAGAACATCTCAAATATAACTAAGATGCCCTAAATCATCAAGAAACTATAAACTCTAAATCATTTATAAACTCAAGTTTGGTAAAGTATAAATACACAAAACCTATGTATGAATCTCAAACACATATGTACAAGATATAATCTATCATTTATAAGTATGATTTCATCCGAAAACTTTAAGTACAAACCATAGAAAGATAAGTACAAGTAATTGTACATAATAGTCAAGATCACCACCTAAAATCTATTTCACATTGAATTAAAAACCCATATTTTGAAGTTAATTACAAAAATCAATTAAGTATCATAACAAGGCTATTTTCACTTCAAATCAATGTACAAATAATTAATGCATAGAGTACAAGTTTCTAAAGCATAGAGTTCTAATTAAACCTATTCCCTCTTAGAATATGATTACCCAATATAACTCATAAAACTAAATGTATAAACTCTTTAAACACCTTAGACGCAATATATAAGACCTAATTATCCTAGACAAGAAATAAACACTAATTATGCAAGATACAGGTCACTTAGGCATAGTAACCCAAAAATCCCTATATTACCCATTTCACATAGAATTAATGTACAATCTTTTAGGACAACTGTACAAAACTCATTAGCATTACATTTAGGGTATCAAATAATAATAAGATAAGTTACAACACCTCTAATGCATAATGTGCAACTCCTTAATGCATGACATTTAAGTTAGGTCAAAATAGGTATTTTCACTCTTTAGATATTTTTACTTGGTATAACTTATTAAAATAAGTATAGAAACTCTATGATTACATTAAAGATAATTTAGGAGATATAAAATGAGTTTAGGCCAGTAGCTAATGTAAGAATAATGGCTATAACAAGGATTGAACCCTAGATCACTAGAAATACTAATCCGACTAGGTTTTCTTCCCAAATTCACTTCAAACCTATTTCAAACCTCAAACCAATGATCCAAACTTCCTAATTACAAATTTTAAACCCTAATTACACCCTAATCCATCACTAATCACCTTTCTAAACCCTTAATTACAAGAATTACAAAGTTACAAAATTACAAGCCCTAGAATTACATACACCTAGATTTTTCCCTCCAAAAATGTATATAAAACACTTTCCCTCCCAAATTCAAACCTAGGATTAGATCTTTTAAATATTTTGGAGTTCCAAAAAGTAGGTGCATCACCTACTTGTAGTTAACATATGGTCTTCCTAATCGTTTTCTTGCCGTGGCACCATATAAGCCTTAAACCATGGATAACTTCGAACCTAGCTCTCATGAATCATCAATAGACCTCATTACTCATCTTTAGGATTCCTTAGTCACTTAACTATTGAGATTACACGTTTTCACACATTCTTTGGAGCATAAGAGTTGGAAATAGTATAAATAGGGGCGAATAGCTTCATTTTTACTCCATCCTCCATTTTCAAGCTTCTTTTTTTTAACGGAAATTTTTTATTAAAGAACTAGCAAGTAGCTAGAAAATTACAAAGTATAAAACTCAATAGGGTTTCTAATCTAATTGCCCCAAAAGATGGAAGACAACTTGTTTCTCAAAGAATACCAACGAAAAGAAAAATCTACAACCCTATCGTATAAAATGCTACACTTAGGGTGGGTATCTCCAAAGATTGTATCATTGGGGAAGCTCCATAAAGACCATAAAATAACACTACACACAACTTCAATGATGTCTTTCCGTTTCGAAGAGGTATGAAGCGCATCGACCCAAGAGAATAAACCTCGTAAGTTGGAGATATCAGGAAGGTTAAGGTCTAACCATTTAAACACTCTAATCCATAAAGAAGTAGCTAGGGAACACACCCACAGTGTATGGTAAGACGTTTCAACCGCATTATCACAAAGAGGGCAAGTAATAGAAGCAATCTCAACTCCCCTTCCACTAAGGTTCCATCGAGTGGGTAAACGATCACGAAGAACTCACCATATAAAGATGTTAACCTTCTTAGCAATGAGCCTACACCATCTAGATTTTGACTCTTCACCAGGAAGATAGACAAAATCTATTTTACCACGAGCATCTCTATCAGTAAAAGGATCTTTCTTCGAGTCTCATAGCCATGTATCATCTGAATCATTAGGAACCATATTCCTGATTAAACTCTTGAGGTTGCCCAGCAAATTAGCGGTATTCCCATACAAGACATCCCGGGACCAAAGAAAGTGCCAACCATTATTCCAGTAGTCACTAACCAAATCTTCTTGGTTCAGTGCTATACGAAAAAGACGAGGGAATTGCTGCTTGAGAGATGATTCACCAATCCAAGTACCATACCAAAATTTAGTAGAACTCCCATTGTTCACTCGCCTCTGCATAGATGAGTATGGTATAAAGCCCTTTCCATTCATAGAATTTATTGAGCTAAGAATTCTACTCCAAACTCCTTTAATTTTGATATGGCTAAAGAATGATGAAGAGTCGTCATTCTGACCATGAATAGCAACAATCAATCGCGCCGAAAGAGCATGAGGATTATGAAGAAATCTCCACCTCTTGTAACACCCCATTTTGGTAAATGGAATGTCACGCGTAATTATGGCGTGTCATCAAAGCATGCAAGGTAAATGTCTGAAAACATTCAATGACCATGAATGGAAATACCAGAAACAAACATCGGTAGTCCAAGTATAAGCTCAATACACATGAATATAAGTACTGAAATGGAAAAGGAATAAACATTGTCCCCAAAGAAATAAAGTAGCATAATGTATGGAAAATGCATAAAGTAGTGTAGGCTAGATAGCTTCCAATCCGTATGCACATACTCTTAAAGTCTACGAGTGCCCTTGAGTACCTGCCGTTTGGGAACATGAAAGGAAAACGGCTGAGCATAACGCCCAGTGAACGGATATGCAAACATAGCATGAAATGACATAAGCATAAAAGACTAATAGCAGCGGAAATGTATAAGTCCTAGATAACCTGGAACATGTTCATAAAACTGGTTTTATAGTTTGAAAAGACTTATGTTTTAATATGAAAACTGTATTAATTAGCCAATAAACCATATAGGTCATGAGGTTCCACCGTGCATGAATACTTGGAGTGAAGACCTCGTTATGTAATTAGAGGGGCTGTCTCTAATTAATTAGTCTGGGTAGGAGGGATCAACTCCTCGTGAAGGATGCAAGGCACACATCGCATTCACCATGAAAATCCTGTAAAACATGTAACTAGGATGCACCCATCCGCCCCACATGATAATATAATATAATGGCCAAAACTGAAAAGGGACGCCACGAGCAATCACTTCGCCATGGGGAAGTCAAAACACTGGTGCCTCTAGTGTTATGGTTATGGTACCTCCTTCCATAACTATGTGACACTAGTCATGCATGTATATGGCTTAGGCATTTAAAACTAACTTAAGTAATCAAACATATAAAACATATACTTGGGAAAACAGTTGGCTGCAAATGGAGAATCCTAATAAGGAAAGAATGTCCATACTGAAGGACGGAAAATCCGTACCTTGTGTCCAGTGAACGAGGAAAGACGAAAGGATGAATATTCCTACTCCGACCTCGCTAATGCTACATAATAAAGGGACATGTATAAGTATTTGATTACTGAGTACGTTACTGATTATATCATGTCTTAGCTTGTTTTATATGTTCTTGTCTTGTTTACTGTTTTAAATGATATACTACTATATTAATCATGTATTTCATGTATTATGATTAAGTATTATCTTGTATTCTTGTATTATTATACTTGTTGTGCAATAATAAGTAACTTTCTAAAAATAGCAGGTTTCTTATAATAGAAAGATTCAAAAAATAGAAAGTTTCCAAAAATAGAAAGTTTCCAAAATAGAAAGTTTCCAAAAATAAATCAGTTTCTAAAAATAGGAAGTTTCCAAAAATAGTAAGTTTCTATATTGAGGAATAAGCTGGATTAATAACTAATGATATAAGCTTAAGTTTACTGGTTAAATATCGTAAGTCATGTAAATAGTATAGTTTATTAATAATGTCATGATAATTAAATAAACTATAGGTTATATGATTTAATTAAATAAAGGCATGATTTAATTAATATAAGACATATAAAATACTTAGGTTAATCATGTATTGATAATTTATTAATTATAACCTAAGTCATGATTTATTAATTAATTATAGTCCATGTTTTAATAACTAATTAATACTATAGTCTAAATTAAATGGTAAAAATACTTAGGTTAAAACATGTATTATTTACTAAAATAATTATAACCTAAGTCCATGATTAAATTAAATTAATTACTAGTCATGTTTTAATTAATTTAATTTTTCAAAAAAATAATATATAACTTGTAAAAATTAATGCCGTGCCCGTGTTTTAATTTAGACCGAATCATGAACCGGATCGAACTGGCCCGACAGTGGCTACACCGGTCTAGCCGGCTGCCACTGTCGTGGCTTGGCTAGCTACTGCTGGACTAAAAACACCACCGGCTCAAGCCAGTGGTTCCCCCGCTCGGCCTGCGTTCCCTTGCTTGACCCACAACAGCCACCGGCTTAAGCCGGTGGTGCTGCTGCACTGCGCCAAGACCCAAAACATACCAAACGGTACCCCGACTTGCATCGGGGTCCCTTGTTCCCTGCTGCCAAACCACTGAACCACACCGAGACCATGAGGTCTCGGCTATTGGTGTGAAACAAACCCAAGCCCAGAGTCTGGGGCTCTCGGTTGTGCGTGTCGGCCGAACAAACCCCACCAAAACCCCTCTAATTACTTGTTTTCTTGATTGATCTACATGTTTATTATGTTTTTAATTTTCTCAATCACATGAACATAATAAATAGAAAAATAAAATAACTAGATGAAGGTTTTGATGTTTACCGAATACGTGATTGAATGAGAACTAAGATCACTAACACAAACAACCCGAATTCAATGATCATAATCAAACAACACCCTTGGTGGTGTCCTTGTAGCCGACGGCAAAGGGAGAGAGGAAGAAGGATAGGGTTTTATTTTTTGTAAAGTTCTTGTAATATGAAAACCTGTGTTTTACTTTTTACATGTTAGTCAAAAGTCAAATGGGATTGGCCCTTTTCTTCCCTCTTGTTCGCGGCTACCATGGCCCGCGAGGGCAAACCCGTATAATTTTCATGTTTAACTATTTACGTGTTCATTCGTTAATATATCTGTGTTAGTTTCGTGGTTAAATGTTCGTGTTATAAATAATACTTGTACGTAATCAATATTTATCGTGTAATAATAAATATATACGTAGTTCACATGTTCGTGTTTTAATGTTCCTGATCATATGCTCGTGATTATAATTATTATGATTAATAATTATCGTGTATAACCACGTACTTAATAATTATCGTGCACTAACACGTACATAGTTTCTGAATTTAATATTTGTAACACGTGTTCATGAAATAAAAGGAAAGTTTTAATTGGTTCGTATGTTTATGTAGTGTACTGTTCATGGCATTTAGATGCGGGTATTACAACTCTTCCCCCTAAAAGAATAATTCGTCCCCAAATTATAGATAAAGTAAACTGAAAGAGGAACATACCCAAATTCAAAACTTGAAATAAGGGTAAGAAGTCAAAATAGACTCTTCTGTCTTCCAAGTGGCTTCCCGCTCGGTATGATCCCTCCAAAGGATTTTGACGAATGGAATCGTCTTCTTCCTCATGACTCGTTCCTGTCTGTCAAGAACTCGTTCGGGTTCCTCAATGAAGGTAAGATCTTCATGAATCTGTTCAAGTGGATACTGAACCATGTGAAGGGGATGATACTTGTATCCTCTGAGTAAGGACACATGGAAAACGTCGTGAATGTGAGAAAGTTGTGGAGGTAACGCTAAACGATACGATACTTAGCCGACTCGCTCGATGATATCAAACGGTCTGATGAATCGAGGACTCAGTTTTCCTTTGATTCCAAAACGTCTAACACCACGTGCTGGTGATACCTTAAGAAAGACATGATCTCCCACGTTGAAATGCAAATCCCTATGATGCTTGTCGGCATAACTCTTCTGACGTGCACGAGCTTCTTGTAATTTCGCCTTAGCTACAGCGACCTTCTCGTTGGTCAACTCTATCATCTCCGGACCTTCAAGTGTTCGCTCACCAACCTGATCCCAGAAGATTGGGGCGCGACACTTCCTGCCATACAACATCTTAAACGGTGCACACTTGATGCTGGCGTGCAAACTGTTGTTGTATGCAAACTCTACCAAGCAGATATAATCGTCCGAATATCCTTTCCACTCTAAAGCACATGCTCAAAGCATATCTTCTAAGGTCTGAATGGTTCGCTCCGACTGTCCGTCTGTTTGAGGATGAAAAGCCGTGCTGAGCTTAAGTTTGGTACCCTAAGCTTTCTGCAGACTCCTCCAAAATCGCGAAGTAAACCGGGGATCTCTGTCCGAGATGATACTGTATGGAGCACCATGAATTCTCATGATCTCCTTCTTATATGTGTCAGCTAATTTGCTAACTGGATCATCTTTGCGGATCGGTAGGAAATGAGCTGACTTGGTAAGTCGATCAACGATAACCCAAATTGCATCATGCTTCCTCTTGGTCTGCGGAAGTCCGATGACAAAACCCATGGTGATCTTATCCCACTTCCACTTTGGAATGTCTAATGGTTGTAGTAGACCACTAGACCGTTGATGCTCGACCTTAACCTGCTGGCACGTAAGACATTTGGAGACATAGGTACCAACATCCTGTTTCATATCACTCCACCAGAAATACTGCTTGATGTCGTGGTACATCTTGGTTGAACCATGATGAATGGAGAATGGGGAGCTATGAGCTTCAGCCAATAATGCTTCCCTCAGTGCAAGATAAATCAGGAACACAAAGTCTAGTGCCATGCCATAAGATACCGTCATCATCTAACCGAAACTCCGTCTGCTGCTCTAAGTTCTGAATAATTGCCCAGATTTCACCATCATCCTTCTAAGCTTCCTTGATCATAGAGAGTAAGTCAGGTTCCACTCTAAGATTAGTCCAGTAACCATGATATCCACGTACCACGATCTCAATGTCTAGTCGCTCCAAGTCTCGTATAATCTCTTCTTTTATGTTAATGCCGTTGATCATACCCGACTTCCTAATAAGAGCATCTGCCACTATATTCGCCTTGTCGGGATGATACTGCAGATTTATGTCATAGTCCTTCAACAACTCTAACCACCTTCTCTGCCTCATGTTCAGTTCACGCTGAGTAAAGATGTATTTCAGACTCTTGTGATCTGTGAAGATATCACATGATTCGCCATACAAGTAGTGCCTCTATATCTTCAGTACAAACACGACTGCTGCAAGTTCCAAGTCATGCGTAGGGTAGTTCTCCTCATAAGGCTTAAGCTGCCGTGATGCATAAGCAATCACTTTCCCATGTTGCATGAGAACACAGCCAAGTCACCTTCCCTGAATCATTACTGTAGATTTGAAATCCACTTGTACCAGATGGGAGAGTAAGAATCGGTGCAGATACCAGCCTCTACTTAAGGTCTTCAAAGCTCTTCTCTCTTTCTTCAGTCAAGAAGAATTTCTCCCCTTTCCGCATCAGTTTGGTCAATAGCATTGCTACTCGGGAAAAGTTCTCTACGAACCTACGGTAGTAACCAGCTAAGCCAATAAAGCTGCTAACTTCAGCCGCTGATGTCGGTCTTGGCCACTTGGTAATAGCCTCAACCTTTGCTGGATCCATGGTTATTCCCTCTGCGGATACTATGTGGCCTAGGAACACCACTTTACTCAACCAGAATTTGCATTTGGAGAACTTGGCATACAACTGCTTCTGGTGAAGTATCTCTAATACTGTACGAAGATGGTCTTCGTGTTCATCCTTTGACTTGGAGAAAATCAGAATGTCGTCAATGAAGACAATGACAAACTTGTCCAGAAACTCATGGAAGATACGGTTCATCAAGTCTATGAAAACTGATGGAGCATTGGTAAGGCCAAAAGGCATGACTACAAATTCGTAGTGTCCATAACGTGTACGGAAAGCAGTCTTGGCGATGTCCAGCTCTTTAACCCGTAACTGATGATAGCCCGACATCAGATTAATCTTGGAGAAATGTTTGGCCCCTTGGAGTTGGTCAAACAGATCATCAATGCGTGGCAAAGGATATCAATTCCTAATGGTGATCTTATTAAGCTCACGATAATCAATGCAAAGACGCATACTGCCATCCTTCTTCTTCACGAATAGAACCGGTGCGCCCCATGGAGATGCACTAGGGCGGATGAAACCTCGTTCCAAAAGTTCCTGTAGTTGTTCCTTTAACTCCCTAAGCTCTATGTCAGCCATGCGATAAGGAGCCTTGGAAATTGGCTCAGCCCCTGGGACGAGCTCAATATTAAACTCTACCTCACTAGCAGTTGGTATGCCCGGAAGTTCTTCTGGAAACACTTCTGGAAATTCTGACACGATCGGCTGATTCTGGATTGATGGAGATTCAGCCTCCACATCATGTACAGTAGCTAAGTAGCCCTCGCAACCATGTGACAGTAATGCACGTGCTTGTAAGGTTGAAATTATTTGTATAGACCTTCTGGGTATAAAACCGTTGTGAATGTACTCTTATGCGTTTACATCATCGAAGATGACCCGATATGAATGGCAGTCAATGGTGGCGTGCTGTTAAGATAGCCAGTCATTGCCTAATATCATATCAAAATCGCTCATGTCCAATGGCACTGCGTCAACTGGACGAATTTTATCGTCAAACTCGAGGTGAAGACCCTTGTACCCATGTGTCAAATAATACGCATGCAGTCGTGTCAAATAATACGCATGTAGTAGAGATGACCGTATGAGTAACACCCGTGTCAAATAATACGCATGCAGCTTGACCATACATATACAAGATCCCAGTGATGGTACCTGTTGATTTGTTGTCCTGATCACGCGAGGTCATGTACACCCTTCCAGTAGTAGGAGGTGGCTTGGAGTCGGCATGTACAGAAGTACCCTCGATCTCACCCTTACGGCAGTCTTTCATGCGATGGCCTGGCTGACCACACTTGAAGCAAGCATCACTATCACGGCGACACGGCCCTGGGTGCCTGTGGTTGCATGTAGTGCAGAGAGGGTGAGTATACCCTTCAACAGGTGCCCTTGCTGGCTGGGAGCCTATTTAAGGAAAAGTATAAGTGAGACATGATTAGTGGGTATAAACAGGACAATATAGAAAATCATAAGACGTAATACCAGATATAACTGAACGGTTAGGCTGTGAACCTCTGCGGTCCTGCTCCCTTCCGTTGCCATGATTCCTGGTAGTAGATGCTGAAATGTCAGAATTATGAATCATAAAGCATGTAACATATGAAATGAGTAATTTAGGGACCTGCTGCTGTTGGAGTTGTTAGCGTTGTTACGGTAATTGTCATTACCAGCATGCCTATCCGAAGCAGAACGGTCTTAGCTCTGTCCGTTAGCCTTGTGCTGACTCTGCTGCTGAGTGGTCGGTTGGGACCGGTCCCCAGTCTTCTGCCTGAAAGATTGCAATTTTATAGAGAAAGATAAATATTTTGATAGTACTGAATGAAATGAAATGATCACCGCTGAATGACGGAATATACCTCTTGTCGGGTCTTTCTGCCTCTCCAAACTCATCCCTCTCTTGCAACATCTCCAACTTGCGTGCTGCATCAGCTACTTGTGCTACCGTGTTAAAGGTAACACACACCAAGTTATTGGCGACCGATGTATGAAGAGCCTAGCGAAAGTGGTATGCTTGCTCCTCTTCAGTCCCTGCTGCTGCGCCAAGGAATCCAGCCAAACGAAGAAACCTCTACATGAACTCATTGCTGTTTTCCCCAACTCTCTGCCTAATCTCATGATACTCCCTCTTAAGCTTATCCTGCTCAGCTTTTGGGAAGAACTGTCCCATAACCAACTCCCTGAACTGTGCCCAAGTCAAGCCAGCCACCCAATCGTCGCCTCCCTCCGATAGTTTCACTGCCTTCCATCATCCAAGCACGTTCCCTTCAAACTTGTAACAGGCTAACCATGCCTTAAAGACAGGGTCACATCCCATCGCGTCAAAGATCTTATCAATATGAGCTAGCCAGCTCTCAACCTCATCAGGGTTGTAAGTCTTCTCGAAGGATCGCGGACGCTTCTTATTGAATCGCTCCAACCATGTGATCAGTGTAGCTGGAGGTAGTGGAGGAGGATTCTGATGTTGGTGCTGGTGCTGGTGCTGGTGCTGATTGTTGTCAGCTTTCACCTCGACCCTAATTTCATTCCTCAGTTGAGGAAGCATGGCCCACAAAGCAGCTTGAATTTTTTCATTCAATTGCTCTTGTTCACGTGTAAGAACCATCTCATAGTATAAAACAAAATGCATGATTAAACTGGTTAAAACATAACATATATACATAAAAAAAATTATGCAAATAAACATGAAAAAAAATTATGCATGAAAACAGTGTATGAATGCATGATGATGAAATAACATGGGTTTGGGTGAACGCCTGTGGGTCGGTTCACCTAAACAAAATGACATACGAGGATGAACGCCTATGGGTCGGTTCATCAAAATAAAATGATTCGAATAAAAGCACATGCGACTAACTATGGCCAGTCCTGTACCAACCGTTACTTAGTCAAAATTCCTGCAAAAATGATACATGAATAAATGCATGAAAACAACTGTTAGTTCTAGGAAGACCATGGTGATCACCCACTAATCACAGGTCATGTTTTAAGAGACTACAGGTCGAAGCCTTGGCTCTATTACCATAATTGTAACACCCTATTTTGGTAAACGGAATGCCACGTGTAATTATGGCGTGTCATCAAAGCATACAAGGTAAATGTCTGAAAACATTCAATGACAATGAATGGAAATACCGGAAACAAACATCGGTAGTCCAAGTATAAGCTCAACACACATGAATATAAGTACTGAAATAGAAAAGGACTAAACAATATCCAAAGAAATAAAGTAGCATAATGTATGGAGAATGCATAAAGTAGTGAAGGCTAGATAGCTTCCAATCCGAATGCACATACTCCTAAAGTCTACGAGCACCCTTGAGTACCTGACGTTTGGGAACATGAAAGGAAAACGGCTGAGCATAACGCCCAATGGACGGATATACAAACATAGCATGAAATGACATAAGCATAAAAGACTAATAAGCGGAAATGTATAAGTCCTAGATAACCTGGAACATGTTTATAAAACTGGTTTAATAGTTTGAAAAGACTTATGTTTTTATATGAAAACTGTATTAATTAGCCAATAGCCCATATATGTCATGAGGTTCCACCGTGCATGAATACTTGGAGGGCAGACCTCGTCAAGCAATTAGAGGGGTTGCCTCTAATTAATTAGTCTGGGTAGGAGGGATCAACTCCTTGTGAAGGATGCAAGGCACACATCGCATTCACCTTGAAAATCCTGTAAAACATGTAACTAGGATGCACCCATACGCTCCACATGATAATATAATATAATGGCCAAAACAAAAAAGGGACGCCACGAGCAATCACTCCGCCATGGGGAAGTCATAACACTGGTGCCTCTAGTGTTATGGTTATGGTACCTCCATAACTAGGTGACACTAGTCATGCATGTATATGGCTTAGGAATTTCAAACTAACATATGTAATCAAACATATAAAACATATACTTAGGAAAATAGTTGGTTGCAAACGGGAAATCCTAATAAGGAAAGAATGTCCATACTGAAGGACGGAAAATCCGTACCTTGTGTCCAGTGAACGAGGAAAGACGAAAGGATGAATAGTCCTACTCCGACCTCACTAATGCTACATAATAAAGGGACATGTATAAGTATTCTAATTACTGAGTACGTTACTGATTATATCATCTCTTAACTTGTTTTATATGTTCTTGCCTTGTTTACTATATTAAATGATATACTGTATTAATCATGTATTTCATGTATTCTGATTACGTATTATCTTGTATTCTTGTATTATTATACTTGTTGTGTAATAATAAGTAACTTTCTAAAAATAGCAGATTTCCTAAAATAGAAAGTTTCCAAAAATAGAAAGTTTCCAAAATAGAAAGTTTCCAAAAATAAATCAGTTTCTAAAAATAGAATGTTTCCAAAAATATTAAGTTTCCATATTTAGAAATTAGCTGGATTAATAAGCTAATGATATAAGCTTAAGTTTACTAGTTAAATATCATAAGTCATGTAAATAGTATAGTTTATTAATAATGTCATGATAATTAAATAAACTATAGGTTATATGATTTAATTAAATAAAGGCATGATTTAATTAAATTAAGACATATAAAATACTTAGGTTAATCATGTATTAATAATTTATTAATTATAACCTAAGTCATGATTTATTAATTAATTATAGTCCATGTTTTATTAAATAATTAATACTATAGTCTAAATTAAATGGTAAAAATACTTAGGTTAAAACATGTATTATTTACTAAAATAATTATAACCTAAGTCCATGATTAAATTAAATTAATTACTAGTCATGTTTTAATTAATTTAATTTTTCAAAAAAAAATATAACTTGTAAAAATTAATGCTGTGCCCGTGTTTTAATTTAGACCGAACCATGAACCGGACCGAATCATGAACCGGACCGATAGTGGCTACACCGGTCTAGCCGGATGCCACTGCTGGACCAAAAACACCACCGGATGAAGCCGGTGGTTCCCTCTGCTCGGCCTGCGTTCCCTCTGCTTGACCCACAACAACCACTGGCTTAAGCCGGTGGTGCTGCTGCGCTGCGCGAGACCCTAAACAAACCAAACGGTACCTCAACTTGCATCGGGGTCCCTTGTTCCCTGCTGTCGAACCACTAAACCACACCGAGACCATGAGGTCTCGGCTGTTGGTGTGAAACGAACCCAAGTCGAGAGCCTGGGGCTCTCGGTTGTGCGTTTCGGCCGAACAAACCCCACCAAAACCCCCTTAATTACTTGTTTTCTTGATTGATCTACATTTTTTTATGTTTTTAATTTTCTAAATCACATGAACATAATAAATAGAAAAATAAAATAACTAGCTTATGGTGTTGATGTTTACCGAATACGTGATTGAATGAGAACTAATAACACTAACACGAACAACCCGAATTCAATGATCAAAATCAACCAACACCCTTGGTGGTGTCCTTGTAGCCGGCGGCAAAGGGAGAGAGGAAGAAGGCTGGGGGTTTTTTTTGTAAAATTCTTGTAATATGAAAACCTGTGTTTTACTTTTTACATATTAGTCAAAAGTCAAATGGGCTTGGCCCTTTTCTTCCCTCTTGTCCGCGGCTACCATGGTCCACAAGGGCAAACCCGTATAATTTTCATGTTTAACTATTTACGTGTTCATTCGTTAATATATCCGTGTTAGTTCGTGGTTAAATGTTCGTGTTATAAATAATACTTGTACGTAATCAATATTTATCACGTAATAATAAATATATACGTAGTTCACATGTTCGTGTTTTAATTTTCGTGATCATATGATCGTGATTATAATTATTATGATTAATAATTATCGTGTATAACCACGTACTTAATAATTATCGTGTATAATCACGTACTTAATAGTTATCGTGCACTAACACGTACGTAGTTTCTGAATTTAATATTTGTAACACGTGTTCATGACATAAAAGTAAAGTTTTAATTGGTTCGTATGTTTATGTAGTGTACTGTTCATGGCATTTAGATGTGGGTTTTACACCTCCATTTTTGGATG
Source organism: Glebionis coronaria (assembly GCA_025667525.1). Lineage (NCBI taxonomy): Eukaryota > Viridiplantae > Streptophyta > Magnoliopsida > Asterales > Asteraceae > Glebionis > Glebionis coronaria. The sequence goes on along the minus strand of CM046876.1, from coordinate 478,630,568 downwards.
AGAGCGTGGTTTAATGAATAAAAACTACCTATACCAAGGCCTCCTTTGTCTTTGGATGTAAGCGTTGTTATCCAAGCTATCCAAGGAATTTTTTTGATGCTACCATCACTTCCCCAAAAGAATTTGGATCTAATCGACTCCAGTTTCTTGTTTACCAACATAGGCATAGGAAATATGGTGAAAAAGTACGTACCAAGAGCTCCAAGGACAGAAGAAATGAGAGTAGTTCTACCACCAATGGAAAGAATTGAAGCTTTCCAATTGTTTAAACGTTTGGAGAACTTGCCAATGATAGGGTCCTAACTCTTCACGTGAGCCATATTGCATCCAATAAGAAGACCTAAGTAACTGAAGAGGGTATTCGAGGCATTGCAACCAGTAGACAAGGTCATCATTTTAACCTCGTCCATAGAAACGCCTACCCCAAACAAATTGGATTTATGATAATTAATTTTTGAGCCCAGAAACCAAGTGAAAGCAATCAAGAATCACTATCAAACTCACAATATTATTCTTCGACCATTTTCCAATGAATAAGGCGTCATCTACAAAAAATAAGTGAGATAGGTTCACGTTATTAATTTTGAAGCCATTGTAAAGGCCAGAAGCCATCGCATATTCCATAGCAACATGGAGACCTTTCATGGCTATAATGAAAAGGAAAGGCGATAAGGGATCCCCTTGACGAAGACCACGTAATATGTTAAATTCACAAGTAGGGCTGCCATTGATAAGGATCGAAGTTGAAGCAGAGTGAAGACAACCTGAAATCCATTTGATCCATGTTTCATTGAACCTCATGAAGTGCATAACTTGAAAGATAAAATCACAAGAGATAGAGTCAAAGTCCTTCTCGAAATCAATTTTAAACACCATGAGTTTAGACTTTTTGCGTTTACACCATTGATTCACTTCATTAACCATAAGAGGACCATCAAGGATATGCCTTTGTTTAATGAAACCCGATTGCTCCGGGCTAATAATGCTATGAATGAAACATTCCATTCGATTCTCTAGAACCTTAGCAATAATCTTGTATTGCGCCCCTATTAAGCTTATAGGACGGTAATCAGTAGTCACCATTGGGCTTGGAACTTTAGGTATATGAGTGATGAAGGATGTATTACATCCTCTAGGGATAATACCAGTGGTGAAAAATGACCAACAAAAGCTAGAATGTCATTTTTAACCACATTCCAAAATTCTTTATAGAAAGCAAAAGTGAATCCATCAGGCCCCGGAGATTTATCAGAGCCACAATCCCAAATAGCAGCTTTGATATCTGATTCTAAGATATGCGAAGTGAGACGGTTATTCTGATCAATGGATAAAGATTTATAAAAAGGACTTTTATTGATAATTTTAACAAACCTTCACATTCTATTATCAAGTATCCATTTAAGTCCTGAGAAGTTCCGAAGATTAGTATCAATCTTGATAAGAAGTTCCATTAGTCCTTGAAGAGTTTTGAAGAAGATATAGTTCATACTCCCCATTAGAAGTCCAAGATTCATAGTTTTCTTGTTTGTAAGTATTCACCTTGTTCAATAAGTTCTCTTTATGTTCTAAATCTTTAATAAGCTAGTAATAATCTAAATAAGAACTTTCAATAAGACTTGGTTCATATAATAATCTAAAATGGTTTTCTAAGCATAATAAAACCCTAGATTTGTAATTCACATGAAATAATGAGTTAAAATTCATTTCAAAAGATATTAGATCTGGAAAACTAATTTTATTATGACTAGAAATATGCTTTCAAACTTTGTTTTAAGTTTCTAGATCTTTTTATACAAATTTGAGCTTGTTATGTAATTATATACAAGTTCAGGGGTCAAAGCTATCATTTTTGAAACTATAAACATTTTTGGTCAAAATTGTAATTTTACTAAAGTTAAAACTGTAAGGATTGAAATTTTAAAGTTTGAAACCTTGAGGTTAATACTAATAGGTTGAAAATGTAAATATTTAAACTATTTAGTATTTACTTTAACAGCTAAAAGTGTAAATAAACCAAACTTATAACTAAAAGGGTATAAAATGTAATTATATAATAATCATCAACCAATTGTTGCAAAATTTTCTAAAATATAATGTATCATGTTAATAGGGAGATTCGTATTAAGATGTTCCATCTCGATATTACGTTCTGACTGAGTGGTTGGGTTTATGATTAAAGGTGTCCTCGCTCCTCAAACGTTTATAGAATGACTTATAAAGTATGATGGTCCGAACAATGATGCTATAATTCCACAATTTATAAACGAAGAACATTTTACTTATGTATACAAATATATAGAACTCAAAAGCAAATACTTGATATATATACACATGTGTTGACCCAGGTTTGTGAGACCAAGCTGTTTAATTATGACTGAAACATATCTGACGTAACTCAGACTCTTCGGATATAAGGTGAGTTCATAGCCTCCCTAGATCTACTTTGTAAATGATCTGAAAAACCGTGAGGGGATATATGCTATACTAGAATACACGCGTTTTGTATGCTTCCTTGATATGTTTATTGACACTATGTTTACTTGCTACCTTAAGTCACTTTTTAATTATGGACTGCTAACCATTTTCGATGAATCGGTAAATGAACGCTATATTTTAGATAGTACTATTTGGGGACTGACATCCATTGTCTGAGCAAGTCGCGGCTTGCTATCTGATAACTGGAATTAACTCAGTTAAAAATTAAGGTTCTTTGTCGTGGTCTAATCGAATTGATCCTGGTTAACTATGCGACTCAGTCGTTCTTTGGTGGAAACAAATAGTTGTGTCGTTGTAGTAAAATAAAAGTGCAAGACTTAAATGTAAATGACGTTAATTTAAATCTAAAACTAATTTAAAATAAATGGCGAGAAATTAAAACGTGACGAGAAGTAAAAAGGCACTAAAATAAATGACGCAAACTTAAATCTATCTAAGGGAAACTTAAAACGCAACTAAAACTTAAACTAAGGCAAAGCTAAAATAAATCTAAGGCAAGTAAACTTAAAGTGCAACTAAGTAAAAAGGCGGGAAAAGTAAAATTTGAAAATTAAAAACAGAAAGTTAAAAACTGAAATTAAAGGAACCTGAAAAATAGCTCATCCGGAATAATCCTTTGTTCGGAATAATCACTCATCCGAATGTCACCTTCGTTCGGAATGATTCTTCTTCACTTGGAATATTATCCAAAACCTTGATCCGGAATAAATCCTTTATCCGGAATATGTCACTTATCCGGAATAAAGTCTTGATTCGGAATACTTAAGCTTGATGCGGAATATTTTCCTTGCTGATCCTTGATCCGGAATGTTTCCCTTGATCCGGAATATCTCTTGATCCGGAATGTTGAAGATTCCGGATGAAACACCTTGATCCGGAATATCTCCTTGATCCAGAATGTTTGGTATTCCGAATGAAAGGCTTGATCCGGAATGTTTGAAGTTCCGAATGAATCACCTTTATTCGGAATAATAAATGTTCCGGATGAACAAACTTTGATTCGGAATACAAGTTATTCCGGATGAACAAAAACTCTAAAATCCTTCACTCGGAATGTGTTGTTGATCCGGAATATGGCCTTGAACCGGAATATGTCACTTATTCCGGATGGACTCCCTTTATTCGGAATAATCAACAAACAATCTTCACTCGGAACGATTTGGGCTTTGATCCGGAATAATCCTGGGAATACAGTAACAGAAACACGAAGAACACGCAAGAACAGGTATATACGAATCTAAACAAAACTTAATCAAATAAACCAAAAGATTAAATCAAACTAAACAAATAACATCTACTAATCATAAACAAACAATCCAAAACAATCAAACTAACAAAACTAATCAAAATAATCAAAACCCACTTTAATCAATTTAATAAAAACACAAAAACAAAAACATGAACATAAACATAAAGATTGAAGATTAAAGAAAGGTAGATAGGAGATCAAACAATAAAAATAAAGATTGACAAGAATTAAAAGGAAACTTACTTGAAATTAAAGGAATTTAAGGTGCAAGACAAGTATTTAAATTTGATAATAAAGTAAATGACATGCATTTAAATGACAAGGTAATTAAAATTGGAAGAACTAATTGTCACTATTAGCCAACAAAAAACAAATGAATGAAAATAAATCCTGTTAATAGAGGAGATTAGGGAGGTGCTTAGGAAGCTTCCTCCCTCTTTCTTCTTTCTTTAATTGCATGCTTTAGTCCTTGATCTTCTTAATCCTTTGTTAATCTTCTTAATACTTGGACTTTAATGACTTTGTCTCGTGATTTCTTTAAACTCGTCTTGACATTTCTTCATAAATAAGACTTGAGTTCTTCGGCTTTTTAGTAAACTTCCGTCTTTTGACTTTTTCTTCGATAAATCTTCAGAATTGGTCTTGGACTTCCGTTCTTTATGCACTCTTGATTTCTTGACTTCGTCTTTCGTCTATTTCTTCGATAAAAGCCTGTGAATGCCCGTGTTTTCACCACTTTTCACCTTTTCGTCCTAAATCACAACAAAAACACAAACCACGCATAATTCCGACATAAATGACATAAAATACACGTTTTGGCTCGGTTATTATTGTAATTAAGTGGTAAAAAGGATGGGTGTTTACACACCTATCACTATCAGCTAAATGTTCATGCTAAAACGGACATACTTTATTTTGTTAAACTCGGGTTAGTTGCCAGATTACCTACTTAAGGGAAAATTTTTGGTTTCTAATAATGTCAAGTCGCGGGGTCATGGGCTTAACGCAATAAACACTGTTTTAATGTGAAGAGCGGATAACAACGCAACTCACTCATAAAACTTGTATTCAAAATACTTTTTAAAACCTATGAATTCAATCAACCTTTGTGTCTCAAGTATGGAGCAGCACAAGGATGGCAAGGAGAGACACGGACTTGAAATTATTATCATTCATACCTACTTCATATATTTTTGTACCTCGTGTTGTAAAACTCTGATTTTTGAATGATAACTGAATAAAATTTATTAAAATACCATTTTGAGTTGTTTTCTATTATTATGACTTGTGTTCTATGAAGTAATACCCCAGATTAGTTTTCCGCTTCTATATGTTAAAAATGGGGGTGTTACATCTACCTCTAATCTTGCACCGAAGACTTTGTGACGAAGCACAATTCCTTCAGTCACTGATAACGACCTAAATATACATGTTCAACCGTTATTATAATGCCACTTTGTATTATAAATAAGAGCTTTCGATACTTAATATATTACGTTTTACATGCAGGTATAAAGTTTGAAGAAGCAAAGTGAAGAAACATAAAGAAGAGTCCTTGAAGTGCAAATAAACAAAACTACTATGAGAAGATTCTGGAACGCACGAAAGTGCGGAGCACAATCTCAAAAGTGTGGCGCACATTTCCCACCTCTAAAGTGCGGTGCACTTTTGGAGAAGTGCGGCGCACATTTTACCTCAGCCAACACTATAAATAGGGACCAATTCTACTCATTTTACACAGACATCTAAAAACAGATACTCTACAATCCGAGTATCCTTAGCTTTCTAGTCATATTTTTAGTATTATCCACTTTTGGTAATTACTTGTAACGAGAGTATTTCACTCTTTGATTCTTGGAAAGACGATACAATCGTGACACTTGTGTACTCGTTCATTCGATCAATCTAAGTATGATGTTCTCTTACTCTTTTCCATTTGTTACTTTGATTACTATGTTAGGCTAAGCTATTTGTGACTATATGGGTATGTGACTATAACTAGTGATGATGCTATGATATGATCCTTTATAATTGATTTCAAGCTAATGTTGTAGATTCATTTTGCCACCTAGTTCTATCGCCATATTTTATCTTAAGTTGATTTATTAAGATAATTTGACGTCGAGAGAATCAAGTTGTTATAATAAGTTTTTAAGAACTTGTCTATGGTTTTGAATCTTTGGTTGGAGAGATCCGCTTAGAAACTGTGATAAAATATTGAACACGTTGGAAACTTGTTTTAAGCTTGGTCGCTTAATCAAACATAAGTCTTGAATCACACCAAAGTGAATTGTGTAAATGCCATTTTGACAAAAAAGGATTATCACTCTTTACCTACATAAACATATCTCCATCATTATTATCATCATCAGGAACTTATACGAACTATCCCATATTAGTCATACTTATTATTATTGTTACTTATTCAATCATTTCTTTCTTCAATTATTATACTGATTACCAAAACAAAACTAAGTCCTAGCGAACGATCCTGGCTTACTAATACAAAGCTATATTACGAACGAAAGGGTATACTTTCCCGTGTTTGTATTCTAGTCCCTTGTTTTGTCTAAACCTTGTCATAAATTTAAGACTTGCGAAACGAACGTCAAGTTTTTGGCGCCGCTGCCGGGGACTTACAATCATGTTTTGTAACAAAAATTTTTATAATCCTTGAAGAATTGAACCATTTCTCACCCAAAACAACCAATTTTTTTCCTGCAGTACAGAAAGTACGTCGCACAAATCAAAAGTGCGTCGCACTTCCTGTAACGAATCAAAGTACGCCGTATAAATCAAAAGTGCGACGCACATTCCCTCCTATAAACACCAAAACCATTGTTGGATGCACACACGTTCATCCGAAACTCCAACAGTATCACCATTACCAGAACCTGAACGTACCCTTAACCAAAGGTAACGTAGAATTCATCGCCGTGTACCTTTAGATAGGAGACACGAGAAACCTTAACCTCGCGAAATCAACCAACCTTTCGACAACCTCTCTCAATTTATATTTCTCACCTAACTCATCGAACGTTACGATCCAGTGTCGGACACCGATGATGAACCGATGTGGTCAACCGATAGAGTTGTAGCACCAACTCCTGGCTCTGCAATCATTTTACCTGAAATTGCAAACGACTTTGCAATCAAAGGAAACCATTTGACACTTGTCAAAAATCACCAATTTGATGGTCGAATCAAAACCGATCCTCACAAACACATCCATGAATTTAGCGGAATTTGCAAAATATTCAACTATGGAGAAGGACAAGCCGAATCCTTTCAACTCATGATGTTTCCATCATCCCTTACTGGAGAAGCCAAGTCATGGCTCAACGAACTTAATGAAGGAACCATTCGAGCACGGGAAGGTCTTAGAACCGATTTTATTAGCCAATTCTTTCCTCCTACCCTATTTGAAAAACTCCTCGGAGAAATCCGAAGCTTTTCTTAACAAGATCGAGAAACTCTCACTGACGCATGGTTAAGAACGAAAGAACTACTCAGAAACTGCGATGGTCATGGACTCAAAAAGGAAGGAATAATCAAGATTTTCTATCATAGTCTTGACGACGCTACCCAAGATGCATTGAACGCCGCAGCGGGCGGTATTTTCCTTTACAAAAATCCTAACCAAGCTTACCAATTGTTAGATGACAAAGTCTTACTTAAGCTTGATTGGTCCAAAAATCATAAAAACAAAAACCCTCGAAAAACCGTAGCTTTTGCCGAAGAAAGCAAAAACCCAACCGACACCGAAAAACTTATGGCTCGTATGGACACCATGTCGCTTAAAATTGATACTCAATATAAAGAGATGAAAAAGAAATCTCGTGAAACTTGCAAACACTGCGGAGGAAACCATCCTTCTGGTGAATGTGATGATGATGACACACCCATGACAAAGGAAGAAGAAGTCAATTTCATGAACACTTTTCGTCGAACTTGATTTTATAACGATTATCGTAATCGTGACCGCGATAATTGGAGATCTAACGATAAACCAATTTACAATCGAGACGAAAAGAAACCTAACCAAACCGAAGACAAAAAAATTTCGAAACCAAGCTCGACAATTTTATTGAATCTCAAAGAAAAACCAACCTTTTCGTGCGAGATACATTCACTGAGCTGAAAACAAAGTTCGAGACTTCAAGGAAAACCACCAAGCTTCCATTCAAAACCTCGAAGCTAAATTTGATCGTTTGCCAATAAGCAATCAAATCGCGCTTCTTGTTCTTTACCAAGTAATACCAACCCAAACCCCAAAAATAGCAACAAATATCAACCACCGCAAGCTCGTAACGAGCATGTGAATGCCGTATTCACGCGGAGTGGTTTATCTTACAAATCACCTACCAAACCAACCCAAGATATACCAATAAAAAATCCACTCGATAGTGACGATGAGGACGAAGCACAACCAACAAAAACCAAACCCACTGAAAACACAAACCCAACACCCAAACCATATAAACCAAAAGTACCATACCCCTAACGCTTACGCAAGCAAAATATGCAAGCTAAGTATGATAAATTCGTCTACTTAATCCAAGAAGTTTGAACTAACATGCCTTTAGTCGATGTTTTGGCTGGAATGACAAACTATGGCAAATTTCTCAAAGAACTTATCAAAAGCAAACATAAGTTTGAAGATGTTTCTTCAACTTTTCTAAATGATGAATGTTCTGCCATTATTCAAAACAAAGTTCCACCAAAACTTAGAGATCCTAGAAGTTTTCTAATTCCATGTATTTTTCATCACTCATACTCTTGCAACGCCTTGGCCGATCTTGGCGCTAGTATCAACCTCATGCCATACTCTTTGTATGCTAAACTCTCAAAAGATGCTCTCAAACCCACAAATATGAGCGTTCGCCTCGCGGACCGTTCTTTTCAATATCCAATGGGAATAGCCGAAAACATGCTCGTTGGAGTCGGAAAATTCATTTTTCCTGTCGACTTTGTAATCATAGAGATGGAAGAAGATAGCAAGGTACCACTCATCCTTGGTAGAACTTTCTTACATACAGCTGACGCTGTGATTCGAGTAAAGCAAAAACAACTCAACCTTGGAGTTGGGGAAGATAAAATTTCCTTTTCTATAGACGAAGCAATGAAACACTCGTATTCTAATGACGATACTTGCTTTAGTATCGATGTCATTGACGAAGTCGTTGAAGCCGATCGACGCTCTTCTTGATGAAGGAAGCGAAGTTTTATATTTTATCGAAAGAACCATCCTCGAAGAAGAACTTTTTGCTGAATTTAACGCCTTCATAGCCGTTCATACCGACGAACCAATAGAAAAACCTAAAGAAGAAAAAGAAATCCCATTTGAAACCATAACTTTTGAAACCGATTTCAAAGTTAAGAAATCTGTGGAAGAGCCTCCTACAGATTTAGAACTTAAACCTCTTCCTAAACATCTGGAATATGCTTTTCTTCATGAAGAAAAATTACTGCCTGTAATTATTTCATCCCAACTTTCGAAAGAACACAAAATCAATCTAACTGAAGTTCTAAAGAAGCATAAACAAGCTTTTGCTTGGAAAACTTTTGACATTCCTGGCATATGTCCATCATTCTGCAAACACAAAAACTAACTTTTGGATAACAAAAAACCAATTGTGGAAAAATAACGAAGATTAAATTCTAACATGAAGGACGTTGTTAAACAAGAAATCCTCAAACTCCTAGATTCTAGAATAATCTACCCAACCGCCGATAGCCCATGGGTTAGTCCTATTCTTTATGTACCTAAAAAGGGATGTATGACTATAGTAACTAACGAAAACAATGAGTTAGTACCAACACGAACCATCACCAGATGGAGAGTTTGTATTATCTATCGAAAATTAAATGACGCAACCGTGAAACATCATTTTCCTTTTCCCTTTATGGGTCAAATGTTAGAAAGACTCGCAGGAAATGAATACTTTTGTTTCCTCGATGGTTTTTCGGATACTTTCAAATCCCAATCAACCCTATGGATCAAGAGAAAACTACATGTACTTGTCCATTTGGAACTTACGCGTATAGACGCATGCCTTTTGGCCTATGCAATGCACCTGCTACTTTTCAGAGGTGTATGATTGCAATTTTCCACGATATGTTTGAAGAATCAGTGGAAGTCTTTATGGATGATTTTTCCGTCTTTGGAAATTCTTTCGACACATGTCTTAGTGTTGGGTTTAAAGAATATGTCATCAATGGGATAGTTAACATGGATGGAAGGATTGAGGGTGATCTCAACCTCTTGTGGTTGTGAAGATGATTCAAAAGCCACTGATGTTTGCTGTGTGTGTTTTCTTTTGAAAGAGAGAGAGAGTTGTGTGTGTTTTTTTTGAAAGCTTTTGCAAATGATATGAATCTTCAATCTTCAAAAGATATATATGTAAGCACTTTTAAACTGATTTGTCAAAGTTTGTAAAACATTTGAAAAGACAATAAAACTTTTAGGGTTTCTTTAAAACAAATGGCACAAACTCTCTCAGTAATGTTCTGAAAAGTGATGATTTTCTGTTGCTTTGAACAGTAAAACACCTCATTGTGTCAGAAAGTTGTTGACTGTGATATGGACGCTTGATATTTCCTAGATAAACAATTGACAACTTTTGAAAGAATGTTTTGTATTTATTCTCAATAAATTTAATGCCATTAACTCTTTTGAATCACATGATTGATAGGTTTTAATTATTGTTGCTTAGATATGCTGAAGCTGATGGCAATACTTGTGAGCTTCAATGCGTCAGATGAGGCGACAAAACCCCATATACGTGTTCACATAAGTGAACAAGACATATGACATTGCACGCTCCTCTACTCAGGCCTAGCTACTCAGTTTTATTTAAAACTTTGTTCAGCATTGCTGAAGGAACCTTTTGATGACTGGTGATCATTTGTTCAGCTTCAGTGAATCAGATATGGCGACAAAACATCATATAAACAATCACATAAAGTGAAATAGACACATGACATTGCACACTCCTTTACTCAGACATTGCTACTTGACAATAATCAAAATCTTTTATGAAATGCTGAATCTTCAAGCTTCTTTAGTGAATGCTGAAGGTTTAGGTTTTGTATCATCAATGTTCAGTATACCAAGCTCCATAATCAATCTTTTTAAAGTTGGTTTATCTAGTGGTTTGGTGAAGATATCAGCCAATTGATACTAAGTGGGAATGAAATGTAATTCAATGTCCCCTTTCACAATGTGATCTCTGATAAAATGATATCGGATATCAATGTGTTTTGTTCTTGAGTGAAGGACTGGATTGTTGGATATTGCAATAGCACTAGTGTTATCACAAAAGATTGGTACCTTTTCATATTCTATGTCATAATCAGCCAGTTGGCTTTTCATCCAAAGAACATTGGCACAACATCCAGCAGCTTCCACATATTTAGCTTCTGCTGAAGACATGGCAACTGTTTGTTGCTTTTTAGCACTCCAACACACAAGTTTACCACCTAGCAATTGGCAGGCACCAAAAGTGCTTTTTCTGTCCATATTTCATCCAGCATAGTCAGAATCTAAATACCCCTTTAGATCAAAACCTGAGGATTTGGGGTACCAAAGACCTAGACTTGGTGTACCTTTTAGGTATCTGAAGATTCTCTTTACAGCAGTAAGGTGTGATTCCTTTGGATCTGCTTGGTATCTTGCACAAAGGCACGTAGAGAACTGAATGTCAGGCCTGTTTGCAGTTAAGTACATGAGTGACCCAATCATACCTCTATACTGAGTCTCATTGATTGATTGTCCACTGAGATCAGGTCCTAAGTTGTTAGGGGGTACCATTGGAGTCTTCACTGAAGCACAATTGATATCATACTTCTTCAGCAGATCCTTGACATATTTTTCTTGATTGATGGAGATGCCTTGGTCAGATTGTTTAATCTGAAGGCCAAGGAAGTATGTGAGTTCTCCCATCATACTCATATCAAACTTGATGGTCATAAGCTTGGCAAATTGTTTGCAAAGTTTCAAGCTTGTAGAACCAAAGATTATGTCATCCACATAAATTTGTACCAGAATGGTGTCAGTTTTAGATTTATAGATAAACAAGGTGCTCTCTTTTTTTCCTCTAACAAATTTATGTTCAATGAGAAATGTTGAGAGAGTTTCATACCATGCTCTTGGAGCTTGCTTCAGTCCATACAAAGCTTTATAAAGCCTGTAGACATGATTTGGGTATTTACTACTCTCAAAGCCAGGAGGTTGAGTAAAATAAACTTCTTCTTTTAGGTCACCATTTAGGAATGAACTTTTGACATCTATTTGGTAGATGATGAAGTTCATGTAAGTGGTATAAGCAAGGAAGATTCGTATGGCTTCCATACGTGCAACTGGAGCAAAGGTTTGATCAAAATCAACACCAGGCTCTTGATTGAATCCTTGGGCCACCAGTCTAGCTTTGTTTTTGGTCACCACATTGGTTTCATCTCTTTTTAGCTTGTAAACCCATTTGGTGCCAGTAGTTGATTTACCATATGGAAGAGGAACCAATTTCCAGACTTTGTTTCTTTCAAATTGATTGAGTTCCTCTTGTATGGCATCCACCCATCCAGGGTGTGTGAGTGTTTTAGAAACCTTTGTAAGTTCAATTTCTGAGAGAAAGTTTGCATAGAGGCATTCTCTAGATGAAGCAGCACTCAGTTTCTTTGCCATAGATCTAGTGACTCTACCTTCACCAGGATTGCCTGTTATGTTCACAAGCTGTATGTGACTATTTTTAGTCCATGATTTTTGTGGAGCTGGTGAATAGGCACTGGTATCATGATTAGAGCTAGAACTTGGAAGTCCATGACATGGACTTGGACTTGGATTATCTTAAGTGTCTACTGAAGGATATTCAATCAATGGAGGGCTTCCTTCTTGGTTAGAAGCAACACATCTAAGACCTAATTCCCTAGAGATGGTAGGAGAGCTTTAAGCAAGGGGCTTAGATTGTTCATCAGCAGCTTCATATGATTGATCATTTTGATCATGTGTGTCAGCATGCTGATTGTTTTGAGACTGACCATTTTGGTCATTTGTGTTGCCTTGCTGATCATTTTGAGACTGATCAATATTTGATTGACAGCCATCAGTATGTGATACTGAAGGATTTCTTTTTGTAGGACTTGTCACATCTTCAAATGGATCAATATGAGGGACTGATTTGCTTGTTTGATATCTATGAGAAGGCTCATAATGTTGAAGTTCATCAAATGGATAATTGTGAGATTCATGAATATGAAGTTCATGGTCTGCCGGATTAGTAAATTTGAGAGCTTCAGAACTTTCATTGAATGTGATGTGATAGGTTTCTTCAACACATTGTCTTCTTGTGTTGAAGACTCTTTATGCTTTAGATACTAGAGAGTATCCAAGGAAGTAGCCATCATAAGATTTTTCATCAAACTTTCCAAGGTGATCCTTGTGATTGTGAATGAATACTGGACACCCAAACACATGTAAGAATGAGATGTTTGGAATTCTCCCCCTGAAGACTTCATAGGGAGTCTTCATGTGTCTCTTCACAATGATGGATCTATTTTGAGTTTAGCAAGCAGTGGCTACAACATCAGTCCAAAAATGCTTAGAGAGAGCGGATCCAGCAAGCATTGTCCTTGATGCTTCAATCTAAGTTCTGTTCCTTCTTTCAGCCACACCATTTTGTTCAGGTGTGTAAGGAGATGAGAAATTTTTGGAAATTCCTTTGTCATCACAGAATTTGATCAGTGTTTGATTTCTGAATTCAATGCCATTGTCAGTACTGAGTTGTTTGACATGAGTGTCCTTTTGATTTTCAACTCTTTTGATGAAGGAGATAATGGCATCTGGTGTATGGATTTTCTTTGTCAGAAAATATACCCAGGTGTACCTAGAGTACTCGTCAACAATGACAAGTGTATATTTTTCATGACAAATGGCCCTAGGTGATACTGGGTCAAATAAGTCCATGTGAAGCAAATGAAGACTTTCTTTGATGGGTTAATATACACAAATATTACTAATGGTTGGCTAAAAATTCGATTTGGTTACTAAAGTTTAAAACCTAACACATAGGTTATCCAAGTTTCGGTTACCTGTTACACAGGTTACCTCGTATGTTTTAACCTGTTGTAGCCTGTTAAATCTGACGTGGCATTACAATTTTTTAATAATATTAATTTATTATTTTATAATCCTAATAAACCTTAAATGAATCTTTGACCAATCCCTTGTTCTTATTACTTAAATATTTTGACTGCCTTTTTTATTGTTTCTACTTTACATAACATTTTTCACATACGATATACATATACATCCGTATATATTTCTTTTTGTAGCACAATATTGTATAGATAAGAACAACCACGTCCATCCTAACTTTAAACGAACGGTCAGTTTTCTCATTCTACTCCAAATCCATATGAACAAATCTCGACTCAAATTAATCTAAACAATCAGATCCTTGTTAAGTATGATATAAAGAATATCCGGTGACGAACACAACTATGCCAGACGGAGAAGTTCTTTAAAGAACATGACAAGGTAAAGGTTTAGGTGATATTTGGTGGGTTATCTGACCTCAAGCTATTACCATGACCTCAAGCTATTACCATGAACTCAAGCTATTACCAAATGATGTATCTTCTTGTTTTTGACAGTTTTACAACTTAGTCTCCACAATGGAGTTGGAAACCAAAGGAACAAAGTTGCTGAAAGTGACGAAGATCAAAAAGAAAAGAGAAGTAATCAATGAGCTTCCAAGTGATGGTCTCTAACCATCACGATTTACCAAATTTTAAAAATGGAAATAGATGGGTTTTGGTAGACTATGGCCCAACCATTTATGATTTACCAATAGTGATTGATAGTGCCTCGATTTAAAGACAATACTTGAAGATTTTAATTTTTGTAGATCTTATTTATGGGAAAAAATTAATATATTTGTTATTATGTGATTGAAAGAAAAGGAATATGCATGTAAATGGGTTTGTCAAGAAGAAGGATAAGATGGTGACTTATACACATGTGGGACTCATAAAACTCTGACTTGGCAAGTCAAAAGAGGCTCTCAACAGGTAGCCCGTCCAAGGAGTAACAAGAGTATAGTTTTTATAAACGTTTAGTAACCAAAAATACAAACCCGAATACTTTGGTAACCTATGTGTTAGGTTTTAAACTTTAGTAACTAAATCAAAATTTTGGCCAAACTTTAGTAACATTTGTGTTTATTAACCCTTCTTTGATTGAGAAAGTTTGCTTTGTTTTGAAACTGGCCCTATGGTGCTTCCCTTTTTCACATGCTGAGCATGGTTTGTCCTTGGAATAGACAAGTGAAGGAAGACCAATAACAAGATTTTGTTTTGCCAGCAGAGTTATTGTTTTGAAATTGAGATGTGAGAGCCTCTTATGCCAAAGCCAATTGGTAATATTGGAAGCTATAGGAAAGAAGCATGTCTCCTGAGTAGAGTTCGTGTTCATGACATAAACATCTTTGACTCTGGGAGCAATCATCACAATTTCATGATTGGAGTTGAAGATTGTACCTTTTTTGTCATCAAACAGCACAAGATTCTTTGCATCACAAAGTTGACTTATGCTGATGATGTTGTGCTTCAATACATTGACATATGTTACCCTTGAGAAAACTATACCATTGTATTTTACTGAACCAAATCCTTTAGTAGTAGCTGATGAGTTATCACCAAAAACAACTTTAGGACCTTGTTCTTCCTTATACTTGTGCAGATAACTTTTGGTTCCAGTCATATGCCTTGAGCAACCACTATCTAGGTACCAAATAAGCTTCCTGAGATCACACTACACAAGTTAAAGAAATGGTCAGTTTTGTTTTGAAACCCACCTTTGTTGGGTGGGGATTTTAGATCTGGAAGGTGTTCTAGATCTGAAGGGTCCTCTTGTAGAGGGTGTGTGTGATTGCTTAGAAGAAGAAGAGGTCTGAATAGATTTTTCTTTCTTAGCTTGGAGGGCTTCACCTCTTCTGAACCACTCTATATGGTTGTGATCAGATGTAGTGTGGACATCGCTTCCACAAGTTTCACAACATTTGCTAATAGGGTTTGGGTTTCTTGGTTTAATACCTCTTCTAAGTGAGATGATTCGATTATGTCCATGAGTGTCATGGTCATAACTTCCACAAATATTACAAACAGGGTAATAGTGGCAGTCATCTGAGTGATGATTGCCCATACCATAATGAATGCATGGTGGGAAAGGCATATTTCGCCTAGCATGAGATGCTTCAGTTTTATGAGCATCAGCACTAGTTTTGGCCAACATATACTGAGTGAGTTCACAAATGCGATGATCAGTCCTCTCAGATTTAGTACAATAAATCACTCTTAGGCAAGTTTCAGTGAGATGGTTGTTTAGACCACATAAGTTGATAAGTAATAACGAGTTATCTATTGCTAAAACAACACACTTGAGTCGTAGTAAAGAGTTATTACTTAAGTTGATAAGTAATAACGAATTACAAGGGACCAACAATCTCACCTTGATCAAACCAGAAACCCTAACATCTGAACCTGGAAAGCAAGTACTAAATTTTTTTATCCAAATGTGTGAATCGTGATGCCTTGTTCAAGGATCCAGGGATGATGTTTGAGAATGTGTTAAAAGAATTTTGGTTCACGGCACAAGGGTCAAAGAACAAGAAATCTATTGAGTTTGATTCTACAACTTTAGGTATTCATGGGAAAATAAGTTTAAAGTTGTTTAGAAGGGTTTTAGGGTTAAACTATTTGGAGGACTCTAGTGAGTATGAGGTTGTACCCAAGGATTTCTCTGTTTTCAAACCATTTTTCAAAGAAATTGGGTACACTGAAGAGATTTGTGAGAAGGTTGGGTTGAAGAGAAGCTGCTTACCACCTAAGTGGAAAATTTTGATGTCAATTTTAATTGAGTGTATGGGTGGGAAAACTGGAGGGCTTTATCAAATCAACCAAAAGGATGCCCTGATTTTATATTGTCTGGCAAAGGGTATAAAAGCTGATTTTGGAAAATTAATCGTTGAGGATCTCCATGGAAAAATGAAGAAGAAAACTAGGGAAAAGAATGTTGTCTACATCAGATTTTTATCCCTCATTTTTGCTGACCACTTTGGTGAAGAGTATTCAAAGAACCAAGGAGTTAAACTAATTTTTCAAACCTTTGATACCAATCGTTGGAACATTCCAGTCAGCACAACTGACCCTCCTTTCACA
Source organism: Glebionis coronaria (assembly GCA_025667525.1). Lineage (NCBI taxonomy): Eukaryota > Viridiplantae > Streptophyta > Magnoliopsida > Asterales > Asteraceae > Glebionis > Glebionis coronaria. The sequence goes on along the minus strand of CM046876.1, from coordinate 478,613,608 downwards.
CAGTCCATGCTGGACATTTGCTCAGCGAATGCTCCAGTAGTGTTCAAAGATCCACAAGACACTCCTCCAACTGGAGAAGGGGAATTAACAGACACAAAGTCTGGAGCTTCTTCTGGACCACGTCAAAAGAGGACATCTGTGAATACTATTAAGTGTCGACGTGAGTCTAACAAAAGGAGGCACCCCACAGAATCTTCATCAAAGAAGTGTTCTGATGATCCCAAAGGCCAAGCTTCGAAGAAACAAAAGTCCTCGGCCAAGGACCAGAACCCTAGCCAGCCCCCACCCTCAGTCTCTGCTGAAGGTGGCATGCATCTAGAGGCCCTGAAGGCAACCCCTATCTCAACCTCTTTAGGAGAGAAGGGTGAAGATAGAGCACACCCTCAGCTCAATAGTGTGTAGTCAGCATTGGTAAGCAATTTAAATCTGAATACATCTCAAGTTTGATTACCAATTTCTATCATTTGTCACTCTGAGTCTGCATCAGGGCATGAGACGTCAGCAAATACAACAGCTGACGCTGACCCTGGCCCTTCTGTTTCTCATGATGTAGTTCCCTCACAACAGGGTCCTACTAAAGGAACCAAAAACATTATCATTGATCTTAACTCATCAGGGACTCTTTCTCAGGATCCATCAGGTAAAACCAACCCTGCTGGTGAAGGACTTGAAACTGACAAGCACACTGAAGGTGGCGATCAGCAGACAACCAAGGAAGTGCCTCTCTCTACTGGCGCCAAGGGGGGACACTTGCCTAAATTCGTATTCAGCATGTCTGCTGATGACTTGGAGAAGGAGTTAGGTTTGATTGAAAGAACTCTAGTAAATCTGGATGATAGTGAACATGAAGACGATCTTGCTGATCAAACTTCCAAGCCTCCATCCCCCAGAACCACTAAGGTAAATGAACTGACAAATCAGGTGTTGGTTCTACAATCACAGGTGACCAAACTCAAGGAGGAAAAGGCTATTGCTGATGCTAAACTTGTTACTCAAGCAAGGCTATTTCATCCCACTGCTGAGTAGATCAAGGGTGCAATTCTCACAGCTCTGAAGCCATTAGTGAAGGATGTGGCCACCACCACTTCTGTCAAGCAAGAAATCACCTCACTCATGGACTCCATTAATAATGCGTCTTTTGAGCTTCCCGTTGAATTCAAGCCAATTCACAGTCAGCTTAATAAGTTGTGTGATTCAGTATCAATGATCAAGGATAGGATGGGTTTGCTGGAACAACAAAAACTGAACCTATCAAATGAAGTTCAACAGAAACTCAATGCTCTTGCAAATGTTCCAACAATGGTGGCCAAGGTATCATCCACCCTAGACTCTTTTTGTGCATGTCTACCTGTTGAGGGTTTATCAGAAGTTGCAGGGCACTCTTCTACTGAGGGGGAGAAAGTCACTATTCAACAGCTCTTTAAGAAACATGCACAAAAGAAGGCCCAAAAACAACCTTTTGTGTATGTATCACCCTTCAGTGAAGAAAGTCCAGCTAAGACTAAGGGGGAGTCTTCAGCTAAGGACAGTCATGTTGATGGTTTTACCACCAGCAATAAGTCATCTGAAAATGGGTCACCTCCTATCAAACCCAAAAGCAAAGGTGAATTCACACTGGATGAAAGAATTATCAAGTCTGGGTTGGCCACTCAAGAAGAACTTGATAAATTACACAAGCTTCAAGATGAAGAAAAGCTCAGATATCTGAAGATGAGCTTATATGATAGAATTGGAAAATCTGAGGTTGAAGACCTCTTCAAGAAAAAGATGTTATACGAAAAGTTTTGTATAGCAAGGTTGAACAGAAGATATCTCTTAGAAATCACAAACATTGACATGATGACTTACAAGGTAGATATCAATCTGAAGTTCTATAGGGCTGATAGATCTGATGAGATCATAGATGACTTCCAAGGGAAGGAGCTATCCTATACTGAATGGCTAGAGATGAACAGAAACATTAAAAGAGAAAATCCAAGAGATGGGATGAGGTTCGCACAAGAATTGAACACTTTGTGAGAAATCATGAAACGCTTGGTCAGCATCTGAACATCAGCAATCAAATCTCACTGGAGGATCAAGATCTATTTCAAGAACTGAACAAGAGAGCTAATATGGTTCAACCTGGTGTGGGTGACATCTTTGTCACCACCAATAAATACAAAGATCTTGTTCAGTTTGAAAATCATCTCCCTAGACATGTGTGAGAAGAACCAGAATTGGGAATGATTATGTTCAACCATCGTGAATGACAAGATTTTGTGGGTATTAGTGATCTTGATGATCTGAACAATGAACTTCTTGGAAACATTCAGAAAAACTTCTTTACTCACCATGGTGGTCCAGGACTTACTGAAGCTGCTAAAACCTTCAGCATGTGCTTATTATCAATACTGGATTTCAGAAACTCTGATCCATCAGTATAGACCCCTGTCATTAAAGAACTTAGGCCAAAGGAAAACTGATTAATCATTTGTACTATCTTTGTTGTAATTGTAATGTTATTGAATAAATGATTATCTGATGTTTATAAGTATTTAATTGTTTAGTGCAAGTAAGAAGAAGTTGTTATGCTCACTTACTACTGACATTAGACTTAGGCTATTTGTATATCCAAATAGGGGGAGATTGTTGGTTCAGTATTTACTGACCCTGAAGCAACTCTAGGATTTGAATATAAAATCCTCCTAAGTGTTTCATGCTCAGCAGTAAGGCCAGTCTGTTGAAGGAGGACCAGAGGAACAAAGTTCCTACTAAAGACTTTATAGCTAAAGAAAGTTCAGCAATCCCCTTCCAATTAACTTAGAAGACAAAGGAGTCTTCGCTTCAAATACTAGGCGGTATAGTTGCTGAAGAACAAGGAGTGAAGAAGGGCTTTCAGTTCAGTTTGTTTTGACATTACAAAACTGAATGATGTCGATCTCCTCTAGGATACCGAAGACTCTTCAGTATTATGATGGTTTGCATTAGGCGGGAAAAGATAACTATAAGTAAAAGTAGGTTGCTTGTATACTTAGATATAAGTACAACCTTTATCTTTTCTAGAATAGTTTAATATGTACTTTCTACTGTTTATCCAGCATGGGCATCAAGCACCCACTGGATAAACCCATGCATTGAAACATGCAAAATGCAAACCCTAGTTTACACTGCCTATATAAGGAGTGTACATTGGGAGAGAAAGAGTTAACCAATACAAGAGTAAAAACTCTGGAAAACCTTTCTCTCTCGATACCAACTAAAGCATATAGCCAATATGCATATGAACGTTTAGATTGGAGCTTAGACTTTAACTTTGGTTAGACGTTTAAGTAGAGGAGATCACAACCCATTGTCATTCAACCACTTTGTTATTCCAAAAACAAAGTGGGTTATAGATTCTTTATTTGATTCTAATAAAAGTCTATACGTTGAAAAGTATATTGGTATTGTTGTTTTAATTATTCATAGTTCTTATCTATTATTAAAACAACACACATGAGTCGTAGTAAAGAGTTATTACTTAAGTTGATAAGTAATAACGAATTACAAGGGACCAACACTTAGCAATCATGATAAAATGTTAGCACGTTGTAAAGAAGCAAATCTTGTGCTAAACTAGGAGAAATGTCACTTTATGGTTAAAGAAGGAATTGTGCTTGTACACAAAGTGTCTGACGCAGGCTTAGAAGTTGACAAATCGAAAATAAACTATTGGAAATATGTTTTACGTATTTAGGAAGATTCGGTCACTCCGACAATATATTAAGTAGTAGCTCGTAGTTGAGTTATTTTACATTAAGTAAACATGGAAAGGCCTAGTCGATGGAATGTATAGAAGGCGCAATATGTAAGCCCAAGCCCATCACAAGGCTTGGATATATAAACCCCCTCCTTAGATGGAGAGGGTATGGTTTCATTCATAAAAAACACATAGTTTTCTCACTTTCTCTCTCTAGAAGTATTTGTGAAATTCACCATCTTTCTATCTCTTTCTCTCTCTAGAATATATATAGATTTATAATATCCTACAAATGGTATCAAGAGCCATGGGATGATTTTATTGTTTATGTGTTTGTTCATATAGATTTCGTGTGTTTTTTTTATCATAAATCCCTCTTACCAATTTTTTTTTGTGTTTTTTGTGGTTTGATCTTCACCAATATCATCTACATAGACGTGGTAGTGATTTGCGTTACTTGGATCGCTCAAAAACGCAAAATTTTTGGGTGGTTGGATTCATTTTTGGCATCTAGATTCAAAAATATTAAAGTACAATCCGAGTTCCTTGTTCTTCGCATCATTTCGCAATATCTGGTACAATTTTGCAATATCTTGTGATAAATTGCAAATTTGAATCCATCAGCTTATTGCGGATTTGAATCCATCAGAACTTTGCGGAATTGAATCATCTCAAGGATTGCAAATTTGAATCATCAGAACTTTGCGGAATTGAATCATCTCACGGATTGCGAATTTGAATCATCTGAGCTTTGCGAAATCGAATCATAAATTTTGATTGCGGAATTGTGGTCTTTTAGTATTGCGGAATCGAAACCAATTGGTCATTGCGGAATTGAATCCTTAGAGTGATTTCGGAATTGAACAATCAGTTTGATTGTGGAATTGAATTAAGTTTCCAACGATTGCGGAATTGTATTCATTTGAGTATTGCGGAATTATACTCATTCTAGTATTGCGAAATCTTGTCATATAGTGTATTGCGGAATCATTACACTATTCTCATTGCGGAATTGTATCAAAAATCACTTTGCGGAATTGTTTCATCCTTCATATTGCGAAATCTTTGGAATTTTTCAAGATTTTCGATAAAAGTGATTTAGAAAATTTCGTGATTAATTTTGCAGTGGAATTTTTGGTTTCACAAGAAGACAATTTTAGGGGATTTTAACATAATTTCTTGACTTCATCACGCGCCAACAAGCACATTTACTTTCTCTCATTGTTCGATCAACGTTTGTAAATCTTAACTTATCGAAATGGAGTACACATCTCTTACGGATAAGTCCATCCTCTTGGGTACAGATAATCGTCCACCAATGTTGGTGAAGACTATGTACGAGGATTGGGCTTCCCGCATGGAACTTTATATGTTGAATAAAGAGAACAGACATCTCATTTGGGCATCAGTGCTCAATGAACCATTGGTATATGGTACTGTGACGGAAGGTGCAGTTACTCGTCCTCGCATAACGGGTGAATTGACTAGAGATATGAAGATTCAAGACAAATGTGATAAGTATGTTACAAACATCATTCTCCAAGCTCTTCCTCCAGATGTCTACAAACTCGTCAGCAAACATAAAGTTGCCAAAGAGTTATGGGATAGAATTCGTGTTCTAATGTAAGGCACCTCGTTAACTAAACAAGAATGAGAGTGTAAGCTATATGATACGTTTGATAAGTTTGCCTATGTTCACGGGGAGACTCTCAATGATTACTATATGAGATTCACTCTTTTGATGAATGAGCTCAACATCTATGGCCTGGCAATTCCTACGTTTCAATTAAATACCAAGTATTTGAACACTCTCCCTTCTGAATGGAGCAAGTACGTGATGGCTGTTAAATTGGCTAAGGAGTTGCATCAAACAAACGTGTATCAACTTCAAGCTTTTCTTCAACAACATGAATGCCACGTGATCGAGGATCGGTTGTCTACACCACAAGTTCGTGATCCACTTGCCATGTATGCTTCTGAACAAATGACTCCCCCAACAAAACATGGCTTTCACTTATCAACAACCATCATACTTGCAGCAGCCATAACAACACACCTATCATCAACTACAACAACCATCTTATCAACCACTAATGATGCCATAACAAGCATTTCAACAAAGTGTTCATCAACAGTCTTTTCCACAGCAACCAACACATCAAGCATCTCCATCACAAGCTATCATTTCTCTAATTGGCTATACTCCTCAGCAAGGATATTTTCTAATTGAAGCACCACAAGCAAAATCCCTTTACTCAAATGAACTTCCACCAATTGAAGCACCGATCTTTACTCCAAATGATACGCCAACTGATGTTCTAAACCATTTCACTGCCTACTTGTCAAAACTTGTTGCAACTAGAGGATTTTCAACAACAAACAATCAGCTCCGCACCTCTTCAAATCCTCGACAACAAGACACTATTCAAGATGGTCAAGTGACGGTGCAATCCATTCAAGGTAGGCAAAATTCATATGGACCTCCTACAAGGACTGTAAACGCTCAAGCCATTACTACACATGCTACTGGAAATGGAAGCCCTATTGGTCCTCAAACGGTTGTGACTTGCTACAATTGCCGAGGACAAGGTCATATGGCTAGGGAATGCACTCAACCGAAAAGGAGAAGGGATGCAACATGGTTTCGTGATAAGATGTATTTGGTCGATGCTCAATCTAAAGGAAAGATCTTGGATTCAGAGGAGTTAGCATTTCTTGCAGACCCAGGGGCAACAGATACTGAAGGCATTGCATTCGTCTCTACTTCTAATGCAACATATCAAGCAGATGATCTTGACGCATATGATTCAGATTGTGATGACATTCACTCTGCCCAAGCTTCTCTCGTTGCTAATCTTTCTCACTACGGTTCTGGTGTCGTCAATGAGGTACCAACCACCTCTAATAATGTTCATGATAATCCACATCATGTTGAGCATAAAAATGACAACCTCGAACAGCATTCGGGAACTAGTAATTCAAATGATGCGGTATCCAATCCAACACATTTGAGTGAACCTCAACCAAATGCTACGACAGGTTCTGAATCTTATGATCAACGTGATTTGGTAATGGTGCCTAAACATATTATTGATAACATAAATGTGGTTGTTCGACAAACCATAGATATGAATGCCAACCTAATCGCTGAGCTTGCGTTGTATAAGGAAATGGTCAAAACTTTTGAAATGGTCCCTCAAGCAGAGAAAATAACGTGTTCTGAATTTGACCAATTTCGTTTTGAAAAGATTGAACACTTAAAAGAAATAGAATCATTAAAATCTAATCTTTCCAATGAATTAAAAGAAAAAGAGTCGGTTGTAAATGATTTTCAGAAACTTAAACTGGATTTCGAAACTCTCGAGTCTAAAAAGTTTGAACTCAGAAATTAATGCTACCAAACTTCTTAAATTCAAGGAACAACAGCTTTTAAAACAATACGCTTCCACATAAAAGGTTCATCTTTTAACTAAATCATTTAAAGAACTCGAACTTAAGCGTCTTCAAGATTTACCACCTAATCCTATTTATGCGAAACAAGCTCAGGAATATATTCCTTGTCTTTATGATGTGACCCTAATTGGCAAGTCGAAAGAAGCACCTTATGTTCGTAGTACTGAGGAGACAAAGTCACTTGCGAAAGAAACTCATTCTAAAATGTTTTCAAAATTCCATAAGCTTGATAATGTTCAGCATAATAAAGATCAGTTTATTAGAAAGACACGTATTCGATTACAAAAGGAATTAGCTCAATTATCAGCTTTTGTGCCCCAAAGTTTGTCAACGGAAAACCTTCCTAGTAAGTCTCCTACACTTGTCAAAAAGGATTTAACTAAGTTAATTCCACCGGTAAGTAAGGTGTCAGATAGCTTAAATGCGATGCACCAACACTTTGCCGATTTTGACAAGGTCATTACGGAACGTATGACGGCTACGACCATAACGGAAGGTGAATGGAATTTTGAGCACACTAGAGCTGCGTTTCGAGACAAAATTGTGCCGTTTGTAAACAATGTTAAAACTTGTCTTAGCAATATTGATCAAGATTTTCTTTTGGAAATAGAAGAAGTCATACGTGTTTTCATTGAAATGGATGATGCTTATGAAAACAGTTTAATTGAAATAGAACGAATTTCACGTCAAAATGATCAGCTTCTGAAGCAAGTGATGTCGCATGATATTGTTTCTGTCTGTGTGAATAAAAGTTTTGATAATGATTCTATTGTGCATAATGTTGAATCTATGGATAATGTGGTAGATAATACTTGCCACAAATCTGATCTGAATTCTTAAAGCTTCAAGATTCGTATTCTTCGCTTTCAAAACGTTTGGATGAGATTCAAACACATTGTATTTCGCTTGAATGCAAGCAACAATTTATTCAAGAAATCTTTGAAACATCATTCGAAGGTGTTAATATCGATGATGCAAATTTTCAAATGAATTTTCGATTGAATTTACAATCAAAACAGCGTCAGCCAAGTGACAAGGTTGCTAAATCATTGCCGATAGACATAGAGAAAAATAAGGAGATTAACTGTGTAAACGTACTTGAGGCAGCTGAGAATATTAACCTTGATCTAGATAATCGAGTTTCCAAGATTTTGTCCAAAGTTGATAACTTAAAACAGAAAAATACACAACTCTTCGATTCAGTAAAGCCCGCATGTGCTAATACCACCGCACAGAATCAATCATTGATTGAACGATTGAATCGAAAGTCGGTGTAAATATCTGATTTAAGGGAATAAATTTGTGACAAAAATTTGGCTTTGACTGAGTTAAAGGAAACACTTCGTACCCTAATAGGTAAGAATGTTGTGGATAACGCAGCCACTGTCTCAGCATCGTCCTTTAGTGCAATCAAAAGGAACCTCATCGCCGCCACGCCACTTAACAAGGGCCCTAGGACTAAACCATATCAAACATTGGTCACTAAGGATAAGGCAAAATCAAAACCAGCTTCAAATAATTTCGTGTTGCCTTCTACAGGAGTAAGTGTTGGTCCACTTATCTTGTGCACATAATGAATCTATGAAGAACAATGAAGAACAATATGCACAATTAACCAATTGACTAACTAATAACACAAGCTTGTACTTTTCATCGTATGTATATCTTATTAATATATGAATCAACAAATATACATGTGTTGCCCGGTTGTTTGCGGAATAACAACCGGGCGATGATGACAAACTAGACTCCCATTGTTACAAGATAGGAAAGAACCAATGGGAGGAGGAAATCCTAACACTAACACTATGTGTATTTTGGTGGTGGAAATCTCTACCAAACTCTAAGTCATGAGACCACTATATATAGTGGGAAAGTGAAGCTTCCTTTGGAAGCTTCAATAAAGTCAAGTAACCCCCTTGCACTTTATATTCTTCCTTTTTTACCAAAGGAAGTTCCCACTATGTCTTCAGTATAAATACTTCAGGTCTTCATATCAGAGATGGTCTTTGGGAGTTAGTGAGTCATTGTCATTACTCACTAACTCCATCATCCTGATCTTGGTTCTCGTCTTCACTGGCTCAGATCCGCTGCAGTAGTGAAGGATTCTCTGTGGACTTCTGAGAACATCTGAGGATGACTTGGTAAACTATCATGAGTTTACCGACCTATAAAATACTTAGGGTATATTTCATTCAAATCAGTACAGGGACAATTTAGGCTCTAAATTGGCCAAACAATCTCCCCTACTTGAATAGAAATATAGCCTAAGTCTTTTAGTAGTAAGTGAGCATAACGGCTTCTTCTTACATACTAAGATACAACACAGGGATACAATAAATAACAACCTTCTGATGTGAAGTTTTACAACATGTGTTCATACCAGCTCTTTGTATTCGTGACTAAGTAAGTGTAGTCTCTGACGAACATCTTGAGCTTTCTTCCTAGGTTCAGTGGTAGCTTCAGAGTCTTATTTCCGGCAGTGGTGATCAGGCACAACAAGAAAGATTCACTCCAAACTACTAAATACCCAAGTATATTAAAATCCCAGAACACTTGTTCACTTCATGTAACAAACATCAGTAACATACCACACTTCTACCCCGAACACATCATTCTCTCTTTCAACAAAACATCAACCTGTATAAGCACATTACCAACAACAGCTACTCTTCTTGGAAATTTGGATTTTTTTGGTATGTGATTGGTTTGTTTGTTTTGTTTTTGTAGTAGTGGGGTGGTGGTGTTGTTTGTGGTGTTATATGTGGTTTGTCAACAGGTTATGGATACAAGTATACATGATTAATATGTAGAAAGAATAAAAGTCTGTATAAGTATACCTGATGATGATCGATGAGTGTGTAAACACTTTGATAAGTGTGGTTCTCTCCCCCTCAAAAGTTGCTGTATAAGCAGCTTTTGCATCAATACACACTTTGTTCATCGATCCCTGATGACTTCAAACCATGATGATACAACTCTAATAATTGTATTCATCTCCCCCTCAAAAGTTGGTAAATCTTCAACTTTTGGATGTGTAAATTCAGCGGGTTTGATTTTCCAAGCTTGAGTACTTGTACATTAACAAGAGTCTCATGAAGGTCTTTGACCTAATGGTTGTGGTTCAATCTGTTTACTGACCTGGTGGTATCTCTGATCTGGCATGAGGTTCTGACCTCTGAAAAGTTCGGTCCTCTAGCTGGGTCAGAGATTGGTGACAAGTAGAAGGGTCAGAGACAGGGGTCCAGAGAAGGACAGGGGTCCAGAATCTGCTGAAGGTGTTCAGTCTTTGCTGAAGGTTCAGAACAACAAGTGAGTGAGTTCAAATCTCTGGTGGTTCATAACCGCTGGGAGTTCAGACTGGCTGATGGTTCAGAACTCCTGGTTCAGACTCGCTGGTGGTTCAGACTCTGGTGGTTCAGAACTGCTGAAAGGTTCAAAGACTGGTGGCTCAGTCTTGTTGGAGGGTTCAGGGGCTCTCTGACTACTTGTAGTATCTGGTCTTGTGTCTCTGGGGTTCAACATCTGCTATAGTGACCTAGGCTTAGCATCAGGTGTATGTCTAGATCCAAAGACATGTAGGTTCGCTGAGAAGGTTCATTTCAGATGACTGAGTATTCAGCGACAGGGGTCCAGCTGAATAAGGAAAGGCTCGGCGATCTGGGTTTCAAATGTACAGCGACCAGAGGTTTTCACACAGCGACAGAGGTCATGAATGCTGGGGTTCAGCTACCTTTGTGAGGTTCAAATATAATCTTTGATCAGGGGTTTTGATCTGGTTTCTGACTTAGGTTCGCTGTCAGGGGTTTCAGTCAGCTGACATGAGGGTTCAAATGACAGAGGTCGCTGATGAAAGGTTCTCTGGTCTGGGGACATTTGCTTGCATGGGGTCACAGCGTGTGAGAGGCCAGACTTTGCTAGAAGAGGTCCATAATCAGTGACAGGGTTCATGCTCCAACTACCAAGTTCATTGGCGAACAGCAGGTCCAGTGACAAGGGTTATTAATTTGAGGAGTCGATGGTCTGGGATTGACATAGCAACCTGTGAGTCCTCACAGAAACAGGGGTCGCAACTGGCTGGAAGTTTTTTAGCTGTTAGGACATTTAACATCTCTGAGTAGTTGTTCCCTAGCAGCTCACACATGAGATCCCCCAACCACAGCCTTTTACCCACACGTCAGCCTCCAACGTCATTCATCAGGCTATGTCCGAAAAACATGACAATCTAAATACCAACATTCATCCAAAACATACTGATATTTTTCATCAGCTACACGGGTCGCATAATTTGCCTTGACCCATTAACAAACAGCCATTTACAAGCTGATGCACATTCCCTGAGATGCATTAGCTGATGGTTTTTTTATCAACTCACCCTTCCATAGCTCCTCAATCTTCCATTATACAAAATCAACAAACCAATTTTCCTCTTTAGATCTACACACTCCATCTCCCAACACCGTCAATGGCTACCGTTCAATCAACAACCGCAAAGAAACAAATTTAAGATCATGATTTCGAAAACCCACAAACCATTAAATCGATATAAACAAAAAACGATTATTCAATCCAAAACAAAACCCGTTTCCGTGGCCACAAGAAAACGGATCCATCTTATGTTGTATCGAAATTTTTCGGTTTAATCGGATATGGGTCTTGATTGTTGTGGTTGATTGTGGGATATGAAGGTTATGCTTAGGTTTAGATGAGATAAACGTGAGGTGATTCATGAATCATAAGGATTTGCTTCACGTTTTTTTTTTGTGAATCTGAAGGTTTGTGAACATGGATTTGTGAAAGTGACGGTGGGGAGTTTTAGATTTGCTAAATATGTGTTTTGGAGTTTTGGATTTATTTTTAACATATTTGTGTGATGTGAGATTGAGAGACGAAGTGAGATTTGGAATGGATTGATAATGACGGTGGGAGGTTTTGTTTTGTATGACGGTGGATCATTTGGTAAACAAACAAAACACGAATGAATTTTCATTCGTTGGGTGGTGTTTTGTGTCGGTGGTGGGTAGTTGGATAAGGTTTTTGTCGATATGTGTAACAAAAGTCAATATCAGTGTTATCTCCCCCTAAAAACTGCTACTGTAAAGGCAGTTTTTCAATACAATGATGATTTTGACGATGCAATAAAACATGTTATTAGCAGCCATTCGAACGGATCTGGATAGAGAAAATCCAACCCGCTCTGATACCACTTGTTGGTCCACTTATCTTGTGACATAATGAATCTATAAAGAACAATGAAGAACAATATGTACAATTAACCAATTGACTAACTAATAACACAAGCTTGTACTTTTCATCGTATGTATATCTTATTAATATATGAATCAACAAATATACATGTGTTGCCCGGTTGTTTGCAGAATAACAACCGGGTGATGATGACAAACTAGACTCCCATTGTTACAAGATAGGAAAGAACCAATGGGAGGAGGAAATCCTAACACTAACACTATGTGTATTTTGGTGGTGGAAATCTCTACCAAACTCTAAGTCATGAGACCACTATATATACTGGGAAAGTGAAGCTTCCTTTGGAAGCTTCAATAAAGTCAAGTAACCCCCTTGCACTTTATATTCTTCCTTTTTTACCAAAGGAAGTTCCCACTATGTCTTCAATATAAATACTTTAGGTCTTCATATCAGAGATGGTCTTTGGGAGTTAGTGAGTCATTGTCATTACTCACTAACTCCGTCATCCAGATCTTGGTTCTTGTCTTCACTGGCTCAGATCTGCTGCAGTAGTGAGGGAGTCTCTGTGGACTTCTGAGAACATCTGAGGATGACTCGGCAAACTATCATGATTTTACCGACCTATAAAATACTTAGGGTATATTTCATTCAAATCAGTACAGGGACAATTTAGGCTCTAAATTGGCCCAACAGTAAGCGTCACTACTAAGGCTCAAAGATCTAAGCTTAAACGAAACAAGGAGTATGATGTTCTCTTACTCTTTTCCATTTGTTACTTTGATTACTATGTTAGGCTAAGCTATTTGTGACTATATGGGTATGTGACTATAACTAGTGATGATGCTATGATATGATGATCCTTTATAATTGATTTCAAGCTAATGTTGTAGAACTATTTTGCCACCTAGTTCTATCGCCATATTTTATCTTAAGTTGATTTGTTACGATAATTTGACGTCGAGAGACTCAAGTTGTTATAATAAGTTTTTAAGAACTTGTCTATGGTTTTGAATCATTGGTTAGAGAGATCCGCTTAGAAACTTCGATAAAATATTGAACACGTTGGAAACTTGTTTTAAGCTTAGTCGCTTAATCAAACATAAGTCTAGATTCACACCAAAGTGAATTGTGTAAATGTCATTTTGACGAAAAAGGATTATCACTCTTTACCTACATAAACATATCTCGGTCATTATTATCATCATCACAAACTTATATCAACTATCACATATTAGTCATACTTGTTATTATTATTACTTATTCAATCATTTCTTTCTTCAATTATTATATTGATTACCAAAACGAAACTAAGTCCTAGCGAACGATCCCGTCTTACCACTACAAAGCTATAATACGAACGAAAGGGTATACTTACTCGTGTTTGTATTCTATCCCTTGTTTTGTCTAAACCTTGTTATAAATTTAAGACTTGCGAAACGAACATCAGTCACCATGAAGTGACATTTCTCCTAATTGACTAAAAGATGAGCTTGTTTACATCGGATGAGCATATGCTCTAGATTGAAAAGGCAAGACTTGAATGAGTTTCCAAAGACAGAGAAATCATTCATGAAAACTTCCGTGGATACTTCAAGAATGTCTTGAAAGATGGCGATCATACACCATTGAAAAGTCATAGGTGCATTGCAAAGAACAAAAGGTATACGCATATAATCAAAGGTTCCAAAAGGACATGTAAATATGGTCTTCTCTTAATCGGACAGTTAGATAGGTATTTAGAAATAGCCAGAAAAACCATCGAGAAAACAAAAGAATTTGTTCCCCGTAAGTCTTTCCAATATTTGGTTAATGAATGATAGAGAAAAATGGTCTTTTCGTGTTGCATCATTCAATTTGCGGTAATCAATACACACCCGCGAACCGGTGACGGTTCTTGTAGGAACAAGTTAGTTATTTTCTTTTGTCACAACGGTCATTCCTCCTTTCTTAGGAACGCAATGGACGAGACTAACCCAAGAGTCGTCTTCTATAGGATATATGAATCCGGCATCAAGAATTTTATAATTATTTCTTGACAACTTCATTCATGTGTGGGTTTAATCGACGTTGCCTTTGAATATCGAGTTTGGAATCATCCTCGAAATTGATTTCGTGTTTGTAAAAGTTTGGGCTAATACACGGAATATCGGATGTTTTCCAAGCAAACGTTTCCTTATGGTTTTAGAGCATAGAAACAAGACTTTTCTTCTCATCTTCCTCTAGTAAAGCAGATATGATCATTGGAAGGAGTGAATCCTTTTCTAGAAAAGCATACTCGAGATGGTCAGGAAGAGGTTTCAACTCAAGATCCGTCGATGGTTCTTGAATCGATTTCTTGACTTGAAAGTGATCTTCGGAAGGTAAGGCTTCGAAGTTCGTGTTCTCTTCTTCTTCGGAAATATCCTCATAATCGACGACCATGAATTCCGCAAATTCTTGATCAAGATCGGCATCATTAATCTTTTGGGAAGTCGTTTTGAATGGTTCATTGTCATCAATCAATGCATCCACCTCTTCTTCTGTGACATCATTGATAACATCCACGTAGAAACATGTGTCATCATTAGAATGAGAATGTTTCATAGCTTTTTCGATCAATAATGTGACTCTATCATCACTAATTCCAAGGTTCAGTTCTTTGTTTTTCACATGGATGATAGCATCGACGGTGCGTAAGAATAGTCTTCCTAAAATAATAGGGACTTGTCGGTCTTCCTCCATTTCAAGGATTACGAAGTCGGCATGAAATATGAACTTACCAACTTAGACGAGCATGTTCTCAGATACCCCAACAGGATATTGGTAAGTATGGATGGCTAACCATATACTCATCCTTGTTGGTTTTAAGATAGTGTTTGAGAGAGATGTGTACAACGAGTACCAACTAAGATTGATACTCGCTCCTAGATCGGCCAAAGCGTGACATTCAACATTGTTGGCTAAGGTGCATGGGATAAGAAAGCTTCTTAGATTTCCGAGCTTTGCTGGAAGTTTGTTTTGCACAATGGCGGAACATTTTTCGCTTAGAATGGCAACACAGATTTGCTCCATCTTTCTATTATTTCTCACAAGATCTTTAAGAAATTTCCCATAGTTGGGTATGCCAGTTAAGATATCAACAAGGAGTACGTTGATCTTAACCTCTTTAAGCATATCTAAGAATTTGGCATTACGATCCTCCATCTTTTCTTTGCGTAGGCATTAAGGATAGGGAATTTTTGGTGTATACGCCTTTAGTGGTGTTGGTGTGGTTTGTTTGGGTTTGGATTTTGAAGGAGATACGACATCGTCCTTCTCGGCTTCATCGTCACTTTCATCAACGAAAGTGGTAATCTTGGTGTTTGGGTTAGGTGGTGGATCATAACTTCTCCCACTACGTTTGAATAAGGCATTCACATGCTCATTACGGGCGGCGGGTGGGCGGGTGGTCTATAGTAAGATCCAGATGGTTTTGGGTTTGGTTAAGTGTTTCTCGGAAGCGAACCACTTGGTGATCGTAAAATCGACCAAACTTGGTATCGAGATCGTGGATAGAAGCGGTTTGATTCCTTTGTCCTCTTTCCACACTTGTCTCGAAATCGAAGAATTGGTTTTTGACAAAGGTATTTGTAGCTGTTTGAGATGTGATGAATTCTCGCAAAGTATTATCTAAGCTTGATTCTTTGGGTTTCTTTTCGTTTGATGGAGTGGATTCATCGTTCTCACGAGGTTGTGAGGCACGATTTTTGTCTTTCGGATATTGACACCAAGTACCAGGATTTCTATCATAGTAATTACCCCGATAACCATCTCGACAGTATCCGCCTTAGACGTAATTTGCTTCTTGTTTAGGTCCTCCCATCGGTTTTTCATCACATTCCAAAGATGGGTGGGTGCCTCTACGATTGTTGCATTCGTCTCATATTTCTTTCATTTAGTGTTTGATATTTTTGTATTGTGAGTCGAGTTTGGTTGTAAGAGCTTCCATCTTTTCCATGAGTTTGGAGTTTTTGCTACTTTCTGAGAAAGCAACAGTTTTCTTGAAAGGTTCGGTGTTGGAATCTCTAGACAAATCAAGTTTCAAGAGGACTTGGTCCTCGAGCATTTGTATGCCTCGTTAGGGGTCTTATAGAGAAAAATTCCTTCGGCGTCAAGGATTTCTTGCGTTGGTTCATTGAGGCCATGGTAAAAGATTTGGATTATGGTTCTTTTTCCTAAACCATGTCCATGACAACTACGAAGTAGGTCTTTCATTCGGTTCCATGCATCAACGAGAGATTCGGTGGAATTTTGGGCGAAACCACAGATTTCTCCCATGAGTCTCTCGTACATAGCGGGTGGAAAGAAACAGCTAAAAAAAGCGGTTCTCATTTATTCCCATGTTTCGATGGTACCGGAAGTCATCTCGTTATACCATACTACTACATCTCCGGATAGAGATGATGGAAAAGCTTGACCTTATTAGAGTCCACATCGACGTCGGCTCCATATCGAAACATGCCACATACTTTGACAAATTCGGTAATTATCGACCTACGCATGACCGTCAAATTGGCGGTATTTGATCATTAAAAGGTGATGTTCTTTCACGGCGAAGTTATCTCTAAGTTCAACCGGAACGATAACGGCCCCAGGAGTAGGTGCTACGATTTGGTTGTTGGCCCACATGGATTGGTCGTCGGCCATTGGGAATGGTAGATCGTTAAATGGGTTGTACACGACAAAGGTGTCTAAGAGGTTATCAAATGATGGGTTTTCGAATCTTGGAATTCGGTTCTCCAATGGAACAAATAGTTGTTTCCTTCGGTTCTTCTTTCGAGATTGATGAATAAAAGGTTCGGGATTAGAATACGGACTAAGTGGATCTTGATCAGAAGAACGGGTGTTCATTCAAGTCTTGAAACACTTTGGAAAAATTATTTGGATAAACAAACTAGGAATGAAACAAATAAACAAAGAACATATTTGTTTGGTGGAGGAGCTGGGCGGCATCGTCGGTTCTGAGTGGAACTGCCAGTGGCTGCTGGCTGGTGATAGTGACGACCGACGGCTGCTCTGGGCAGCTAACCGGCTACTATGTTCTGTTTGATGGCGGGCGACAGCTGCTCGGAGCCGTTGACCGGCTGCGTTTTTCTGAGTGAGGACGGCGGGCGACTACTCTAGTCTGAAACAAATTATTTTTTTTAGATTTTGGCAACACGAAATGCTACAAAAAGGAATGATTAAAGGGTCGATTATATAACTAAGAACACACTCAAATCCCCAGAAGCAGCGCCAAATACTTGATGCGTGTCCGGTGGGAGTATGGATCGGAGCAAGTTTTAAATTTGTAACACGAAATTCAACTAAAAACACACGGCAAGTATGACCCTTTCGGTTGTGGTATAGTTTTTTGTGGTAAACCGAGATCATTCACGAGGACTTGGAAAACCTATGATCATTCAAAATCATCCAATAATTGTTAATGTGTAGCAATCTTAAAGCAAATAGAAGCAAGTAAATTATGATGAAATAATATGATTAAAAGTAACATTTGGTAAATGACTAGTTCAGGAATCCGATATGGTATGATTGTGATAGGCATGTACACATATGATTATGTAAACATATGAATATGATATTAGATTGTTAATCCAATCTATTGTTTTCAAAATCTTCAATCTTCACCAAGACTTTGGTTAAAGAAAACAAGCATTATACTAAATCACTCATTACAAGACTTAATCTAATTTCAACTCGTTTGATTCATGGTTCGTTTTAATAAACTTGTTAACACTTATAGTTGTGTTTCTTAGTGATCAAAACTTCTTAAGAATGTGTAGAAACTAGAAGGGGGGTTGATTAGTTTCTCTAGTTAAAATGATCCTAAGATCGGTTTTCAAAACCCCTTTTTAAAATCTAGATTCAAGTGATTTATGTGAAACCTTCTTATGCAAAATATTAAAAAGTAATACTATATCTAAACTAATAATCACAAAGTATATGCAATAATGAATAACGAATGTAAAGAGATAAGGAAATGAAATATCAAACCAAACACCAAGAATTTATAGTGGTTCGGCAACGAAGCTCACTCTTCGTTCCTACTCCACTCCTCGAGTACTCCTTACTCGAGAGTTCACAAATCAACAAGCTCCTTGAGGTGGAGAAACCTTACATGTCACTTAACCAATTTCCGACTCTAAGCTAAAAGTCGAGAACTAATCTTAGCTTGTACCAATCTACACCAATATACTTTAAGGCCTAATTATTAACCACAATACATACACAACATCCAAATATACACTTGAGAGGTTGATTATACTTATTTTTGTATATTTTCGTAATCAAAACAACCCGAGACCTAAAAAAGCCAATAACGTTTTAGCCATCATTGCATTACCAATATCCCCCTTTTTATTACGACAACATATAAACTCAATCAAGTATAAAAACAAGATTTTGAAGATGAGTTTATTCCATTTCTCCCCCTTTGTCGAAGCAAAAAAGGTAGGACAAGACTTTGAAGAAGAAACCAAAACGACTTTGCTAAGGCTCCCCCTTGGTGCTTACTACCTTTTGATTGGGGCACCAAGAGATCGAGCTATGTTGACAAGCTACATAGAAGGGTTAGAAGAAAGAAAGAACCACCCAACAATATATAGCAATGGTCACAAAAGTAAATAAAATCCAAGATCAATATATAAATCATGTTAAAACACAAACATGAAAAGATAGAAGGAAATAGAAGTCATAAAAAGATGTATGAAACACAAGAATGAAACTTAAGCATAATTTTAATCCTAGTTACACTAGAATTCTAATATTTGCTTAAATTAGATGTCCAATTAATAAGCAAGCCACTTGCTTAATTAGAAGACGATGTAGTAGCGGAATATGGTGGTGGAGGCTTGTTGATGTTCTTGTAGTCATAGTTGAGAGGAGGCTTGACTAGAAGACGTTTGATGTAATTCAACTCATCATAGATGTGAGACATGGCAAGATGCTGATATTGACAACAAATACAATATGTTCATGATGCATGACATTATCATGTGATGGAGGAAGAACACAAAAAGGTAGTGGTAGAAAAGAAGAGTTTCTAAAATCAATTTCCTTAGAAGGATAAGAGATTTGATTTGGTGTGTTCTTTGGTGAATTTGGGTTAAAATAGATTGGAGAAAGTGGTGGAGAATCAAGGATTTCATTTTGTGAATAAGACAATTTTTCTTTGGTATGGAAGAGATGCAAAAGTGTTTGGGTTAAGTAGAGAAAGCACAAGATATTTTGGGAGTGGTCAAAGGTTCGAAACTTAGATTCCTGAAAATGTTGGAACAATATAGGAGATTTAGAAAACATGAATTTTACAGCTCTTGTCCGTGGCTCATTAATTATGCCTACGGTTCTATAAAGATAGAGCACCGCGGACAATTAATGATCCGTGGTCAGTGGGTGTGTTTTTGATGATGAGGGAATTGATCCAATTTAACAAATCCTAAGGTTCTAGTCTAACTTATCCCAAGTTATGCTAAAGAGAAAATAAATACTAAGAAACACACAAAAACCAAAAAAACACGAAGTTGACCAAAATACTATTGTTTGAAAGTAAAATCGATGTTGGAGGTGCGATTATCTAGACAGTTAGTCGTGACATACTTTCGATAATCCATGAATCCTCCATAATTCAATGTTGTTCTAGCTATGATTTTGTGACCCATACATATTGATTATGTATGTTCGATAGCAATAGCAAGAACGTATGAAAAACATTTTTAGATTGAACTAACAATGGAAAAACATTTCTCGATCATTGAGAAGAGATTTTGAGGTGTTTTGAAATCAAGAAAGAAAGTATTCAAAAACACTAGTTTTTTCCTAAAAAATAAAAGACTTAAAAGAGAAAAGACTCTATCAAGCATGCATAATTAAGGAATATGTTCCATTAATCCTAGACCTAAGTGCAAATAATTAAAAGGTTCTCTCTTAAGTGGCTTAATGAAGATATCGACAAAGTTGTCTACCAAGGGTACCTTCTCAATAGAAATGTTCCCTTTTTGAACATTATCCCTATGGAAATGGTGGTGATTCTCTATGTGCTTAGTTCGCGAATGTTGCACGAGATTCTTACTAAGGTCTATTGCACCCTTATTATCACACATGATGGGAACATCATCGAGTGTAATCCCGTAATCAACTAGCCCTTGCTTCATCCATAGAGCTTGATGACAAGCTTTACTGACACTCACATACTCGGCTTCCGTGGTGGATATGGCAAGAGCGGTTTGTTTCTAAGAGAACAAAGAAGTTAAGTGATAACAAGATTTTGCTAAGTATGAAAGTTCGTTAAACCGATCTCCTCGAATTGATTAAGGTTTAAGTGTGGCTCAGTCGTTCTTGGTAACGAAAAGGGAAGTTGGTTTTCTATTCTACTAAAAGGGTAAATGCGAAGCAAAGTAAAAATAAACCAAAGATAAATAATAAGGGGAAAAACAAATATTTAAACGTAACTTAAAGCGAAACAATAAATAAAAATAAAACTAAAAGACAAAATTAATTAAAGACTGAAAAATAAAATGCGCGAAGTAATAAAAATAAGCTAAAAATAATCACCAGAAAACTGTCACTTTTCTAAAAAATAGAAAATACAAAAATTACAAATCCAAGAAAAACTACTCATCCGGAATACAAGCTCATTCAGAAAAATGTTCATCCGGAATAAAATCATTCATCCGGAATAAAGCTTCATCCGGAATAAAGGGTTCGTCCGGAATAAACCCTTCATGCGGAATAATCACTGATCCGGAATAACAAGCTGACTCGGAATAAATTGCTTGATCCAGAATGTTGGTTCATTCGAAAAAAATGTTTTAATTCTGAAAAATGCTTTACTCGGAATAAAAATCCTTCATTCGGAAAAAGTGACTTATTCAGAAAAATGCTTGACTCGAAAAAATAGGTTCATGCGGAATAAGAAGCTGATTCGGAATATTCAAAACAAAAGGCTCATCCGGAATATAAGCTCATCCGGAATAATTTAACTAACACCTTCATCCGGAATAAATCTTTATTCTGAATGTTATGTTCATCCGGAATAAAAAAACTGGTTCGGAATCTGGGGAATAGAAAGATGATACGAAGAACAAGGGAAACTAAAAACAAGACGAATCTTAATCAAAACTAACCAAATCAACCAAAAGATTAAACCAACTATCGAATAAACATCTACTAATGATAAAGTAACAATAATCAATCAAAACAAATCACTAAAACTAACAATAATAACCAAAATAATCAAAACCCACTTGATTAAAACTATGAAAACTCAAGAACACAACCAATAACAAAGTAAAGATTAAACCATAGAAAGGAAGAAGGAGATGAATTAAAAGCTTGATTAAAAAGTAAATGATTCAACAATTAAAAACATGAAAATTAAATCTTACCTATTAAATCTTGAGAGAGAAAGCATAAATTTAGAGAGAGAAAGCATAAATCTACACTACTCCTATTCTACTCCTAAAACTAACCAACCCTTTCCTAACAAATGAGGGTGGTATTTATAGGAGACGAGAGTGGTTGGTGACTTCCTCCTTTCTTTCTTTCTTTCTCGCCTTTTCGTCTTCTAAGTTCTTCGACTTTTTCGACTTTGTCTCGGGATTAGTTTAAACTCGTCTTGTGATTTCTTCATAAATTAGACTTGAGTTTTTCGGCTTTATTAAACTTCCGTCTTTAGACTTTTTCTTCGATAAATCTTCAGAATAGGCCTTGGACTTCCGTTCTTTTGCACACTTGATCTTTTGACTTCGTCTTTTGTCTTTTTCTTCGATAAAAGCCCGTGAAAGCCCGTGTTTTCTTCCTTTTTCATCTTTTGGTCCTAAAACACAATAAAAACACAAACCACGCATAATTCCGACATTTACGTCATAAAATATACGTTATGGTCTCGTTTTCATTATAATTAAGTGGTAAAAAGATGGGTGTTTTCACACCTATCAAATCCCCTACACTTGACCATTGGAATGACCTCATGCAATGCTTAATGACAAAGCAAATTTACATTCTCCATCATAATCAACCTACCTTGGCCTTTATTGAAAACTAGATACTAAGGAAAATTAAAGAGATAGAAAATCACAAAATGCTAGAAGGAAGAAACTTGTAAAGATATCTAAGACTTACATTAGGGCTTTGGTGTCACAAATACTAATCATCCTCAAGTTTCATGTTCCTCATGCCAAGCTTAAAAAAATGAGATCATTGTAATTACGAGTTAGCACCACTAACACTTACTCATGCGGTTCAATTAATCACTTAGACTCCCTTATTCCTAGGTGTATCTCTTATATTTTATTGTTGTCTTGAATGATCACGAGGATGCATTTTTGACTTATTTCGATAGTTTATTAGGGCTGAAAATAAAGTAGGACGATCTAATCCATAGTTAGCTAAAGGACAAAATCTTTTAAAATTGCTTCTCGAGACCTCATAAAGTTCATATCTTGGCATAACTCGCTTCACGATTTGAGACCTTTCTCGGACCGATATTTGGCATTTACTTCATACTTCAAATCTTGAGAAGACGTTCTTGAAATTATGGCCTTCTCTTCGTTTATAGTGTATATCTTCACTTGGAGTAGTTGAGATATTTTCTTCAAATGTTGACCACGACTTCTTCATTATTTCTTCAATCCTTATTTGGGACTTTGATATACAACGATCCGCCTCCTTTTTGGACTTGGATCTATTTATCCTCATACCTTGTTAGGGTCTTTTCGGATAGACTTCTCCATGATCTTTATGGGAGTGATTGCTTTTCGTCGTGCGTCTTGATCCTTCAAATTGATTTTGGAATAATGATACTTCACATCATCTTGGATCTTTAGCGACAAAATGGAATCCTCATGCCTTGTTAGGGCCTTTTTGGACTCGCCAATCTTCGCGTCCCGTTTCAATAAGTTATGCCTTGGCTATGAACTCTAATTAATACCGAGCAACTTTTAAACGATCTTGGGCTAGAAGCTAAGTAATTTTTCAGACCGTACGACCTTACTTATTGCAATTATTTATTTACAAGTGATGGGAGAAAAAGATCATAATTAACTAACATAAGTTAATGAAAGAATACCAAACTTATAACTAACTCTATCATCTCTCGTTCTCCACAATTTAAAATCTCAAGGAATGAGACTCGTGGATACTTAGCCTAATAAACCAATTAAGGTCTACATGGTTAAGGATACTAGCTAGAGTAAACTTGGGTAAGTAAACTCGGTTTGAGTCAAAATATTCACGACGGGCCTAATATATCTAAGACATCTAAACTAGATAAAACCATTTTATTAAATAATAAAAAATAACAAAAATAAAGGAAGCTACAACTAGGCCAAAATAGATTAAAAATTTTGAAAAATGTCGAAAAATCGAATTTCCGATTAAAATGAGGTCAAATTCACGGAAAAGCCCACTTAACTACGATAGAAGTCCCCCCTACACTTGATATAAACATTGTCCTCAATGTTTAAGCATGTGGGAGTAAACTTCCCTACACTTAGGACATTGTGCACTTTGTTTAAATCTTGCTAAGGAAGAGACAACTAAAGTGATTCCTATTTTAATATTGGAAAATATAAAATAGTGAATCAAAAGAGTTTAGGATAGAACCGGGAAGACGAGAACACGGAATCACAGGTCATCAAAAGTTATCAAGAGTGTGTCTTTGAAAGCTTGAATCCCTGCATATCATAAGAAAGAAAACAAGAAACACCAACGGGGGTCTCCCCCTACACTTTATAAAAATAGATAAAGATAGATAGATAATCGGGTTGCCTCCCGAGAAGCGCTTGTTTTTGTTATCCGAGTCACGAGCCTGACTCGTCCCCGAATTAAATGGTCCATGGGGAAGCCTCAAATGTAATACCGGGATCAAAGACCTTGTCCTCGTTCCCGGAGGACATCAATGAAGGAGAGGCAGGAGGATAAGTCTTAAATGGGAGAAAAATGCGCTCAACATACGAGAAGTATGTGAGGTCATGATCCACGGGAGGTGGGTGGGTAAAGTAAGCACATTGTCATCCCCCAAAGACAATGTATGTTGACCAATCGACATAGCCGTAAAGTTAGCACTCATAGAATAGTCAATAGCACCTCCCGGGTCAAAGCACTCATCCTCGGCGATGGGTTCTAAAGGAGTGGATGAAATGTGCTCAGGAGGGGGACTTGGGACAATATCTTCATGTAGCAAAGTATCAAAAAGAATATCCCCCTCCATGTCATCGTCATCAATACCCGGAGGTATTAAGAGAATGTCGATTTCCTCCATAGATGTATCATTATTCTCAACGAGAGTAATAGATGGAAGTAAAGACTCGGAAAGAGGAGAATTCAATGCTTCAATTTGAGCAATAAGAAGATGAACTTTCCGTAATTTGTCGCGAAGAATTACGTCTTCCACCTCATCTACAAGATCAAGTTCAGGGGTGAACTTCTCGTATGTCGGAGAGATAAATCAACATCGTCCTCATCGCCCGGAGGAAATGGGGAGAGATGAGAAAATTCAAAAGTGAAATTCTCATAGCATGGAGAAAACTCATCATCATGAAGAGGGACCTCTTCCGTAAGCTCCACACAAGTCGGTACATCACAAACCTCCTCAAAGAATTTTCGAGAGCAAAATCACTAACCTCACTCGATGTATCACAATCCTTAGAGGCATTGGGGATATTAAGAGAGGGGAGTGCAATTGCGCTAGGACATTGGGCAACAAGATCATTCCAAGAAATAGTATTCTCATCGTCATCATCATCATAATAGTATGGACGCACAAGAGGAGGGGTATAATCACTAAGATTAGATACTTGCTCTTGTTGCTGTCGCTTTTCCTCCACCCATGCTTCGTTTAGCTGAACAACGACTTCTTGAAGATGCAAAATAATGGCGTGTGTTTCGTCATTCAAAGTAGTGAGTTGTTGGGCAATACGAATTCCCTGAGAGGATTGATGATTGAGGGTGGGAAGTGGGGGCTCAAAGTTATACATACCGGAATTATAGCACGGATGTGGCTCATAATAATTCATCGGTTGACAAGAAGAAGCATCGTGAGGGCCCCCACAGTTGTTGAAAAACGGGTATGGAGCAACACCGGGTGCGTTATGTGGATAGCTATTACCATTGTCATAATTGTAACCCGGATCTTGCCCGTGACCATACGGGTATCGAACCGGGAACGAAACATGCCAATGAGAATCTCTTCCACAATACATGCAATAGGGAGGATTAAGTTCATTAGAAGTAAAGGATGAGTTAATCGAATTACACGATGGACAAAATCCTATTTGTGAATCGATGGAAATGGGAGGAAGGTCTCTTCCGCATCGCTCGCATGAACACCATTGACATGCTTCGCTCCCATATAGTCGTCTCCAACACCCGACGCAATGGACATAAGAATCCATAGAGAACAATAGATAAGCAAGAAGAATATTTTTGGTGCAAAACTTTGAAAAAGAAATGCTTTTTAAGATTTTTCAAATGTTTTGGGAGTTTTGAAATTTTAGGCAAGAAAAATAACGTCCAAAAGTGAACGGATCCCAAAATCCAACGCGTCTCTCACAAAAAACCGTTAATCTTCACGAAAAGAGCCGGCAGCAGCGCCATTTGATAACAGGATTTTGCTAAGTATGAAAGTTCGTTAAACCGATCTCCTCGGATTGATTAAGGTTTAAGTGTGACTCAGTCGTTCTTGGTAACGAAAAGGGAAGTTGGCTTTCTATTCTACTAAAAGGGTAAATGCGAAGCAAAGTAAAAATAAACCAAAGATAAATAATAAAGGGGCAAAACAAATATTTAAACGTAACTTAAAGCGAAACAATAAATAAAAATAAAACTAAAAGACAAAATTAATTAAAGACTGAAAAATAAAATGCGCGAAGTAATAAAAATAAGCTAAAAATAATCACCAGAAAACTGTCACTTTTCTGAAAAATAGAAAATACAAAATTAACAAATCCAAGAAAAAGTACTCATCCGGAATACAAGCTCATTCGGAAAAAATGTTCATCCGGAATAAAATCATTCATCCAGAATAAAGCTTCATCCGGAATAAAGGGTTCGTCTGGAATAAACCCTTCATGCGGAATAATCATTGATCCGGAATAACAAGCTGACTCGGAATAAATTGCTTGATGCGGAATGTTGGTTCATTTGAAAAAAAATGGTTTGATTCGGAAAAATGCCTCGGAATAAAAATCCTTCATTCGGAAAAAGTGACTTATTCGGAAAAATGCTTGACTCGGAAAAATAGGTTCATGCGGAATAAGAAGCTGATTCGGAATATTCAAAACAAACGGCTCATCCGGAATATAAGCTCATCCGGAATAATTTAACTAACACCTTCATCCGGAATAAATCTTTATTCGGAATGTTATGTTCATCCGGAATAAAAACACTAGTTCGGAATCTGGGGAATAGAAAGATGATATGAAGAACAGGGGAAACTAAAAACAAGACGAATCTTAATCAAAACTAACCAAATCAACCAAAAGATTAAACCAACTATCGAATAAACATCTACTAATGATAAAGTAACAATAATCAATCAAAACAAATCCCTAAAACTACCAATAATAACCAAAATAATCAAAACCCACTTGATTAAAACTATGAAAACTCAAGAACACAATCAATAACAAAGTAAAGATTAAACCATAGAAAGGAAGAAGGAGATGAATTAAAAGCCTAATTAAAAATTAAATGATTCAACAATTAAAAACATGAAAATTAAATCTTACCTATTAAATCATGAGAGATAAAGCATAAATTTAGAGAGAGAAAGCATAAATCTACACTACTCCTATTCTACTCCTAAAACTAATCAACCTTTTCCTAACAAATGAGGGTGGTATTTATAGGAGAGGGGAGTGGTTGGTGGCTTCCTCCTTTCTTTCTTTCTTTCTCGCCTTTTTGTCTTCTAAGTTCTTCGACTTTTTCGACTTTGTCTCGTGATTAGTTTAAACTCGTCTTGTGATTTCTTCATAAATTAGACTTGAGTTTTTCGGCTTTATTAAACTTCCGTCTTTAGACTTTTTCTTTGATAAATCTTCAAAATAGGCCTTGGACTTCCGTTCTTTTGCACACTTGATCTTTTGACTTCGTCTTTTGTCTTTTTCTTCGATAAAAGCCCGTGGAAGCCCGTGTTTTCTTCCTTTTTCATCTTTTGGTCCTAAAACACAATAAAAACACAGACCACGCATAATTCTGACATTTACGACATAAAATATACGTTATGGTCTCCTTTTCATTATAATTAAGTGTAAAAAGATGGGTGTTTTCACACCTATCATTAAGCAACAACCCATGAAGGTACAAATTCCGCTAGTGCTTTTCCGATCCACATAGTTTCCTGCATGATCCAAGTCGGCGTAAACTATGGTTTCTACGTCGGCCCATTTGGGATACCATAATACCAAATAGTGCCTTTAATGTATCGGAAGATACGCTTAACCCCTTCAAGGTGAGAAGTTTTGGGATTCTCTTGGAAACGGACACAAAGACAAACACTAAACATGATATCGGGTCGACTTACCGTTAGGTATAACAAACTACCAATCCTACTCTATATTTGGTATTGTTTACCGACTATCATCATCTACGGTGAGTTTAGTGTCCGAGGCCATGGGAGTTTTCATTGGCTTAGACTCCTCTAGTCCAAAATTCTTTAGCATTTCTTTAACGTACTTAGATTGATTAAAGAAAATACCATCGTCCATTTGTGTAATTTGGAGTCCTAAAAAGAAGTTAAGTTCACCATCATGCTTATTTCAAACTCATCATGCATGATTTTGGAAAAGTCATCACACACACTTTGATAAGTTGAGTCGAATATAATGTCGTCGACATATATTTGAACAATGATAAGATGAGATCCTTTCTTTTTTGTAAAGAGAGTATTATCTACCATGCCCATGGTATACTCATGTTTTAAAGAAAAGCTTTAAGTCTATCATACCAAGATTTGGGTGCTTGTTTAAGACCATAAAGAGGTTTCTTAAGCTTATAAACATGATCCGGTTTCTCAGACTCAATGAAGTCAGGAGGTTGAGCCACATATACCTCTTCATTGATCAAACCGTTAAGAAATGCACTATTTACATCCATTTTTTGAAGCTTAAAGTCTAATGCACATGCAATGCTAAAAGGATCCTAATGGACTCTAACCTTGCTACGGATGCATACGTCTCGTCATAATAAATTCCTTCTTGTTGATTATAACCTTGAGCTACAAGTCTAGCCTTGTTACGAGACACTACACCATTCTTATCTAGTTTGTTTCTAAAAACCCATTTGGTTCCTATGATGGTGGTATTTCTAGGTGAAGGAACAAGTTCCCAAACGTTATTAGCAATGAATTAATTTAATTCTTCTTGCATGGCGATGACTTGACTCTCGTCCATCAAAGCTTCGTTAACATTCTTAGGTTCAACCAAAGAGACGAAATAGAAGTTACTTTAATTTTGGGCTTGAGATATAGGGGTCCTTGGGTTAAGGTCGCATATGGCATTCTCTAGGGCATGATCCTTAAATTACTTAATCTTTACTACCTTTTCAACACTAAGGTCTTTATCTCCTAGTTTTCTAACCTCTTTGGCTTAAACTATGTCTAATTCATCTAAGTCATCATCATCCAATGGCGGTGTCTTAGATGTAGGAGGAGTTTCATCGAATGTCACGTTGAGCGATTCTTCAATTACGCTCGAGGTTCTATTAAGGACTATGTATGCTTTACTAGATTGTGAGTACCATAAAAGGATACCTTTGTAAGACTTTGGGTCAAACTTAGTAAGGTAATCTTTGGTGTTGAGAATGTAGCACTTTCTTCCAAACAACTTAAAATATTCTAATGAGGGTTTCTTACCTTTAAGAATCTCATAAGGGGTCTTTCCTAGACAAGGTCGAATGAGGATTCGGTTGATCATGTAGGTCGATGTGTCCATGTTGGGAATACGTTTTTTGTATTTAGAAAGTCTCGGTCACTCCAACAATATAGTTAAGAGCTCGTAGTATAGTTAAGTTACATTTTATGCAAGCCCGACCCATGAGCATGTTCATGGGCCGGAGGCCCAAGTCCACTAATGGACTTGGGTATATAAACCCCTTTCCTTCATGGAAAGGGGTGTTGGTTGTTTCATTATTTTGATATATTACACACATTTCCTCTCATCTTTCTCTCTCTACTTTCTCTCACTAGAAACATCAACCCTCTTGTTAGATCATAGATTTCCAAGGTTCTACAATTGGTATCAAGAGCCATGGGATGACATAGAGGTGGGTTTTGTGTTGTTCATGCTTATTTTATTGTGTTCGTGTGTTTTTGATTGATTTATACCCTAGCTTCAAATTTTTTTCGTGCTTTTTGTTGTTCCAAGTGATCCACATATCTTCTACATACTTGTGGTAGAGATTTGGGTGCTTTGGATTGGTTAAATTCACGGATTTCTAAGCAAAAATCTCATTTTTTTCCTTCAAAAGTACGGAAAAGTAACTCATATTACGAAATCTTTCCATCGCAATACTCTAGGGTTTTGTTATTGCGACATATTACTCCAATACTCTAGGGTTTTATTGTGACAGCTTATTGCGACAGATCTTACGTGTTGTATTGCGAAGAATAGTTTATGCGATTGCGAAGATACACGCTTGTTATTGCGAAGACTATTTGAGTATTGCGAAGAGTTTGCTTTTTGAATTATTGTGAAGTTTGTACTTGAGATTATTGCGAAGATCAGAATTTTGATCATTGTGAAGGTTGGACAATTTTTTAGTATTGCGAAGATTGTACTTGAGATTATTGTGAAGACTAAACTTTAGGTATTGCGAAGACTTGCCATTTTCAACATTGCGAAGCTTGTTTTTGAACATTGCGAAGATTAGCTGTTGTTAGGTTTTTGCGACATCTTTGAGGATATTGCGAAATCTTATCCAATTTTTGCACAACTTCAATATTTTTAGACTTTGCATTTATTTGAATACATTCACAACAACACACAACCAAAAGATAACAACATATTGTTTCAACAAAACAAAACACTTTACTTTATTTCATTGCTCGATTATTTGGTAATCTTTCTTCAAGTGATTAAAAACGAATGACTTGTTCGATAGGTTTTCATACATTCCAGGGGAAACTCTTCATGACTACTATTGGCGATTCACTACATTGATGAATGATTTGAATGTGTATAATCTAACGATTGCTCAGTTTCAGCTCAACACCAAGTTCTTGAACACGTTACCCCCCAGAGTGGAGCCAATACGTCACTGACGTTATATTGATTCGGGATTTGCACAAATCAAACTTAGATCAACTATATGCTTTCTTGCAGCAACACGAGAAGCATGTGCTCATGAAACGCATGTCTCAAGGATCTTATCCCGAACCATTGGCATTATAGGAAAATCATCCAACATTGTCATATAAAAACACTCCATATGCTATGGGGCAACAATCTTATCACAAGCCCATGTATCAGACCCCAAGCTTTCCACAGTATTCGATATTACGACAACCACCTACATCATATCAGCAACAATATCATCTACCAGCATCATCATCACAAAGAGACTCATGTCAATCACCATATGCTCAACAATCATACTCTCCTTATCAACCACCAACAAATCTTGCTATCATATACCCGCAACCGGAAGTTCTTCTACCCAACTATTCACAACATGTCAGTACTCCTTCCAATGTTTATGCAGCTCCACCAGCACCAGTTTTTTTAGTGCGATGATGAGGTTCCAATTCCTGAGTTCAAACAAGGGGATAATCCTACTGATGTACTAGCACCAATTCAAGATGGTAGGGTCATGGTGCAACCACTTCAGGGGAGACCAAGTTCATCTAATACCGGTGCACACCCATTTAAAACTGCTCCAAGAGGAAACAATACTTGCAAAGTGAAGATGATTATCTGCTACAACTGTAAAGGAAAAGGACATATGGCTAGGGAGAGTAAGCAACCCAAAAGGAGCAGGGATACTTTGTGGTTTGAGGAGAAGGTCATGTTAGTCAAAGCTAAGCAATGGCCATGAGTTAGATGAAGAGGAGTATCGTTTCTAGCAGATCTAGGAGTTACGGATAATGAAGGACTCACAGCAGCTTTCACTAACAATGCATCATATCAATGCGATGATCTCGATGCATATGATTCAGACTGTGATGACTACAACACCGCCAAGGCAGCTCTTATGGAAAATCTCTTGCTCTATAGGTCTGACCAAATCGTTGAGGTACCAAGTACTACCAATGATACTAGTATTGTACCTTATCAGGTTGAGCAAGCGTCTCAGTATCCAGACGAGCCTCCAGTGGTTAGTAATTCAAACGAGGAGACAAACAATGATAGCAATATCAATGCAAGTCTCCAGACTTTGAGTGAAACACAACCGGGAGCTATTACAAATACGAATTCTCCTGCTTAACAATATTTGGTAATGGTTTCGGCATCTATGCTTGGCCAAATGAATACTGCGGTCCTCGAAACCCTCAGTGTTAATCAGACCTTATCTGTCGAGCTTGCTTTGTACAAAGAAAAGGTTCACACCTTGGAATTAACTCCATCGACCAATACCTTAACTAATCCAGAGTTTGATGAGCTTAGGAAAGTCTAAATGGATCATTTACTAGAAATTGAACATTTAAGAGTAAATCTTACAAAAGAACTTAAAGGGAAAGAGTTAGTCATTACTAATTTTTAAAAACTGCAAACGGATTTCAAAATTCTCGAGTCTAAAAAGGTTGAAACAGAAATTAATGTGTCTAATAAAATTAAAAAGACTGAACTTTTGCTTTTAAAACAATACTTCGCTTCACATTTAGTACATTTGTTTCATTCATCTTTTAAGGAATTTACTCTATCGCGTCTAACAGACCTTCCACCTAACCCGGGTTATGCAAAGCAAGTTTTTAACCACAACCCGAGACTTTATGATGCAACAAAATTAGGTTTGGTCTTAGATTCGATTGTTATTCCGGATGATCCCGAGTATATCACTAGTTAAAGAGAATCGGTCACAAACGCTGTTGGAATATCCTAAGTTTGATTATGATAAACTTAATTAAGAGTATGCAAAAACGGATTTTAGAACTCGCTTTAATATACAAAGGGAATTTATCAATACACCAACTTACATGTACACTAGAGAAAACCCTAGTACATTTCCTACACTTGTCAACCCGAATGAACCCAAGGAAATTCCAAAGGGTCTTCCAATGGTAAGTACATTATTGTTAAGCTTGAAAGAGATTCGACGATACTTTACCTGTTTTGACAAGGTCATTAAGGAATGTACAACTCCAACGGCTCAAACCCGTGGAGAATGGCTTTCGAACACATGAAATCGGTGTTTGAGAAAGAGATCGTTCCTTTTGTAGAAAAACTTAAAGAGGGCTTTCTAGATCTCGGAGATAATCTAAATTTCGAAATGGTTGAAGTTCAAAAAGTTTTTCATGAAATGGATGATGCTTATGAGCTACATTTAATTGAGAAAGAAAAGATTTTGTCTGAATACGACCGATTCTTGGAACAAGTGGTGTCTCTCGATGTGATGCAAATTGTGACTATTAATTGTGCTAATGAGATTAAATTTCTTGTGAATATATGTGATGATGTGCATGATCTCTCTGTGAATACTGTTGAGCCTGTAAATAATGTAGATAATCATTCTTGTCACGAACCTAACGCTGAATTTTTAAAGCTTCAAGATTCTTACAACTCACTTTCAAAACGTTTTGACGAGCTTCAATGATGAGATGGCATTTATACATGATCTCATCGTTCTTTTCGGGCTTTAAATGCATAAAATGTCATCAAAATACCCTATATATTCTTGTGTTTGTTTACTTGTGTATTTTAGGTATGGATATCGTGAAAAAGACAAAACATCACAAGAAATAAGGAAAAACGAACACGAGAAACAAAGCCGCACAATGAACCGGGCCCTAGTTTGTGATTTATCAAAGAAAAACACTTGAAAGACTTGAATATGTACAAGATTGATCCCTCATTTATGAAGAAATGACACTTAATACCCTTGTATATTCATAATTACAAGTTTGGTCCCTTAAGTTTGTCAAAATTACAAAAAGGTCCCTCAACTTTGAAGAATTGACAAGTTTAGTCCCTCAACAATTCTAAATTATCAATAATGGTCCCTCATGAAGTCAAAGAACCAATGAAGACCTTCAAAGATGACAAATGTCCAAGATCAGCCCTTGAAATATTCAAAAATGGCAAAATAACCCTTGAAACCCTTTTACCAAAGTTTTGTGGCCAAAACATGAAAGTATAAACTTTATTAACAAAGGGAACCAAGTATTTGGGCTGAAAAACATGTTTTACACCTTTTGCCAAAACACAAGGGCCACTTGTGTCATTCTGAAAGTTTAAACACATTAAACACGCGCCAAACACTTAACCTCCACTGATTTTGGATCAAACGTGGCACCGTGCACACGTATGAAACCCAGGTTTAACTTTTTACCATCAAAGGGGTTTTTTAAATTACTTTAACCAAATGACAATTCACCTTCCCACAAATCATTCCCATGCCTAAACTCACACACCCACTCACCCAAATGACCCCACACTCAACCTCGTCCACCTATCATGTGACACCCTCCTCTCCAAACAAAGTCACGTGGCCAAATCAACAGCTAATACTCTTTTCTTGGCCCCAAAGCAAAAATGAACGTCTCTGATTCTTTTGGATAGCTCACAAACATCAAACGCCATCAAGCACTCAAGGGCAGATTTTAGCTAGGGTTTCTCATGTATTTTGATTCTAGGATCGTCCTAAGTAGTCTATAAAAGGAGCCTCAACATATGAGTCGCCCTTTGTTCCAGATTTTAGCTTAAATATTTGTAACTCCTTTTTATGAAATAAAAGTTGGATTTTCTAAAAATTGTGATTTCCTTTTATGTTTTATAAAAGTTTGGTGTTTGATAAGCTAAGATATGAGTTCCATTAATCTGTTTGTTGGTTTTTGAAGAAAGGTTTTATGGTTTAAATCCTTGTTTTCAAAAAAAAAATCAGTTTTCATTGTTT
The DNA here is from genome assembly GCA_025667525.1 of Glebionis coronaria. Lineage (NCBI taxonomy): Eukaryota > Viridiplantae > Streptophyta > Magnoliopsida > Asterales > Asteraceae > Glebionis > Glebionis coronaria. The sequence goes on along the minus strand of CM046876.1, from coordinate 478,579,164 downwards.
TGTTCATCCTTGTGTTTGTTGTTCTTAGCAGGTACAAGGAAGCTGGTGCTTGTTTAGCTAGCACCTAAGCTCACACATCCCAAAGCATGGATGGAAATTTTGGAGGTGCTCATTTCTAAACCCTTTTTCATTTTCTAAATATTTTGTGCTTTGAGTTTGAATCTGTGATTTGGTCTGTGAATCTAAGTTATCGTGGTTGGATCTTGTGTTTTGAGGTTTGTTTGTTGTTATTCAGTTGATTTGAACTTGATTTATGGGTTAAATTTAACAATCCTGTAATAAAATTGTTAAATCAGTGATTAAAAGGGTGTTTGGGTTAACTACATAAGTTAAGTTTGGGTTGACTTGAGTAGGCGCTACTTGGTGGTGATTGTTTGTTATTGTTTCATATGTGCTATTGATCTATTATCTGCAAGTTTTGAGGTTCTGATCACCTAAATCCATAAGAAAAGTCTTAAAATCTGTTATACTTGTTGTTTTTGGCTAAAATTTTGGGGAAACCTAGATCTAAGGGTAGACTAGGGTTAACAAGTGCTAAATATTAGTTAATACAACCAGGTTAAGGGATTTAAGGGTTTGAAATTGGATCTGTGGTCATTTAGATCAGCAAAAGGATTTTTGGATATCACTTTGTTCATGAGTAACTATTTAAGCTTTGATCTGTCTCTAATCTTTTAATCAGTGTTTGAAACAAGTTTATTTGTGCTTATTGGATTTTATTATAGCTTGTGTATGCATATGGTTCATTTTGGTTGGCTTATTCATGCTTAAACTGCTTATTTCTTCATAATCTGCTTATTTCCAAGTTTGTGCAATATCTGGTGACTGTTTGCTTATTCTGTATCAACTGGCTGGATCATTTTGTGATTTCTTCCTTGATATTGACTCCTTACAACTCACTGGTTGTAAGGGTGCCCTTGTTATCCATTGAATCCAAGTGAATCTCTCAAAAATCAATAGTCAAATAGTCAAAGTAGTGGGAACTCCTTTCCCCTACTGCTAGCCACTGCTAGTGTTATTTTTTTTTGCTTATCAATAAGTTGTTCTAGCTTATTTTAACCTGCAACAACTTTAGTTTTGTAATAGGTGCTCATTATTTGACCCATTTGTTCATTCTAGAGCATTTGGGTGGTTGACTTTAAGCTTTGACTAGAAAACCAACTCTATTGACTTTTACATAAGTGCTTATGGGCTTATTCTTCTTATTTGGTTTGCTTATTGAACTTTACTTGATTGATTTGGCTTATTTAAATCATTTAGAGTCTTTTGCAAGTTGAATTAAGGTCTGAGGTGGTTTAAAACTCTAAGTCGACTATTTTGTCTTTTAGTGAAATTTTACTTTGCTTATTTCTGGCTTATTGGTTGTGCTTTTTGAAAATTTCTTTTCACAGATCTCTTAGGCATCTCAAAAGAAGGTTGTGTGTCAAAATAGAGATTATGGCATTGGCTTATAGCTTAGTGGGCCAAAAAGCCCATTAAGAATAAGTTGTTGTACCATTAAGTTGTGATAGGCTCACATTCAGCTTTTGGGCCTTCAGACTTTTGTGTTTAGAATTGAATTTTAAGCTAGACTGGTGATTTTCAGCTTAATTGGTTAAGTTTGAACTTTTTGAGCTAAAAAGCCCATTAACTTGGACTATTTTTGTTTTTAGCCCATTTGGGGGCCCATTAGGGGTATTTTGGTAATTTCACTTCCATTTTCTGTTTATTTAGGTTAAAATAAACTAGTTTGCAATTTTTTAAATTTTTTTAAAATTTTTGGATTTTTAATATTATTTTAATATTATTTTATTATTAAATTTATTTTTAATATTTTTTTAACTTTTACATTTTTCTTAGGTCAAATACATTAAGTTAGGATTTTTAAAACTCTTAGATTGATTTTCTCATCATTTTATTAATTTTTAGAATTATTTTAATATTTTAATTGTTTTTAATCATTTAAAAATAGTTTTACTTAGTTTATAATAATATAAATTTTTTTTTAGTCTAATTAAGTCATTTTAGAGGTTTACAAAGTGAAAATATTTATTTGGGCTTTTTAATAATTATTTGGATTTTTAGGGCTTTAATTAGCATTTAAAAATTAATAATTAATTGATTAAAATGTTTGAAAAAGTTTTGATCAGTTGTAAACTCTTAGTTTATTTTTATTGATATTTGGTTACTTTGGGAATTTTTATAATTTATTTTTTGTCACTTTTTACGGTTTTTAATTTTGTTATCGTAGTATAACTTTAACGTATCCGTCATCCTACTTTCTCATCTCTTCTTTCTTTCATATTAATCCAAAATCATTACGAATTATTCACACACATATACCTCCTTGGGAAACGAACTTTAAACTTATTTGGGTCATTAACACTTGATTTTCCTAAATCATTTGTTTAATACTTACCGCTCATATACGCTCTTTTGTTTTCCTAAACAAGAGACGTATTTTTACCTACAACCATTTTGGCGCCGCTGTCGGGGAGGTGTGTCGTGATTAATTTGTCCATTCTGTTTTTAATATCTAACCATAAATATTATTTGTATTAGTAGAACTCTACTAATACGTATTATCGGTTTTTTTCGTTTTTCTTGTGAAATATTATTACTATATTGTATAAGTATCACAACAAATTCAAAATATCTCCAAAAGTGTGAAAATACAACCTTGATTCGGGATTTCATCACTCGATCATTGTATTCAAATCTCAAACAAAAAGAAAAAGGCAAAAATAGATAAATACTTTCATGAAGCTCGATTTTGAAAAATACAAACTATAAGGTGGGTATAAGGCGGGTGTTATAAAATACACCCTAAAGAAAAAGGCTCTTAAGTGCTTCGCGCCGCCTCGTTTCTCCGCTTGCTTGTGAGTATTTGAGATTGAAGACTAATCGAGGGTTTTGCCGCCCAAAGTATTATTACGTATCATATATATTTGCTTGGTTTCTTTGTGATTAAACCCTCTTGAACAGTTTGGTTTTCACCAAAGTTCTAAAGTCAATCAAATGCGTTCACTCCACGTGATCGTTTTCATTCTTTTGAGGCTTCTTTAATCGAGAGTTTGATTCGAGGAGAGATTTGTTAGATTGTTGTCTACGAATACACACAAAATCCAAAAAAAATTAAAAACAATAAAAAACACAAAAAAATTGAAAATTCACAAAACACCCAAAAGAATCTTCTTTGCTCATCTCCCATTCTACGTCACGTTTATGCAAACTCGTAATCAAGCAAAACAAGCTCGCAAACGTCGTCAAAACCAAGGAAATTTGATTGAGGAAGAAACTCCAATTGTCGAACCCGTTGTAGAACCAATAGTCGCCACGGCTAATCGTACTATGATGGAGTTGCTTCAAGCACCCACCGAGGGTTTTGAAGAAGCTATTGTGATTCCCGCCATCCTTGCGGAGAATTTCGAGATTAAGACGGGTTTAATGTCGATGTTACAAGCAAACAAGTTTCGAGGTCATGAAAAAGACAACCCTCATTATCACATAAGGAATTTCAATCGTCTCACCGCAACAAGCAAGTTTAAGGATGTTCTGCATGATGCCATTAAGATGATGTTATTTCCATACTCGTTGGATGGACCCGCAAAAATTTGGCTCGGGAAAGAATCGCCAAATTCGATTTTGACATGGGGTGATCTCGTTTCTAAAGTTGTGAACCAATATTGTCCACCATCTAAAACAACACATTTGAAAAATGAGATTTCGAGGTTTACACAACGTAATAATGAAAGTTTTTCAATGACATGGGAACGACTTAAGGAAATGTTACATGAATGTCCACACCATGATTTGTCGGAATTGCATCAAATTGATACTTTTTACAATGGGCTTAATGATCATGAACGAGATTATTTGAATGCCACCGCGGGTGGTAATTTTTTGTGTAAAACGACCGATGAAGCTTTAAAGATCATCGAGAATAGATCTAAGGTTTATAACCCTCATAACACACCGAGTGTTGCCAATATGGGTTCATCGTCATCGTCATCGTCTCGTAACATGAATGCCTTACATGATGAAGCAAATGAAGAAAATCGGTTTTTCGATAGGTTTTCGACGCTTATGACACATTGAAAAGCACAAGATGCTTTGAATTCCGCATCGGTTAAAGCGGTTGAAAAGAGTTGTTTATCTTGTGGTGGAGCTCATGATCTTTCTGAGTGCATTACCGCCAGTGGTAACACTTCGAGTGCTTATGTAGCAACGGGAACTTACAACCAAAACGGCCAAGGTTCCCGCCCAAATCAAGCTCCCCAAAATCAAAATGCTAACAACTATCAAAACAACAATCAAAATGGTGGTTATCAAGGAAATTCACGTAACTACAACAAAGGGAATTACCAAAGTGGGAATGGGCAAGTTTAAAATCAAAACCAAAATCGTGATTTTCAAAACACTACACAAGGTTTTCAAAATGCTCAAACTAAAAATATTAATGGAGAATTTTTGGACTATGCAAAAGCTAACGATGCTAAGTTTGATAACATGCAACGTGAGATGATTAGCTTAAGATCCGAGTTGAAAAACGAGTTAAAAACAAACTTGCTAATGAATTGAAAACTCATGCTAATAAAATGGAAGGAAACGTTCAACGTCTTCAAGAAAATCAACAAACGATGGAACAAGGTCAACATGAGATTAAGCAAGAGTTGTTAAAAGCGGATTTAAGGCAATCAAAGTTTGAAGATCGAATGGCTAAAATGTTTGAAGCAATCATGTGTATACCCTCTTCCTCGGGTGGTCTTCCTAGTGATACCATTACAAACCCGAAGGGAGAAATTGTTAGCCTCAAAATATTGAGTCAAACAAGAATACTCGGTCATATGTTTATTATGTATCGTATATTAGAACGTTGTAATAGGTAGTATATTAGTCGTGTATTACGGGCTTAACTTTAAGCTAAGGTTCATTCATAAGTAACCAAAGCCCAAAAAGAAAGCCCGACCCATTATCATATAGCCCATCATGTCACATGTATGCAAGGCTATATAAACCTCTCCTTGCATGTAAGGAGAGGTTGGTTGTCTCATTTTTCTATTCTCCTAATCTAATATTCACCAAGTTTCTCACACACTTCTCTCTACTTTCTCTCACTACTTTCTCTCCCTAGAATTCATCTTTTATCTACATTTCTTTCTTGTTTAATCATCACAAATATATAGGACAACAATTGGTATCAATCGCCATGGGGTAGTTTTGTGATTGATTGTTGTTATATCATTTGATTCGTATGATTTAATCCATACATCATCTCGAATTTAAATCTTTTTGTGTTTTTCGTGCTCTACATCTTGATTTACATCTCCTACATAGTTGTGGTATGGATTTGATTGCTTTTTGTTGGTTAAAATCACGGATTCTTGTCAAAAATCTCACTTTTTTACCAAAAGTTTCGGAAAAGTACAAGTATTCCGACAGAATTCCATCGGAAAAGGGTTTGATATTCCGACGGTTATTCCGATAGAATTCCATTGGAAAAGGGTTTTAATATTCCGACCATTATTTCGATAGTGATTCCGATAGTGATTCCGACAGTTTTTATTCCGACATTGATTCCGATAGTGATTCCGATAGCTCATATTCCGACAACATTCTGATACTACAATCCGACAGAGTATTCCGACAGAGTATTCCGACAACTATTCCGACAGACATTCCGACAGAGTATTCCGATGGACATTCCGATGGCACATTCTGATGGACATTCCGATGCTATGTTTTGCTAAATTTTGTTCGAGTATTTTTTAGACCTAGCCACCGTCTAGACTAGTTTCAGAATATCGTTTACACGAAGATTAAAAATTAAAAAAAGAGTTAAAATTTTCCCGTCAAGTAAATTCAAATTTTTTCAATACTAGTTTTAGGACATTTCTAGCTCAATTTCAAAATTTGGCGATACAAAATTTTTTGGTCTACCGTTTTGTCGGACTGAGAAATTTATTGTCGGACTGAGAAAAATAGCAATTTTCGGAATTTCAACAACAACTCAATCACATCATATCTACTTAAGATCCATATTCACTTCATCATTTCAGAGAATATTGAGATGGATTCTACTGCAGAATATCGTGTGACGAACAACAACATAATGGTGGCGGGTAACAAAGAGAGACCACCAATGCTTGTGGTCGGTCGATATGCTCAATGGCAATCACGTTATCTTCGTTATCTTGATACAATACCTAATGGTGCTGCACTGAGGCAATGTATTAACAATGGACCATATGTTTTCTTCGATATCACTGTCCCTCATACATCAGCCACAGACACTACTACACAAATACCCGCAACCACAAGAAAAGAAACTTTATCTGATCTTACACCAGAGAAGCGTGCTTGGTATGACGCAGAAAAAAAAGAAGCGATCTATATGATTCTAAGTGGAATTAGAGATGATATTTATTCTACGGTTGATTCATGTCCTACGGCACAAGAAATGTGGATGGCTATTGAACGCCTGCAACAAGGAGAATCACTCAACAAGCAAGATGTTAAAACAAACTTGTTTTGGAATTTTGGTAAGTTTACTGCATTGGATGGAGATCAATTGAGTCCTATTATTCACGATTCTACAAGATGATGAACGATATGATAAGAAACAACTTGGAGGTCTCCACCATGCAAGTCAATGTGAAATTTCTTCAGCAACTTCAACCAGAGTGGACACGTTTTGTTACTTTGGTGAAACAACAGAAACAGTTAGACAAGGTAAACTATCACACTCTCTTTGATATCTTGAAACAATTTCAGCATGAGGCAAATGAAATTCGAGCTGAACGAGTTGCAAAGACGGCTAATCCACTTGCTCTAGTGTCTACCACTCAAGATCATAAATCTCGTACTCAAAAGTCATACTTCATTCAATCATCCTCACCACGATATTCCACATCATCCAAGTCTTCATCATCTACAAGATCACGCGGCAAAGAAGCAAGAGCACCATCACCACCATCTGAGTCATCATCTGAAGAGGATAGTGATGAAGATCAAGCTCAAAAGAATCAGGAGATGAAACAACAAATTGCTTTCATTATGAAGACCTACCAGAAAATCTTCAAACCCACCAACAACAATCTTCGAACATCATCTAACACAAAGCACCAATATGTTGAGAGTCCTACCAGGTATGATACACGTCGACGTGGTGAAAGTCCTTCTAGGTATGATCGACGTAATCCAACACATGTTGAGGGTTCTGCAAGGTATGATCGACAAACTGCCAAGTATGATACTCAGAGGATTGCTGTTGCTACTGGGAATAGGGAAATGTTGATCCCAAACTTAGATCGATTTAGCTTTGTGTTAACGAGATTAAATCAAGTTTAACACGTAGAGAAACTTTGTTGTATAGAACAAACTAAGTGTTATGCGGAATTTAACACTTAGAACAAAGAACAAAACAATGTAAAGCAAACTTTCACTATGATTAATAATATCAATGAATGATTACAATGAAAGTATCATGAGATATGTGGAAGAGGTGTGTGAAAAAGATGTGTCTTATGTCTAACCATAAGGCCTCCTTTTATAGGTTTAAGGAGCCTTGCACAAAAAGCTAAGATCAACTATTTTAGGAAGAGACATAAGATAAACATACTCAAATAACTTATTCACTAAATCTTTTAAACACTTAAGAATATATTCTGAATTCTTATCTTCATATTTTGTCCACCAGCTTGAAGAATTCATCATTGGCAGATTTAGTCCTTGTCTTTGTGTTAAGATTCTTCTTGTCAGCGCCTTGATAATTCTTATCAACGTCTCATCTGTCAACGCCTCGTTTACTCTTGTCAGCGTCCAAGTTCCTCTTGTCAGCGTCTAGGGACTTGGTCAATTTTATTCCCAACAATCCTCCCCTAAACTTGATATCTACTCTAGTAATCAAGTTTCTGAATAAAATAAAACACACAGAGAGGATTCTTACAAACATGCTCTATCCTTCAATTTGAGTATGAATAAACCTCAAAATGTCAACACTCAAACTTGATCTTAATCATCTTCTGCAATACATCTTATAATAGTAAGCTTCTTTATAACTTTTGTCACATAAATTCAATTACTCCTCCCCTTTTTAAGACTCCTCTCCAAGATTAGTATCAAAGGACGATACCATGAATATCCTCCATAGCTTCATATCAGCTTCCAAAACAACAAGTGTATCAGTTCAAAACAGTGATCCTTGACAATTTGTACCAGTTCTATATTTTGCTTTTGCAAGCTAATACAGATTTTCGTCAATTCCATTAATGTCAAAGGTTTCATACTATCCTCATCCACATTCGGGAAATGAATCCTCAATGTTGATTCATAGGACATGGGGATGGACTTACTGATGATAAGACTGACTTGACCTGCATTAAAGCTAGTGCCAATAGTCTCAGCCATCTCCATAACACTATACACCCTTGTGAAAGTGATCTCTGCTGCTACTAGATGTCAATCACTAGGAATAACATCTCAATGATCATTAGGCTTCCAGATATCCAAAAAATTGAAAAATGAAAGGTGATGAAACATTTTGGGACTATAAAGAAGTTTATAAATAACATCGGCTAAGATGTCATAGCATAAAATGGACTTGCGAATGGAAAACTTTAGTTAGAACATAAACAAAGGTAATAATCCTAAGGAAATTAACTAGTCTCTAATAAGCAAGAGTGACAAACACTGTTCATGCATACACTCATGCAAAAGCATGATAGACATACATGAACTCTAGAGTCCTTTGTTCACAAATGCCCCAAAGAGAAAGTTAACTCATATAAAACCTTTGCAACTCCCCAAGTAACCCAAAAATAATAACTACCCCAAGTCACCCATACGACCACACCCAATTCTAGGTCAAAAGTCTTGGCAACATGCATGCAAAATAAACTACGTGCATGCTACAGTGCCTCGACGTTTAGAAATTCCAACAATTTCATAAGGAAAGAGCCTTCATTATTTCTAACCCCCACTCACCAGTGGACACAATCTAGAATTGTGCAAGAGTGCTCTAATAGTACCCAAAAACCTAAAGGTTTACCTCCCCTTAATAGAAGCATACAAATCATTATATGTGAAGAAGCAAAATTTTATCTCAAGATAGGAATGTAAACACTCCAACCATCATAAATAAAAGTTTGCAATTCTGTATCCATCCAAATGTAGCATCATTTTCCTACATAGTTAGATAAAAACCACAAAAACACACGTTAGTGGATAAAAATAATATTAGTGGAAAGACCAAAAATGCATGTTCCTTGAGCATCCACTATCCCAATATCCTTGATCATTAACCTGCTTTTGGATAGGCTGCTCAAAAAGAAAACAAATTAGTTTTCTTTGGAGATCCAAGCCTTGTCAGACTTGGATCTGTCTAGTTGTTCAACTAGAGTGGTCTTATTCTTTGCCAAAAATCCCTGTTCATCCCTTTGTGACCTAAACACCCAATTTGTTCCAATGATACTAGTAATGACCTTCTCAAGATATTTAAATCTATTGCAAGTCATTGAAATACCATTAAAATTAGAGTTTTGCTCTTGTTTAGGTTTCCATGTTAAATGAGATGATGCTTTAGACCATTGACCCTTATTAACCAAGTATCTTTGTCTATATGGTCTAAAATAAGGTCTCATACCAAACTTGGAGCTGTCAGCGCTGCATTTGTGCCTGTCAGCGTTAAATTTGTTCCTGTCAGCGCTGAATTTGTTCCTGTCAGCGCTGAATTTGTTCTTGTCAACGCCCAAATTAGGGTTTGCTACAGGAACATACTATCTGTTTGAACAAGTGTTGGTCTTTTGAAAGGGCCTTTGTCCATGGTGTTGGAAATACGTTTTACGTATTAGAAAGGATCGGTCACTCCAACAATAGTCCATGTTATAGCTCGTAGTTTAGTTATTTACATTTATCAAACAAAGCCCAAAACCGAGCCCATGGATTGTATGGGCCGGCGGCCTATTGTAAAACCAAGCCCATCACATGGGCTTGGGTATATAAACCCTCTCCTTTGATGGAGAGGGTGTGTGGTTTCATAATTTACACATAGTTCTTATTAAGTTTCTCTCTCTAAAAGTGTGAAATCCACCATCTCTCTATCTCTTTCTCTCTCTAAAACATAAGCATAGATGTACATTTCTACAAATGGTATCAAGAGCTTGGGATGAAATATAGGTTTGTTTTTGTGTTGCGTTTTGTTTTCTAAACATTTCGTAGTGTGTTGGTTTGTTTTTGCCGAAACTTCAAATTTTTTTTGGTGTTTGATCGTAGTCTTAAGTAGTGTGACATAGGGATTCGTGTTTAAAGGATTCTTGGTATCTTGGTTTTCTTTAAAACATCATCTTTCTTGGATCAAAATTGCAAAAAAGTTGAGTGTTCTTCATTCCGAAATCCAAGCAGTAACATCCATCGGAAAGTACAAGCGAAACGTGGGCTTCCATCGCAATAACCATCACCATCGGAAAGGGTTTTGGTTCTACATTACGATACGTGGGTTTTATTACTTATTCCGATCTGGACATTCCGATCGAACTTTGCGATCTGGTATTCCGACGGGTATAAGGAAGTATTTTAAGTCGTTACTCTGCTTGAATTTTGTCAGCTACTTTGCGATCTGAGCATTGCGATCTGAGTATTCCGATAGATTTTGCGATCTGAGTATTCCGACAGTCTTTGCGATCTGAACATTTCGACAGCATTGCATTTCGATCTAGGCATTCTGATACCACCATCATTCCGACCAAGTTACATTACGATATGGACTTTGCGATCTAAACATTTCGACAACCTTGCTTTGCGATCTGGACTTTCCGATCTGACATTCCGATCTGGCATCCCGATCTAGACATTCCGACAATCCAAAAATTATTCCATAAAAAATTTCGAAATCGTTTGTAATTTTGTCTTGGAAATTTTGGTTTATCGAGAACATATTTTAAGGGATTTTAACATTGTTTCTCGACTTCAACACAAAAACACTTAACCTTATTTCATTGTTCGATCAACTTTGTAAATCTTAACTTATTGAAATGGAGTACACATCTCTTACGGATAAGTCCATCCTCTCGGGTACGGATAATCGTCCACCAATGTTGGTGAAGACTATGTATGAGGAATGGGCTTCCCGAATGGAACTTTATATGTTGAACAAGGAGAATGGACATCTAATTTGGGCATCGGTGCTCAATGGACCATTAGATTATGGTACAGTGACGGAAGGTACGACTACTCGTCCTCGCACAACGGGTGAGTTGACTGGAGATATGAAGATTCAAGATAAATGTGATAAGTATGCTACAAACATCATTCTCCAAGCCCTTCCTCCAGATGTCTACAAACTCGTCAGCAAACATAAAGTTGCCAAAGAGTTATGGGATAGAATTCGTGTTCTAATGCAAGGCACCTCGTTAACTAAACAAGAACGAGAGTGTAAGCTTTATGATACTTTTGATAAGTTTGCCTATGTGTCAGGGGAGACTCTCAATGATTACTATCTGAGATTTACCCTATTGTTGAATGAGCTTAATATCTATGGCATGGCAATCCCTACCTTTCAATTGAACACCAAGTATTTGAACACTCTTCCTCTAGAATGGAAAAAATACATGACGGATGTTAAATTGGCTAAGGACTTGCATAACATCAATGTGGATCAACTTCAAGCTTTTCTTCAACAACACGAATGCCATGTGATCGAGGCTCGGTTGTCTACACCTCAAGTTCATGATCCACTTGCAATGTATGCTTCTCAACAAAACATGGCTTATACTTATCAACAACCATCATACTTGCAGCAACCACCACCACACATCTATCAGCAACCACAGCAACCATCTTATCAACCACCAATGATGCCACAACAAGAATATCAACAAAGTGTTCATCAACAATCTTTTCAACAGCAACCACCATATCAAACATCACCATCACAAGCCAACACTTCTCCATTGGGTTATACTCCTCAGCAAGGATATTTTCCAATAGAAGCACAACCAGCACAAGCTTTCTACTCTAATGAACTTCCACCAATCCAAGCACCGGTCTTTACTCCAAATGATACGCCGGTTGATGTACTTAACCATCTCACCGCTTACTTGTCAAAACTTGTTGCAACTAGAGGATTTCCACCAACAAACAATCAGCTCCGCACCTCATCAAATCCTCGACAACAAGCCACTGTTCAAGATGGTCAAGTGACGGTGCAACCTATTCAGGGAAGGCAAAATATATATGGACCTCCTACAAGGACTGGGAACAATCAAGCTGTGAATTCTCAAGCTAGTGGAAATGGGAGTCCTATTGGTCCTAAGAAGGTTGTGACTTGCTACAATTGCCGAGGACAAGGTCATATGGCTAGGGAATGCACTCAGCCGAAAAGGAGAAGGGATGATGCATGGTTTCGTGAGAAGATGTATTTGGTTGATGCTCAGTCTAAGGGGAAGATTTTGGATTCAGAGGAGTTAGCATTTCTTGCAGACCCAGGGGCAGCAGATACTGAAGGCATTGCAGTCGTTTCTACTTCTAATGCAGCTTATCAAGCGGACGATCTTGATGCATACAATTCGGATTGTGATGACATTCACTCTGCCCAAGCTGCTCTCGTTGCTAATCTCTCTCACTACGGTTCTGATGTCATCAGTGAGGTACCAACCACATCTAATAATATTGATGATAACCAACATCAAGTTGGGCATGAAAATGACAACCTCGAACAGCATTCGGGAACTAATAACTCAAATGATGTGGTACCCAATTCTACACATTTGAGTGAACCTCAACTAAATGCTACGACGGGTATGGAATCTTATGCTCAACATGATTTGGTAATGGTGCCTAAACATATTATTGATCAAATGCACATGGCACTCCGACAATCCGTAGATACGAATTCCACCCTAACTGCTGAGCTTGCGTTGCATAAAGAAAAGGTCAAAACTTTTGAAATGGTCCCTCAAGAAGAGAAAATAACATGTTCTGAATTTGACCAATTTCGTTTTGAAAAGATTGAACACTTGAAAGAAATAGAATCATTAAAAGCTAATCTTTCCAATGAATTAAAAGAAAAAGAGTCAGTTGTCAATGATTTTCAGAAACATAAAATGGATTTCGAAATTCTCGAATCTAAAAAGGTTAAATCGGAAATTAATGCTACCAAACTTCTTAAATTCAAAGAACAACAGCTTTTAAAACAATACGCTTCCACAGAAAAGGTTCATCTTTTAACAAAATCATTTAAAGAATTCAAACTTAAGCGTCTTCAAGATTTACCACATAATCCCGGTTATGCAAAACAAGCTCAGGAATATATTCCCGGTCTTTATGATATGACTATAATTGGCAAATCGAAAGAAGCACCTTATGTTCGTAGTACTGAGGAGACAAAATCACTTGAGGATGAAACTCATTCTAAAATGCTTTCAAAATTCCATACAATTGATTATGATCAACATAACTAAGATCAATTTTCGAAAAAAACACGCATTCGCTTACAAAAGGAATTAGCAAAATTAACAGTTCTTGTGCCCCAAAGTTTGTCAAATGAAAACCTTCCTAGTACATCTCCTACACTCGTCAAAAAGGATTTAACGAAGTTAATTCCACCGGTAAGTAAGGCGTCCGTTAACTTATATACGGTTCACCAACACTTAGCCGATTTTGACAAGGTCATTTTGGAACGTACGACGGCCACGGCCATAACGGAAGGTGAATGGAACTTTGAGCACACTAGAGCTGCGTTTCGAGATGTAAGTGTTCCGTTTGTAAACAATGTTAAAGCTTGTCTTCGTAATATTGATCAAGATTTGTTTTTGGAAATAGAAGAAGTTAGACGTGTTTTCAATGAAATGGAAGATGCTTATGAAAATAGTTTACTTGAAATAGAACGGGTTTCACGCCATAATGATCTGCTTCTGAATCAAGTGATGTCTCATGATATAGTTTCTGTCTGTGTGAATACAAGTGTTGATAATGATTCTATTGTGCATAATGTTGAATCTGTGGATAATATGGTAGATAGTACTTGTCACGAATCTGACGCTGAATTTTTAAAGCTTCAAGATTCATATTCTTCGCTTTCAAAACGTTTTGATGAGATTCAAACACATTGTATTTCGCTTGAATGCAAACAACAATTTATTCAAGAAATCTTTGAAACGTCATTCGAAGGTGTTAATATCGATGATGCAAACTTTGAAAAGAATTTTCGATTGAATTTACAATCAAAACAGCGTCAGCCAAGTGACAAGGTTGCTCAATCTTTGCCGATAGATATAGAGAAATCTAAGGAGCTTAACTGTGTAAACGTACTTGAGTCAGCTGAGAATTTTAAACTTGATCTAGATAATCGAGTTTCCAAGATTTTGTCCAAAGTTGATAACTTAAAACAGAAAAATACACGACTCTTGGATTCAGTAAAGCCCGCATGTGTTGATACCACTGCACAGAATCAATCATTGATTGAACAATTGAATCAAAAGTCGGGGGAAATATCTGATTTGAGGGAACAAATTTGTGATAAAAATCTGGTCTTGGCTGAGTTAAAGGAAACACTTCATACTCTAAAAGGTAAGAATGTTGTGGATAACGCAGCCACTATCTCAGCATCATCCTCTAGTGCAATCAAAAGAACCCTTATAGCTGTCACACCACTTAACAAGGGCCCTAGGACTAAACCATCTCAAACTTTGGTCACTAAAGATAAGGCGGAATCAAAACCAGCTTCTAATATTCCCGTGTTGCCTTCTACAGGAGTAAGCACCACTACTAAGGCTCAAAGATCTAAGCTTAAGAGAAACAAGAAGAATGATAGGATCTTGCCCCCATCTAGTAGTCAAGTGAAGAAGAAAGTAGAAGCCCATCCTAGGAATGTTATTTCTGTTTTGAATAAAAAGAATCATGTAGCTAAACCTAAAGGCTCTGCAGTTGTGCAGCGTTCTAAGCCTACTGTGAATTCTAATTTGAAATGTTGGAATTGCAATGAATGTATGTTTTCTAGTCGTCATGATTCTTGCCTTATTGACCATGTGAATGAGATGCATGCCAGGAAAAATGGATTAGAATGGAAACCGACTGGGAAAGTATTAACCCAAGTTGGTTGGATGTGGCGCCCCACTGGTAGGACTTTCACTATAGTAGGAAATATGTGTCCTTTGAATAGGATCACTCCCACTACAGCGAAGAAAGAGTGCCCTTTAACTAGGAGTACCAAGGCTACCAAAACACAAGCGTGTCCTTTAACTAGGAACACTGACACTACTGTAGGAACCAAGTGCCCTTTAAATAGGTCTACTCCCACTGTAGTGCCCTCGAATAATCCAAAACCTAAGAAAGTTGGAACAATAAAACCTGTGAGTGCTAAAACTCACATTAGAAAACGCAGGAAATCTAAGGGTCTCAAAAATGTTAGCAATTCTGATAATTCTATATCTGTATCTGCTAACACTCCAGAACCAATAGTTTCCAATGCATTGTCTACTGTTGTTATTGAAAACAGGTGGTCCAAATTGTTCTCTGGTATTTGGACTCTGGTTGCTCCAAGCATATGACCGGAGATCGCTCTCAGCTCAGAAATTTCGTCAGCAAGTTTCTTGGTACGGTTCGATTTGGAAATGATCATATTGCAAAGATAATGGGTTATGGTGAATATCATAATGGTAATGTTATAATTTCAAGAGTGTATTACGTGGAAGGTCTTGGTCACAACTTATTTTCTGTGGGACAATTTTGTGATGCAAACCTAGAAGTTGCTTTTCGAGAGCATACCTGCTTCATTCGTAATTTAGAAGGGGTTGATTTATTGAAAGGTACTCGAGGGAATAATTTGTATACTTTGTCTCTACAAGACATGATGTCCGCTTCTCCCGTATGTCTTCTCTCCAAAGTTTCGAAGACTAAGTCATGGTTATGGCATCGACGTTTATCTCATCTTAACTTTGACGCTATTAATCATTTGGCGAAAAACGATCTTGTTCGTGGTCTTCCTAAACTATCATTTCACAAGGATCATTTGTGTTCCGCGTGTACAATGGGGAAAAGCACTAAGAAATCATACAAACCCAAGACGGAAGACACCAACCAAGAGAAACTTTATCTTTTGCATATGGATCTTTGTGGGCCAATGCGTGTTGAAAGTCTTAGTGGCAAAAAGTACATCCTCGTTATTGTGGATGATTACTCTCGGTTTACATGGGTGAAATTTCTTAAAGCAAAAAATGAGGCACCTAAATTCATCATCGGATTTCTTAAGATGATTCAAGTGCGTCTCAACACTACTGTCCGACGCATTCGTACAGATAATGGAACCGAATTTGTGAATCAAATCTTGCGTGATTATTATGAAGAAGTTAGCATTTCTCATGAAACATCCGTTGCTCGCACTCCACAACAAAACGGTGTCGTTGAAAGGCGAAATCGCACACTTATGGAAGCTGCTCGAACGATGTTAATTTACGCAAAGGCTCCATTGTTTTTATGGGCAGAAGCAGTATCTACAGCAGTGTACACCCAAAACCGGTCACTAATTCGTAAACGCCATGGTAAAACACCTTATGAGCTTCTCCATGGTAAAATACCAGATTTATCATATCTTCATGTATTTGGTTCTCTTTGCTATCCAAATAATGATGGTGACAATTTGGGAAAACTTCAACCAAAGGCTGCTATTGGTATTTTCATTGGTTACGCACCCGCAAAGAAGGCATACCAAATCTACAACCGTAACTCTCGCAAGATCCTCGAAACTATGAATGTTGATTTTGATGAGCTGACAGCTATGACTTCTGAGCAAAGCAGCTCTGAACCTGCACTTCATGAAATGGGACCCAGTAACACTAGTTCTGGTCTTGTCCCAAATAACCCTACTTCATCATCAT
The DNA here is from genome assembly GCA_025667525.1 of Glebionis coronaria. Taxonomy (NCBI): domain Eukaryota; kingdom Viridiplantae; phylum Streptophyta; class Magnoliopsida; order Asterales; family Asteraceae; genus Glebionis; species Glebionis coronaria. The sequence continues at coordinate 478,562,314 of CM046876.1, read as the reverse complement.
TTACACCACCTACTAGGAATGAATGGTATACGTTGTTTCAACCGTTCTTTGATGAATTCTTTACTCCTCCAACCATTGTTGATCCAGAACCTGAGGTAATAGCTCCGGTAACCGAAGTTGTCGCTCCAGCAACCGTTGCACAATCAGATATATCTGCACCTAATGGTCAAGATATACCTTCAACAAGTAATTCTCAACCAACACATGTTTCAACTACCCATGTCATGCCTATTGATGATGAAGAGGATGATGATGATCACGATTTGGAATTCGCTCAAATGCGTGAACTTCCATTCTTTGGTCCACCTCAGAAGAAGCTCCAACTACGGTTTACTCCAATCCACGGATTCAATAACATGACAGCAAGTGGATAAAGGATCATCCTATAGATTCTATTATTGGTGACCCTAATCGTCCGGTATCCACACGAAGTCAGTTACAAGAAAGTGCATTGTTTTGTCACTTTGATGCTTTTCTCACTGAAGTTGAACCTAAGACATGGCAACAAGCTTTTACTCAATCCTGTTGGATAAAAGCTATGCAAGAAGAACTTAACGAATTCATACGTCTTGATGTTTGGGAACTTGTCCCATGCCCGAATCAAGTGCAGTTACTCACTTTGAAATGGGTTTACAAGGTGAAACTCGATGAGTTAGGCGGAATATTGAAGAACAAAGCTCGACTAGTAGCTCGTGGATACAAGCAATTATTGGGCATCGACTTTATGGAATCCTTTGCACCTGTTGCCCGTTTGGAAGCTATTAGACTATTCCTCGCTTATGCAACCCATATGAATATGTTCGTCTATCAGATGGATGTGAAGACGGCATTTCTTAATGGTGAACTCAAGGAAGAGGTCTATGTTCAACAACCGGATGGTTTTGTGAATCCTAATTATCTTAATCATGTGTACAAGCTTAAGAAGGCTCTCTATAGGTTGAAGCAAGCTCCTCGCGCATGGTATGATCTTTTGTCACAATTCCTCATTACGCAAGGCATCGCTAAAGGCAAGGTGGATCCCACGCTGTTCATTCAGAAACGAGGTAAAGATATGATTATGGTACAAATATATGTTGATGATATTATATTTGCAGCCTCGACCCAAACCTTATCGGATGAGTTTGGGACACTCATGTCTTCCAAGTTAAAGATGTCAATGATGGGCAAGGTATCATTCTTCTTAGGTCTTCAGATATCTCAGAGTCCCAGAGACATCTTTATCAATCAATCCAAGTATGCCCTTGAATCGCTAAAGAAGTATAAGATGGAATCTTGCGACCCTGTGGATACTCCAATGGTGGAACGAACTAAGCTTGATGCAGATCCACATGGAGTTGCCATTGATCCGACACTTTATCGTGGAATGATCGGTACTCTTTTGTATATCACAGCCAGTCGACCTGATCTTCAGTTTTCTATATGTATGTGTGCCAGGTATCAAACTAGGCCTACTGAGTTACACTTAGCTACTGTTAAAAGGATCTTTCGATATCTTAAAGGAACCATTAATCGGGGACTTTGGTATTCGAAGGACTCTTCTATTGCACTAATGGCATATGCAGATGCGGATCACGCTGGTTGTCAAGATACAAGGCGTAGCACGAGTGGAACTTTGCAACTACTAGGAGATCGACTAATCAGTTGGGCATCGAAAAGGCAGAAAAGCGCTGCAATTTCAAGTACGGAAGCAGAATACATAGCTATGTCCGGTTGCTGTGCTCAAATTCTCTGGATGAGATCGCAATTAACCGACTATGGTCTAGGTTTCAACAAGATTCCGATGTACTGCGACAACAAAAGTGCAATTGCCTTATGCTGCAACAATGTTCAATTCTCCCGGTCGAAGCATATTGACATTCGCTACCATTTCATCAAGGAGCAAGTGGAAAATGGAGTTATAGAGCTTTACTTTGTCCGATCTGAGTATCAACTGGCGGATATTTTCACGAAGGCTTTAGATCGCGCTCGTATTGAATTTTTGGCCGACAAGCTAGGAAAGAGAACCTTCTCGCCTGAGACTCTAAAGGAACTAGCAGATGAAGCGACAGAATAGTGGTGGTAAAACTATTCTCCGTATCCTTGGTGATCATCTGTATATATTGTTTATATTTTTATCCACAAAAGCAAAATACAAAAATATAAAACCATATAAAAACCATAAAAAATGAAAAATTCAGAAAAATCCAAAAATATTTTTACTTTATTTTTCAAAGGCATGTCTTTTGGTACGATAATATTTACGGCCTTAGAAATGTTGATTAATATTGACACAGCGCCCTAAATAGAGTTCGTACAAAAGTTGTAAATATTTCATAAAACATGCCTATATGGCTTGTAGTTATTTCTGACTGCAACCCGGTTTTCACATTAAAGTCAAGTATTTCTTATGAAAGCTTTGGCTCACAACGGGAATTAATTTTCTCGGACAAGGTTTACTTTAAAACCTTGTAAGGGATCAAGTTTACTTTATAACTTGGTCTAACACAAATCTATGTACGCCTCAGTGCATTTATTTGTTAAAACAAGAGAAGTCTTGTTTTTATGAAGCTATCATCTCTACAACCATAACAATCTACAATTGGTATCTACATACTCGACGATGCAACTACTCAACCGACGACTACAGCTCTTTCAACAGAACGGGGGTCAACAATTGAGGGAGAGCAATTGTCAAGCATTCAGAATCTTCGATGCCGAACGTGTCAAGTTCACAAGTTGGTGTCAAGACAACAATACCAATCGTACATGTGGTGTCAAGAGATGACTTCAGACGTGACGAGGCTACCAACATATGCTGACAAGAACCATTTGATCTTATCATATGATGTTCTCATCTATCAGGTCCAACCTTGTCAATTCTTTTCTAATATGGTGAATATGTGATCATGTTACAAATCGGTATCATATCTCATACGTTTGATATCATGAAGATAAAATGGACTTGCATTTTTCTTCCCAAAACCTTTGTTAAAACTTCATTAAATCAATTGATATTAAAAACATCGATTGGGTTAATATTTTTAATATGGGGAAGAAAATGTGATTTAATATGGGATATTATCACAAATGGTTTGACTAAATGTGCTGGCTCATCCCGACATATGCGAAATGTTTTCGAATATCGAGGCATATGTTAAGGGGGAGCAAAACGGATTTGCATATCAAAAATGGATTTTCATGGTGACATATACTTACCCAAACCTCATTTAATTCACGACGATGAAGATTGTGGTGACATAAGGATGGTAGGATAGGTTAAGTCCTATGATTCTTCCAGAACCGGAGGAATCTTCCCAAGGACATTCCATAGCTAGAAATAGTAGTCCTTAGGAAAGATGGAGAAAGATTGTGAACGTAGCTGAATGCCGACCAAGTACTTAAGTTAGCACTGGAACAATCACAACAAGGTGCTAGTGATGACGTATTGGTAAGAATTGAAGGGGTTGAAGAAGGAAAAAGAATTGTAATGATAAAGGGTGTAAAGAAAGAAGCCCTCCTTACAACTTAGGCAGAAACCGGGTCAATACATATGCTATTGAGATCATTTTTAATGATGCTTGATATTGAAGATAAGACATCATGGACCCAGTGATGTAATGCACAACCCATCCCAGCTAACTCAGATATCTCTTAAAAGATATTTGTTTTAATCACACGGAGACAACACGTTATCTATTGATTTATTCATTCCGAATAAATTGGTATTGAAATGGTGGCACTCCTCTCCAGCCTCCGATTACTAAAATCCAAAGTGCACGATCGAGTCTAGAGCCATTTGAGATCATCAAATATCTCATTAGGACACACTTTCATATTTCCTTGCTTGTTCACACACTGTGAAAAGTAAGAAAGATTTTAAGAGTCCTACGCAAAATCTTCATGATCTTGCCTGAACATCCGAGTAATACGAAAGTATTTACAATGAAGATGGAAATCCTTCTTGAGCGAATATCTAAAAGCTCATGGTAGGTGACTTGTGCGATTCTTTATGAATCAAACTTGTGATAACTGGAAAGCAACAGCTGTTTAATTCTTAACTGAATTTAAACACGTTCCAGGCCTCTACGCAATATCTTAGTGATCTTGCCAGAACACTCAGAGTGATACCTTAGTGTTCATAGTGATGAGTGGAAATCCTTCTAGTGTTAACGTCAAACAGCACTTGGTAGGTAACTTGCAAGATTCTATACGAATCAAGCTCGTGACAACTGGAAAGCAACGATGGTGCGATTCTTAATTGAATTTCACTTGTTCCAGGAATCAGAATTGACGGCTTCAAATCATGCGGATATTATTATCCAAATGATTCACTCTTTATGTTCGCAGTCAGCTTTGGATGGTCGAATAAAGTGAACGGGTTTACCCGCGAAATCTTGTCAGGAAGTTACTTAATTGAAACTATCCGTCACGGGTACGATATCTAATATCGTCCAACGGTCTTCACCGACCGGAGGTAAAATACTACCGATTTAGAATGAAATGTTCAAAGCTATTTCGTTCGTGTCTACTTATGTTGCGGCATTTGAAGACGGTGGCGTTGCGGAATCCAAGAAGAAGTCGTCCCCGCATGCTTATACTTTGTGCACTTAATACCTCATTTAATTCAAGAAAGCCTAAAAGTTAAGTCTTCCGCTGTATCGAACTCTGAAGCTTTCAAGAATTACGAAGGTATAAGTATGTGGGACATGGTGTCACGAGGAGGCGAAGATCACAAGTGATGGATGCACGAGATCAAGGCAAGAGATTAATGCTCAAGATTGATATCAAAGATCACATCAGCATGTTCACCAAAAAAAGAAAAAGAAAAGAAAGACGAAGACTACGAGCTCAAGACAAGCATAGTATGCTAGGTTTATTTCATTGTTGTAACTCGGGTAACGCCCTTGTTTGGAGTGACCTCCCTTAGGGGGAGATTGTTGGAAATACGTTTTACGTATTAGAAAGGATCGGTCACTCCAACAATAGTCCATGTTATAGCTCGTAGTTTAGTTATTTACATTTATCAAACAAAGCCCAAAACCGAGCCCATGAATTGTATGGGCCGACGGCCTATTGTAAACCCAAGCCCATCACATGGGCTTGGGTATATAAACCCTCTCCTTTGATGGAGAGGGTGTGTGGTTTCATAATTTACACATAGTTCTTATTAAGTTTCTCTCTCTAAAAGTGTGAAATCCACCATCTCTCTATCTCTTTCTCTCTCTAAAACATAAGCATAGATTTACATTTCTACACATGGGTATTAGCTGCCTTAGAAAAGAAAGGAGCTGGTCTAGTAGCCTGTGGTCTAGTGTGGACAAAAGGTCTATGGTTGACATTGGATGACCTATTGTCAGCGAATGAATTGTATTCACTCACACAATTATTTGCCAAATGTGAGAAGCTCCCACATGAGTAACAAGCCTTTTGGACATAAACTTAGGCTTAGACTGATAAAACCCTGTCCCATTAACACTTGCTTGGCTTCTGAATGACCTAGGTTTCCTATACATTTCAGCGTATTTAACACTAGGTTGTTTCTTAATTAGGGAGCCAAGATTAATGGCTTTTCTAGTGATGGGATTGGCCACAGTGATAGGTGTAGATACTACTGGACTCTCAATGGGTGTAGGCACAAATGGACTCTCACTAAGCATCCCACCCTTTAACAAACAAAGTGGGGTTGGCCTTCTTCCACTCTTCTAGGTCAATAACTTTTTGTTGATATTCCTCAACTAGAGAGAGAACTCTAGGTGGAGGAATAAATTCCTCTTCTTGGAGTTCTGGAATACCAGTCCAAGAGAGATCCTTTCTATGGACACCATAGAAGTTCCCAGCAGGTGGTGGAACGGCAACATATTCTTTCATCCCAATCCCAGTCATATCCCTAGAATCCCTTTGTTCACTAACACATTTTTCTAGGGTTTGTGAGGCCTTATCAAATCTTTGAATTTTAAGGTCTACATTATCCTTATTCTTGATAGCCTCATCTAACTTAGCCTGTAATTCAGCATTGACTATGTTCATGATGTTTCTAATATCCATACTAGAGTTTAAATCATGTTTTAAAATATTGATTTGATCTTTTAGGTCAAACTCCATTTTCTTATACTCAGCTACAGTCTTTTCAGTTTGAGTAAGAGCAAGTTGATAGTTAGACGACTTGCATCTCTCAGTACTCACATCTGATAACAGTCTTAAAACCTCTTTATTAAGTCTTTCAGTATTTAACCTACAAGAAGAGTCATCACATACCTCATTATCAGATGACGAAGATGAGTTGGAACTTGAAGTAGATTTGGCCTTGACTGAAAACATCATCAGATTCTTCTTCACCTTCTTCCTTAGCCTGGTTCACCTCACGGTATTGGATCTCGTTCTTCAAATCCAAGTTTCTCAACAAGCTCTGATACCACTTGTTGATCCCAAACTTAGATCGATTTAGCTTTGTGTTAACGAGATTAAATCAAGTTTAACACGTAGAGAAACTTTGTTGTATAGAACAAACTAAGTGTTATGCGGAATTTAACACTTAGAACAAAGAACAAAACAATGTAAAGCAAACTTTCATTATGATTAATAATATCAATGAATGATTACAATGAAAGTATCATGAGATATGTGGAAGAGGTGTGTGAAAAAGATGTGTCTTATGTCTAACCCTAAGGCCTCCTTTTATAGGTTTAAGGAGCCTTGTACAAAAAGCTAAGATCAACTATTTTAGGAAGAGACATAAGATAAACATACTCAAATAACTTATTGACTAAATCTTTTAAACACTTAAGAATATATTCTGAATTCTTATCTTCATATTTTGTCCACCAGCTTGAAGAATTCATCATTGGCAGATTTAGTCCTTGTCTTTGTGTTAAGATTCTTCTTGTCAGCGCCTTGATAATTCTAATCAACGTCTCATCTGTCAACGCCTCGTTTACTCTTGTCAGCGTCCAAGTTCCTCTTGTCAGCGTCTAGGGACTTGGTCAATTTTATTCCCAACAGGAAACTGTTGGAACGCAAGTGGTTCAACAAAGTGGGATTCGGTGTTATAACTTCCAAGGTTATGGGCATATGGCAAAGGAATGCAGAAAGCTGAAACGGGTTAGGGACTCTAGCTATCATAAAGAGAAGATGTTGTTATGCAAGAAGATGGAGGAAAGGGTCAAATTATCGGCTGAAGAAGGAGCAATGCTTGATGACACTGATGATGAAGCCTCTGATCAAGAATTAGAAGCACATTACTCGTACATGGCAAAGGTTGAAGAATTTCTCAAAAGTCGACATGAGAAAGATACTGAAAAAGTAACAGAACTAGAGGCACAAGTCGAATTTTTGAAGAAAGTTGTTTATAAAACGCATGACTCTATTCAAACCGTTAGAATGATAGCACCTCCGTCTATGTTTAAGGGTCAAGCTAGCTTTGCAAGTCCTGAGTACCTTGCCCAAGCTCAAGCTGCGAACCCGCGCCTCTATATGGATGAGTCTGAATGGACCGATCCTGAATATCCTCTTGGTTATGATGAGACATCCCTTTGGGAAGAGGAGAGTAGATCACCGGTTAATAAAGAGTTTGTGAAACCATACAATTATGCTTATGAGAATAGTCTATATGGTCTTTTCACTACACAAAAACAGAAGTCTCGTGAGGAATTGTTTTTAGAATGCAAACAAAGAAGAATTCAATGGAAGAAAGCTTTTGCTACTAAGAAAACAAACGTTTCTAAGTTCATCAACTACTTGCCTCTTGATGCTTCTAAAAGCAAGAGTAGGCAGACATTTGGGTTTCTACAACATTACATTGATAATATTAAATCCATTGTTGAAAATGAATGGAAACAACGACAAAATGACGAGTGGAAAAAACCAATTCCTCAAGATATAACTGTACTTATCAAACAAATCTTAATACCGAACACGAACACATTAAAAAAAAATATGCTTGAATTTGAAAGATTAATTCGGTCTGAAATGTTTGATGATTTAAAATATGTTGAGTCTATTGAGAAAGAAATAGATGATCTTCAAATGGACAAATCCGTTTTTCTGATGAATATGATTTACTCTTAGAAGAATGTCTCTCCAAAGATATTTTGTGTGTTACTCTTCAATCTTGTGCTGATATCGATGAATATTCTGATGTTGCATGCAAATATCTTGATAAAATCAAAGAATGTGAGCGTCTTGAACTTGAGCTTTCGAAACGTAAAGAAAATGTTGATAAAAAGGCTTTTGAGTTACTTCAACACAAAACTGATTTCCTTCAAAAACATTGTCATTCTCTTGAACTTGCTTTGCAAAAAGACGTTGGTAGTTTTCCACATGATAATAACTTGCAAGAAACACTTTGCAAAACGTTTCGAGAAATGAATGAACAGAGTTTGGAAATTAAAGGGTTGAAAGCTCAGTTTCAAGACAGGGATATAGCGATAGCAGAGTTGAAGAAACTCGTTGCTAAGATGGGTGGGAAAATCGTGGAACCTAGTGTTAAGAAACCTGTTGTAAGACAACCCAATGCGCACAAAGTGACTAGATCCTCTGTCTTGGGAAAACCATCTGTTTTCTCTAATTCTGCATTTGCAAAACCTGTGTTTGCCCCCAAGACGGATGGGAAGGATAGGTTACCACAAAACACTCTCAAAACACATATTCGATCACAAAGCATTAAGAACACAAATGTGGTTAAACCAGGGATGTATAGATTGGCCACTAAACCCACACACAACAAAGAAAGTCAATCACCTCAGACTTCTAGAAACACTAATAGACGTGTGTCTTTTACTACAGGAGTAGTCCCCACTGATAGTGTTAGCCGGCTCAGCTTAAGAGCACTCGCATGAATGAAAAGGTTTGGCAAAACAAAAGTCAAAGGAAGATGAAGATAGTAGAAGACCACCCTAGGATTTTCAATGTTTTTAAGAATAAAACGTCTATAATCGCATGTAATGACAATTTGAATGATTCGACTTTGAATACTTTGAATGTTAAGTATGTTTGTGTGAAATGTGGAAAGTGTGCTAATGCTAATCTTGCTATGTGTGTTTCAAATATTGTCAAAGGCGTAGATACTAGAACTAAGAAGCAAACAGCGATGCCTATTAGTACTAGAAAACCCAAACGCAAAGTGAACTATTCTGGTGAAATCCCCCCTGAGAAAAGTATTGCATCAGACTCCACCACTAAGACCACTAGAAGCAGAATTAGGTAATTATATGAGTCTGTTAGCAAGTCGTAGAAATGGTGGTTTGCTAATCAGTGTCCTCCAGGATATAAATGGATGCCTAAAGTTAGGACATAAAATGTGACAACGAGTGTTAGTATGCCTTTAAATGTTGCTAAGGACACTAATGATTCTAAAATCACAACTAATGTGGTATCCAATTTAGCAAATGCTCCATTTTGTTCTAACTCTTCTGCAGGTGATACAAATAATTCTCTTCATACTGGACTCCGGAAGCACGAAGAACATGATGGGGAATCTCAAGCTTCTAATTAACTTCGTGGAGAAGTTCATGGGTACGGTCCGATTCGGAAATGATCAATTTTCACTGATACTAGGATATGGAGATTTGGTTCAGGGGAATATCACGATAAAAAGGGTATACTATGTCGAAGGGCTCAATCACAATCTTTTCTCGATTGGTCAATTCTGTGATGCAGATTTGGAGGTTGCTTTCAGAAAGAAGACATGTTTTGTTCGTGATTATAATGGGAATGACTTACTTACCGATTCACGGGGTACTGATCTTTACACAATTTCACTTCAAGACACAACTTCCTCAACTCCAATTTGCTTCATGGCTAAAGCTTCAACGACTCAGGCATGGTAATGGCATCAACGCTTATCTCATCTCAATTTTGATACCATCAACTTGCTTTCCAAGAAAGATATTGTGAGAGGCCTTCCAAGCTTGAAATTCATCAAGGATCATCTTTGTTCTTCTTGTGAGCTTTGCAAAGCTAAACGGAGTAGTTTCAAGACAAAGACTACACCAAGCTCAAAGGACGGTTAGATCTTCTACATATCGATTTGTGTGGACCCATGCGTGTTCAAAGCATCAATGGGAAGAAATACGTTATGGTAATTGTCGATGACTACTCAAGGTACACATGGACTCACTTCTTGAAGTCCAAGGATGAAACACCTGAGGTTCTCATTAACTTCTTTAAGTTGATACAACGTGGTCTTCAAGCTCAAGTAAAAGTGGTACGTACTGACAGAGGCACAGAATTCTTGAATTCAACTCTGAAGAATTATTTTGAAGCCGAAGGGATTGAACATGAAACATCTATTGCTTGAACACCCGAACAAAACGGTGTTGTTGAAAGACGAAACCGTACTTTAGTTGAGGCTGCTCGAACATTATTATCCGCTTCAAATTTCCACTATACTTTTGGGCCGAAGCCGTGTCAACCGCATGCTACACACAAAACCTATCCTTAATTATCCCAAGACACGAAAAGACACCATATCATATAATTCATGATCGAAAACCTTCACTCAAACACCTTCATGTTTTTGGATCTACGTGTTACATTATTCGAGATGGTGAAAATCTAGACAAGATGAAAGAGAAAGGTGATGCATGTATTCTTGTGGGATATGCAACTCAGTCTAAGGGATATAGAGTTTACATCAAGAGAACAAAATTGATAGTCGAGACTATTCACTTCCGATTTGATGAATTACAAGAAATGACACTTGAACAAAACAGTTTAAGTCCCGATCCAAAACGACAAACGAATTCCGTTCACAACCGCACAGAACTCGGAACTCAAGACCACAACAATGAACCGTCTAGTTCAAAGCTGGTTCACGGAAATGTTCCAAGAGCTGATATGACAGTCAACACGACAATTGAAGAGTTGGAAATGTCATATGGACCTATGTATGATGCATATTTCACGGGGGAGAAACAAGTTGTATCGAAGTCTTCCATTGTCACTCATGATAAGAATGATGATACCGATCATCGTCAACAAAAGGATACAATTTTATCTACTTCAACATGGGTAGCTGCAGATTTCCTTCTCAGAATATCACATCCACAACCGCTCCTTATCACATAATTAATGATCGCAAACCTTCACTCAAACACCTTCATGTTTTTGGATGTACGTGTTACATTATTCGAGATGGTGAAAATCTGGACAAGATGAAAGAGAAAGGTGATGCATGCATTTTAGTGGGATATGCAACTCAGTCTAAGGGATACAGAGTGTACAACAAGAGAACAAAATTGATAGTCGAGACTATTCATATCAGATTTGATGAATTGCAAGAAATGGCACTTGAACAAAACAGTTTAAGTCCCGATCCACAACGACAAAAGAATTCTATGCACAACCGCACGGAACTCGGAACTCAAGACCACAGCAATGAACCGTCAAGCTCAAAGCTGGTTCCTGAACATGTTCCTAGAGCAGATATGACAGTGGACACGACACTTGAAGAGTTGGAAATGTTATATGGACCAATGTTTGATGAATATTTCACGGGGGAGAAACAAGTTGTATCAAGTCTTCCGCTGTCACTCATGATAAGAATGATGATACTGATCATAGTCAACAAAAGGATACAACTTCATCTACTTCAACACGGGTTGCTGCAGATTTACCTCCTCGGAATATCACATCAACAATCGCTCCTACAACATCTACAACTACTGTCATTGCTCCAGAGAACACAAATCAAGCAGACAATGCATTATCTAACGAAGACGAATTTATCAACCCATTTGGTACATCGGTACACGAAACTAGAGAGTCTTCTACTCGCCATGTTGATCCGTCAAATATGCATACATTTTATCAACGACATCCTTCAACACATCATTGGACCCGAGATCATCCTTTGGTACAAGTAATTGGAAACCATTCACAGCCCGTTCATACAAGACGACAACTTGAAACCGATGGCGATGCTTGTATGTTCGCACTCGCCGTGAGTACAACTGAACCAAAAAAATCAAAGAAGCCATGGCTGATCATGCTTGGATTGAATCGACAACGGATGAACTTCAACAATTTGAAAGACTTAAAGTCTAGGAACTTGTTGACAGACCATATGATGTAATACCATTAAATCTTCGATGGATCTGGAAAAACAAGATGGGTGAAGAGAACACGATCATCAAGAATAAATCTAGGCTAGTGGCTAAAGGGTATGGCCAGAAAGAGGGTATTGATTTTGAAGAATCATTTGCACCAGTAGCTCGTTTGGAAGCGGTCAGAATTTTCCTTGCTTATGTTGCACATAAGGGATTCATCGTTTATTAGATGGACGTAAAGACGTCATTTCTTAACGGTCCTTTGAAGGAAGAAGTCTATGTCACACAGCCGGAAGGATTCGTCAATCCTCATTATCCTAACAAGGTGTATCGTCTCCACAAAGCACTTTATAGACTCAAGCAAGCTCCAAGGGCGTGGTACAACGAGCTCTCAAAATTTCTGGTCTCCAAAGGTTTCTCAAAAGGTTCCATTGATCTAACTTTGTTCACTTATAAATATGGGGATGACATTTTGCTTGTGCAGATTTATGTTGATGACATTATTTTTGGGTCTACAAACCCAAAACTTTCAAAATGGTTTGAAAAAGTCATGCACAGCAAATTTGAAATGTCAATTATGGGCGAACTAAAATTCTTTCTAGGAATTCAAGTTCACCAATCCCCAAGTGGTATCTTTATAAACCAAGCTAAGTATTGTCAAGAGATAATAAAAAAGCATGGTAGACTTTATGTGACCCAGTTGGGACACCATTATCAACCACATCGCTAGATGCTGACTTGGTGGGAAATGCCATAGATCAAACGAGATATCATTCCATGATCGGTTCCCTCATGTACTTGACAGCAAGTAGACCTGATATTTCACATGCTACGTGTTATTGTGCATGATATCAAGCACGACCCACTGAAAATCACCTCAAGGAGGTTAAGCGGATCTTTTGGTACCTCAAGAATACCATTCATTTGGGACTCTAGTATCCGAGGAAAACCGGTTTCTTTCTAACGGCCTATTCAGATTCTGATCATGCAGGGTGTCTTGATACACGAAAAAGTACTTCTGGTGGTGCACAATTTCTAGGTCAAGATAAGCTTGTGGGATGGTCTTCCAAGAAGCAGGATTGCACGTCACTTTCATCAGCCGAAGCGGAGTATGTGTCTCTATCTGCGTGTTGTGCTCAAGTTCTTTGGATGAGAACACAACTCACGGATTATGGCTTCCACTTTGATAAAGTACCTATGTACTGTGACTCAAAGTTGGCCATAGCCATCTCCTGCAATCCGGTACAGCATTCCCGCACGAAGCACATTGATGTCAGATACCACTTCGTAAAATAACAAGTTGAAAGAGGTATCGTTGAACTATACTTTGTTGGAACGGATTACCAATTAGCCGACTTGTTTACGAAAGCTCTGTCGAAAGATAGGTTTGAGTATCTCGTTAGGCAAATTGGTATGAGATGTTTGACTCCAGCAGATCTGGAGATTCTGGCAAAGGTTCCTGCTTGATTTATCTATCAAACATCTACCTATAAATATCTTTGAAAAAAGCAAAATACAAAAATATAAAACATATAAAAACAAAACACAAGATTAAAAATCTTTCAAAATCCAATAATATTCTTCTCGACATGTCTTTCAGTATCGATAATATAGACGTGCCTAGAAATGTCGCTCAATAACGACACGGGTGTGTACATAAAGCTCGAATGAAAGTTGTGAATATTTTTCAAAATATGTCATTTCTTCGTTTAATAAAGGAAATTGTCTATTTTGGACAATATTTCCAAACAACGGGTAGAACAATCTATCACGGATTGAGCTTGTCACAAAACTTTCAACGTTTTGAGCTCAACACTATGGCTTGTAATCACTTTCAGATTGCAACCCGGATCTATATTCATGGGGGAGTGTACGCTTTAGTGCCCTTACCCTAAGCAAAAGAAGAGAAATCTTCTTACACTTGAGTGGATTCGTCAAGACATTCAAAGTCTATGAACTCAAGTTTATGCTTTAGAAAAACCTCTTCGCCAAAAAGAAATAGGATTTTTCAAAAAGCGTTGAACACAATTTTTTCAATAATTTCTCAATGATTATTCAAAATCTTTCAAAAATTGTGTGTTCAACAACTCCCATCCTCAAAAAGCGAAATGTGGATCATATCCTCACAATGACAATTCAATTGGATCAATTTTTGAGGGGGAGCATCTCAACTTCATGCAAAGATTGACACATCTTTCTCCCGAAGATTTTCAAGACTCTTTTTCCAAAATATATTTCAATCAAATTTGGTATCTATAATATCAAAAGATTTTATATATTAGAGATAGGGGAGAAAATGTGATTAAAATTTGATCTTATATAATACTCAAGCACTTTAACTCTTACCTACATGTGCGAAACACTTTCGATTATCGATGCACATGTGAAGGGGGAGCTTTTTCTGAAACGAAAAAACTATCAAGGTGTTAAATGTTTTTCAAACACCTTGTTAGACATTTGAAGTGGTTTTCATGGTCACGACCAGACACCCACAACATCTTTAATTCACAACGTTATTGGTGTCAAAAGGGTGGTTAGGTTTAAGTCCTATGATCCACCCAGAACCGGAGGGATCTTCCCAGGGACAATCCAATAGATTATTAGAAGTCCTTAAGAAAGATGGAGTAGAATGTGAACGTAGCTGAATGTCGACTAAGTACTGATGCTAGCACTGGAACAATCACAACAAGGTGCTAGTAATCATGTCTTGGTAAGCATTGAAGGGGTTGAAGAATGAAAAAGAAATGTAAGGATAAAGGGTGTAAACAAAGAAGCCCTCCATACAACTTAGGCAGAAACCGGGTCAACACATCATGAAGACAACTCATCATGGACCCAGTGATGTATGCACAACTCTTTCCTAGCTACTCAGGCTTCTGTCAAAAGAAGTTTGTTTTATTGTCACGGAGAACAACATGACTTCTATTGACTTTCTCACTTCGAGATAGTTGATATTGAATAGGTGGCATCTGCTCCAGCCTCCGACCACTAAAAGTGCACAAATTGAGTCTAGAGCCAAGAGATCAATCAAATCTCGTTAGGACGCACGGATGAAGATCAAGAGAGTCCTACGCTATATCCTTGTGATATTTCTAGAACACTTTGAGTGATACTACTTAGTATTCACAATGATGAGTGGAAATCCTTCCAGTGTTAACATCAAACAGCACTGCGGTAGGTCATATGCAAGATTCTTTATGAATTGAACATGTGTAAAACTGAAAAGCAACAGTGGTTTGATTCTGAATTGATTCAAACTCATTTCAGGTTTCTACTCAATATCTTTATGGTCTTGCCAGAACATTCAAAGTGATATTCATTAATATTCACAATGACGAATGGAAATCCTTCTAGCGTCAACATCAAACAGCGGTACGGTAGGTGACTTGTGAGATTCTTATGAATCAAGCTTGTGTCAACTGGAAATCAACAATGGTAAGATTCTTTATGAATCACACTTGTTCTAGGAATTTGATTTGACGACTTTAATCAAGCGGATATTTATCCAATTGATTCGCTCTTTATGTTCGCATTCTTGCTTTGAGACGGTCGAGTAAAGAGAACAGCTAGTACAACTGCGAAACCCTGTCAAGGAGATTTTTAACTGAATCTACCTATCACAAGTCCGATATTTAATATCGTATAATGGTCTTTACCGAACGGAGGTAAGCTGCTACCGATTTAGGACGAATGTCAGAGCCATTCAGTCTGTGTCTATGTTTTGTCTCAAGAAGGTGGCGTCACGGTGTACTCAGCAAAGTCAAAGATACAAAACCACATACTCATGCCTAAAGACATATTCGACAATTAATAGTGTGAGCATGTGGATGAAGACACAAGATCGCAAGATGGCAAAGACAAGTCAAGGATGATTTGAAGATCTCAAGATTAAAGACAAAGTCGAAAGACAACTACAAAGGCTCAAAGATCACAGCATGAAGAAACAAGACTAATATTACACGTTCAAGACTCATTTATGGCGAGATTAGTAATCTCTACAATTCTCCAAATGACAAAGGGTAATGACCTCTCACAAAGGGTAATGACCTCTCATTGGGGGAGATTGTTAGCCTCAAAATATTGAGTCAAACAAGAATGCTCGGTCATATGTTTATTATGTATCGTATATTAGAACGTTGTAATAGGTAGTAGATTAGTCGTGTATTACGGGCTTAACTTTAAGCTAAGGTTCATTCATAAATAACCAAAGCCCAAAAGGAAAGCTCGGCCATTATCATATAGCCCATCATGCCACATGTAGGCAAGGCTATATAAACCTCTCCTTGCATGTAAAGAGAGGTTGGTTGTCTTATTTTTCTATTCTCCTAATCTAATATTCACCAACATTCTCACACACTTCTCTCTACTTTCTCTCATTACTTTCTCTCTCTAGAATTCATCTTTTATCTACCTTTCTTTCTTGTTTAATCATCACAAATATATGGGACAACAGAAATGAAGGTTATTACTAGTCGTAGTGATAAAACTTTCAAGGAACCAATCTCTCGTCCTTGTACTTCTACGGAGAAGGAAATCGAGAAAGAGCCCGAGGTGATGGTCGAAAAGGAGCATATCACAAGGCCATGAAGTACCACTATGGAACCCGAGATTCCAAGGCCGTTGCCTATGCCCCAACCCACACCACCCTTACCTTACCCATCGAGACGACACAAAGAGAAAATGTAAGAACGTAACAAACAACAAATCGAGCTTTTTATAAAAATGTTTCAACAAGTTCATTTTGATGTAAGTTTAGCCGACGCGTTGTTATACATGCCTCGGTTCGCTTCCACTTTCAAAGGTATGATGAACGATAAGGAGAAGCTTTCGAAGCTATCTAATTTTTCTTCGGTTTATCTTAATCGAATACCAGAAAAATTTGGTGACCCCGGTAAGTTTCTCATTCCTTGTGATATACAAGATATGAAAGAATGCCTCGCTTTGGCCGATCTTGGTGCAAGCATTAACTTGATGCCATTTTCCATTTGGAAATCGCTTTCGCTTCCGGCTATTACTCCTTCGAACATGACTATCGAAATGGCCGATCATTCTACGATTTTAGCATGTGGAGTAGCCGAGGATGTTTTCGTGAAAGTATGGAAGTTCTACTATCCCGTTGATTTTATAGTAGTTGACATCCCCGCAGATCCTCAAGTTCCTCTAATTTTAGGTCGTCCATTTTTAGACACCTCGAGATCGCTTATCGACGTTCATGCAAGAATTATTACTTTGAGATTCAACGAAGAGGAACTTGTTATAAACGCTACTTAAAACTCGACACCTTCTCATGTTTATGCAATCGCTACCATCAATCACATTGACTTAGTCGATGTGGTTTGCGATGAGTTTTCACAAGAAGTGTTAGGTTTTTCCGATAGCTTGTCAAGTGGCAATCCCACTATTTTGGATTCGATTCTTGCTAATTCTACACCAAATCTCACTCCATTCCAAGGAGGAGATTTTATTTCAAATAAAATCGACAATGAAGATGAGGTGATTAGTGGTAATGATACTCTCATTCCACCATTTCTTCCGCCGATGGAAGTTATGAGTGTTGAACAAAAATATTCAATCGAGGAACCGCCTATCCTTGAATTGAGAGATCTTCCATCCCACCTTGAATATGCATTCTTGGAAGGTGATGACAGGTTGCCGGTTATTATTGCAAAAGATCTTGCTAATGATGAAAAAACCGCACTTTTGAAAGTTCTTAAAGCTCATAAAGGGGCAATTGCGTGGAAAATTTCCGACATTAAGGGTATTGACCCAAAATTTTGTACTCACAAGATTTTAATGAAGGAGGACTACAAACCCGCAATTCAAAGTCAAAGAAGGGTAAACCCCAAAATACACGATGTCATCAAAAAGGAAGTCTTAAAACTTCTTGACGCGGGAATGATTTATCCTATCTCCGATAGCCCATGGGTGAGCCCAATCCATTGTGTCCCTAAGAAGGGAGGAATGACCGTTGTGCCCAATGAAAACAACGAGTTAATTCCCACTCGTGTTGTGACCGGTTGGAGGGTGTGTATTGACTACCGAAAGTTAAATGACGCTACTCGTAAAGACCACTTTCCCTTGCCCTTCATGGATCAAATGTTGGAGCGTCTTGCGGGAAATGAATTCTATTGCTTTTTAGATGGTTTTTTCCGGTTACTTTCAAATCCCTATAGACCCTCGTGGTCAAGAGAAAACTACGTTTACGTGTCCTTATGGAACGTTTGCTTATCGTAGAATGCCTTTCGGACTTTGCAATGCACCGGGTACGTTTCAACGGTGTATGATGGCTATTTTTCATGATATGATCTAGAAGTCGATGGAAGTATTCATGGATGACTTTTCGGTGTTTGGTGATTCGTTCACGTCGTGTTTATCTAATATCGAGCAAATGTTAAAACATTGTGAAGAAACCAACCTTGTGCTTAATTAGGAAAAATGTCATTTTATGTGTAAACAAGGAATCGTCTTAGGGCACAAGGTCTCGAAAGCGTGGATTGAGGTCGATAAAGCTAAGATAGACGTCATCGCCAAGTTACCTCATCCGAAAACCGTTAAGGGAGTTAGGAGTTTCCTAGGCCACGCGGGATTTTATCTCGTTTCATCAAAGACTTTTCGAAAATCTCTCGACCTATGACACACCTTCTCGAGAAGGATGCTCCTTTTAACTTCAATGAGGATTGTGTTAGAGCTTTCGAAACTCTTAAAAGGAGACTTACCGAAGCTCCCATTCTTGTTGCTCCTAATTGGGATCTACCCTTTGAAATCATGTGCGATGCAAATGATTATGCAATAGAGGCCCTCTTAGGGCAACATCATGAAAAGCACTTTCGTCCTATCCATTATGCTAGTAAGACGATGACCGAGGCTCAACTTAAGTACACCACAACAGAAAAGGAATTCCTTGTCGTGGTTTATGCTTTTGAGAAATTCCGACCTTATCTCGTCTTGACTAAAAGCATCCTGTATACGGACCATTCGGCTATCAAGTAACTCTTAGCTAAGCAAGATGCTAAGCCGAGATTGCTTCGTTGGATGATCCTCCTCCAAGAATTTGATGTCACCGTGCTTGACAAAAAGGAGCCGAGAATCTAGCGGCCGATCATCTCTCTCGTCTAGAAGATCCTCACAAAGATGTTTTCGAGAACAAGGAAATTACCGAAACATGTCCTCTTGAGACTCTCGGTGTAGTGAATTCTAAAGACACCACCCCATGGTTTGCCGACACTGCAAATTACCATGCGGGGAACTTCATAATCAAGGGTATAACGACACAACAAAAGAGAAAATTCTTTCGTGACGTCAAGTTCTATTTTTGGGACGACCCTTATCTCTTTCGGGTTTGTGCGGATCGACTGGTTCGACGTTGTGTCTTTGGTACCGAAGCTTCTAACATCCTTAGAGCTTGTCATGAGGGACCCACGGGTGGTCACCACGGTGCTAATCTCACGGCTAAGAAATTATTCGATGCCGGCTTCTTTTGGCCTACGATCTATCGTGATGCACACGCACTTGTGAAGTCGTGTGATTCTTGCCAACGCCAAGGAAAATCGTCACAAAAGGATGAAATGCCGCAAAACATAATTCAAGTGTGTTAGATTTTCGACATTTGGGGCATTGAATTTATGGGGCCGTTCTCATCGTCTCATGGTAACAAGTATATCCTCGTCGTCGTCGACTACCTTTGAAAGTGGGTGGAAGCAAAGGCTTTACCTACTAATGATGCTCGTGTGGTAGTGAAGTTTTTGAAGCAACTATTCTCTCGGTTTGGAACCCCTCATGCTATTATAAGCGATCGTGGAACCCATTTTTGTAATGACCAATTCGAAAAGATTCTAAAGAAATATGGAGTTACACATCGTCTTTCTACGGCTTATCACCCACAAACGAGTGGGCAAGTCGAGGTTTCAAACCGAGCTTTGAAGAGGATTTTGGAAAGGTCGATTGGAGAAAATTGTGCTTCATGGTCCGACAAACTCGATGATGCTTTATGGGCCTTTCGGACCGCTTATAAGACACCTATCGGTTGTACTCCATATAAGTTGGTTTATGGAAAGAATTGTCATTTTGCCATTGAATTGGAGCATAAGGCATATTGGGCCCTTAAGCATGCAAATTATGATTTGAAGACCGCGGGAGATCACCAGAAAATACAACTTAATGAATTGGATGAATTAAGAGATAATGCTTATGAAAATTCATTGATTTTTAAAGAAAGGACTAAAAAGTTTCATGATTCAAAGATTAAAAACCGGGTTTTTAACGTTGGTGATCAAGTGTTACTTTTTAACTCTCGTTTGAAGATATTTTCCGGGAAATTGAAATCTCGTTGGTCGGGTCCGTTCACCATAACACAAGTGTTTCCTTATGGGACCATCGAGCTAGCTCAAAATGATGGTCCTAACTTCAAGGTGAATGGACATAGGCTTAAGCACTACTTCGGTGGGGAAGTCCCTTCGTTGGACGACCTCGACCAAGTCACCTTCCCAATGATAATTAGCGTTGAGGGGATCGAGTCGAGCTCATGACTTGGTAATCCAAAACGAGGTGCCTCGTGAGGGAGATCCCATGCTTATCCATTGTACATATTATCGCTTTCTAATGTAGTTAATGAGAGGGGATTTGTGCCCTTCCAACTCGTTGTCTCGTGGTTGTTTGAGAATGTCTTATCTAGATCATCATCATCGCCACGATTGAAAACTCTCGTGTTCGTTTACGTGAGCCTCGATCGTTTGCTTGAAGAGTTTTTCACGAATCCATGACATATCCTTTATTGTTCTAACAATTATCTTTTAGCATAATTCATAAACGGCTTTAGATATATTTTTTATCACCCTTTCCATGCTAGATCCTAAGCATTCAACTCTTCGTCTCTAGTATGGGGGTGCTCCACCTTTAGACTCGAAACATTGAGGACTATGTTTAATTTCAGTATGGAGGAGTGAATAGATACTTGCCTTGCTACGCCCTCACATTTTCCAACTTTCAACGTTTTGTTTTATTTTTTTGCTAATAAGGCTAAAAATGGCCCAATTTTAAAAATTTTCTTAGTTTTCATAAGTTTTTTTAAGACACGAATGTATATTTTCCGATGGGTAGAATAAGAGTTAATTTTTTGACTTGATGGGCATTTGGAGCCCTTTACATTCCTTAACCCGCTCGAATCAAGTTTTCCTAGACTTTTATATAGGGAACTTTAAATCGCGAAAGTCTTAGCTCATTCGGGTTAAGAACAAGAATTTTCGCAAGTTCCCATAGTTGATCCTAGAAAGTCACTTATCAAGGGAACTTTAAAATGCATTCTCTAAACTTGAAAAAGTCTAAGAAAGTGCAAGATCCTATAGGTGGGTTGAAAACCTAAAACTTCGATTTGATATAGTCTTAATGAAAGCTAATCCAAATTTGGCTTAATTTTGACTTGCATGGCTAAGTATTCACGAGTCTCTTTAATTAGAGGTCTTTAAATAGTGAAGAACGAGTAGTGATAGAGTTAGACAAGTGATCATGCTAAACGTAGAACATGAAAATGTTCTTTTAAAAACTCATATGTTTTTAATTGTGGCTTTTTCTCCCATAAGATCAATGCATTAGAAATAAAATAATTGCAATAAGTAAGGTCGTACGATTTGAAAGGTTACTTAGCTTCTATCACAAGATCGTTTAAAAGTTGCTCGGGGTTGAATAGAGTTCATAGCCAAGGATAACTTATTGAAGCAGGATGCGAAGATTGGTGAAGATCCAAAAAGGCCCTAACAAGGCATGAGGAGCTCTATTTTGTTGCTAAAGATCCAAGATGATGTGAAGTATCACTATTCCAAAATCAATATGAAGGATCGAGACACACGACGAAAAGCAATTACTCCCCTAAAGATCATGGAGAAAGTCTATCCAAAAAGACCCTAACAAGGTATGAGGATAAATATATCCAAGTCCTAAAAGGAGGCGGATCGTTGTATATCAAAATCCAAAATAAAGATTGAAGAAAAATGATGAAGTCGTGGTCCAAGTATGAAGAATCTCTCAAAAATGTCAAGTGAAGAAATTCCAAAATATGAAGAGAAGACCATAATTTCAAGAACATCTTCCGAAGATTTGAAGTATGAAGTACATGCCAAATATCGGTCCGAGAAAGGTCTCAATTCGTGAAACAAGTTATGCCAAGATATGAACTTAAAGAGATACACCAGAAGCCATTTTAAAAGATTTTGTCCTTCGGCTAACTATCGATCAAATCGTGCTACTTTATTTTTGGACTAATAAATACTCAAATAAGTCAATATGAATCACTTGTGATCCATGACAAATAGTTAAAAAAATTCTAGAAACCCTTTTCTTTTCATAATAACTAGGATTGCGGGGAGAAAAAGTATTACACAATTTGGACGTATGAGTAGTGTTAGCATTGTGACTTGTACCAACAATGATCGCGTTTTTGCACTTAGCATGGAATGTATGACAATCAAGGATGACGAACTTTACTCTATGAGACATTCACTTGTTTCTATTCATTGACCCTAAAAGTCACTTTTGTGATGAAAATCATACATTATGTCTTTACACATCTTCGTAGTATTGTTGCAAACTTTACTTTTCAATAAAGGATAATAAAATTGAATTTTGGAGATGATTAGATACTTTATTCTAGCATTGCGTGAGGGCACGGCAATGGTTTAGTATGGGGGAGTGATGAGATGGCATTTATACATGATCTCATCGTTCTTTTCGGGCTTTAAATGCATAAAATGTCATCAAAATACCCTATATATGCTTGTGTTTGTTTACTTGTGTATTTTAGGTATGGATATCATGAAAAAGACAAAAGATCACAAGAAAAAAGGAAAACGAACACGAGAAACAAAGCTGCACAATGAACCGGGACCTAGTTTTTGATTTATCAAAGAAAAACCCTTGAAAGACATAAAGATGTACAAGATTGATCCCTCATTTATGAAGAAATGACACTTAATACCCTTGTATATTCATAATTACAAGTTTGGTCCCTTAAGTTTGTCAAAATTACAAAAAGGTCCTTCAACTTTGAAGAATTGGCAAGTTTAGTCCCTCAACAATTCTAAATTGTCAATAATGGTCTCTCATGAAGTCAAAGAACCAATGAAGACCTTCAAAGATGAGAAATGTCCAAGATCAGCCCTTGAAATATTCAAAAATGGCAAAAATAACCCTTGAAACCCTTTTACCAAAGTTTTGTGGCCAAAACATGAAAGTATAAACTTTATTAACAAAGGGAACCAAGTATTTGGGCTGAAAAACATGTTTTACACCTTTTGCCAAAATACAAGGGCCACTTGTGTCATTCTGAAAGTTTAAACACAATAAACACGCGCCAAACACTTAACCTCCACTGATTTCGGATCAAACGTGGCACTGTTCACACGTATGAAACCCAGGTTTAACTTTTTACCATCAAAGGGCTTTTTAAAATTACTTTAACCAAATGACAATTCACCTTCCCACGAATCATTCCCACGCCTAAACTCACACACCCACTCACCCAAATGACCCCACACTCAACCTCGTCCACCTATCATGTGACACCCTCCTCTCTAAGCAAAGCCATGTGGCCAAATCAACAGCTAATACTCTTTACTTAGCCCCAAAGCAAAAATGAACGTCTCTGATTCATTTGGACAGCTCACAAACATCAAACGCCATCAAGCACTCAAGGGCATATTTGAGATTCCATAGCTAGGGTTTCTCATGTATTTTGATTCTAGAATCGTCCTAAGTAGTCTATAAAAGCCGCGTCAACATGTGAGTAGCCCTTTGTTCCAGATTTTAGCTTAAATCTTTGTAACTCCTTTTTATGAAATAAAAGTTGGATTTTCTAAAAATTGTGATTTCCTTTTATGTTTTATAATAGTTTGGTGTTTGATAAGCTAAGAACAGAGTTCCATTAATCTGTTTGTTGGTTTTTGAAGAAAGAATTTATGGTTTAAATCCTTGTTTTAAAAAAATCAGTTTCATTGTTTTGTTCATCCTTGTGTTTGTTGTTCTTAGTAGGTACAAGGAAGTTGGTGCTTGTTTAGCTAGCACCTAAGCTCACACATCCCAAAGCATGGATGTATGTTTTGGAGGTGCTCATTTCTAAACCCTTTTTCATTTTCTGAATATTTTGTGCTTTGAGTTTGAATCTGAGATTTAGTCTGTGAATCTGTGTTATTGTGGTTGGATCTTGTGTTTTGAGGTTTGTTTGTTGTTATTCAGTTGATTTGAACTTGATTTATGGGTTAAATCTGATAATCCTTTAATAAAATTGTTAAATCGGTGATTAAAGGGGTGTTTGGGTTAACTGCATAAGTTAAGTTTTGGTTGACTTGAGTAGGTGCTACTTGGTGGTGATTGTTTGTTATTGTTTCATATGTGCTATTGATCCATTATCTGCAAGTTTTGAGGTTCTAATCACCTAAATCCATAAAAAGGTCTTAAAATTTGTTATACTTGCTGTTTTTGGCTAAAATTTTGGGGACACCTAGATCTAAGGTAGACTAGGGTTAACAAGTGCTAAATATTAGTTAATACAACCAGGGTAAGGGATTTAAGGGTTTGAAATTAGATCTGTGGTCATTTAGATCAGCAAAAGGATTTTTGGATATCACTTTGTTCATCAGTAACTGTTTAAGCTTTGATCTATCTCTAATCTATGAATCAGTATTTGAAACAAGTTTATTGGTGCTTATGGGAGTTTATTATAGCTTGTGTATGCATCTGGTTCATTTTGGTTGGCTTATTCATGCTTAAACTGCTTATTTCTTCATAATCTGCTTATTTCCAAGTCTGTGCAATATCTGGTGACTGTTTGCTTATTCTGTATCAATTGGCTGGATCATTTTGTGATTTCTTGCTTGATATTGACTCCTTACAACTCACTAGTTTTAAGGGTGCCCTTGTTATCCATTGAATCCAAGTGAATCTCTCAAAAATCAATAGTCAAATAGTCAAAGCAGTGGGAACTCCTTTCCCCTACAGCTAGCCACTGCTAGTGTTATTTTGGTGTTGCTTATCAATAAGTTGTTCTAGCTTATTTTAACCTGCAACAACTTTAATTTTGTAATAGGTTCTCATTATTTGACCCATTTGTTCATTCTAGAGCATTTGGGTGGTTGACTTTAAGCTTTGACTAGAAAACCAACTCTATTGACTTTTACATAAGTGCTTATAGGCTTATTCTGCTTATTTGATTTTGCTTATTGAACTTTTCTTGATTGATTTGGCTTATTTAAGTCATTTAGAGTCTTTTGCAAGTTGAATCAAGGTCTGAGGTGGTCTAAAACTCTAAGTCGGCTATTTTGTCTTTTAGTGAAATTTTACTTTGCTTATTTCTGGCTTATTGGTTGTGCTTTTTGAAAATTTCTTTTCACAGATCTCTTAGGCATCTCAAAAGAAGGTTGTGTGTCAAATTAGAGCTTATGGCATTGGATTATAGCTTAATAGGCCAAAAAGGCCATTAAGAATAAGTTGTTGTACCATTAAGCTGTGATAAGCTCACATTCAGCTTTTGGGCCTTCAGACTTTTATGTTTAGAATTAAATTTTAAGCTAGACTTGTGATTTTCAGCTTAATTGGTTAAGTTTGGACTTTTTGGGCCAAAAAGCCCATTAACTTGGATTGTTTTTGTTTTTAGCCCATTAGGGGTATTTTGGTAATTTCACTTCCATTTTCTGTCTATTTAGGTTAAAATAAACTAGTTTGCAAGTTTTTAGAAATTTTTATAATTTTTGGATTTTTAATATTATTTTAATATTATTTTATTATTAAATTTCATTTTTAATATTTTTGCAACTTTTACATTTTTATTAGGTCAAATACATTAAGTTAGGATTTTTAAAACTCTTAGATTAATTTTCTCATCATTTTATTAATTTTTAGAATTATTTTAATATTTTAATAGTTTTTAATCATTTAAAAATAATTTTACTTAATTTAAAATTTTATAAAAATAGTTTTTAGTCTAATTAAGTCATTTTAGAGGTTTACAAAGTGAAAAATCTTTATTTGGGCTTTTTAATAATTATTTGGATTTTTAGGGCTTTAATTAACATTTAAAAATTAATTAATTATTAATTAATTAAAAGGTTTGAAAAAGTTTTGATCATTTGTAAACTCTTAGTTTATTTTTATTGATTTTTGGTAATTTTTTGGGATTTTTTTTAATTTTTTTAATTTTTTTGTCACTTTTTACGGTTTTTAATTTTGTCATCGTAGTATAATTTTAACGTATCTGTCATCCTCTTTTCCCATCTCTTCTTTCTTTCGTATTAATCCAAAATCATTACAAATTATTCACACACATATACCTCCTTGGGAAACGAACTTTGAACTTATTTGGGTCATTAACACTTGATTTTCTTAAATCATTTGTTTAATACTTACCGCTCATATACGCTCTTTTGTTTTCCTAAACAAGAGACGTATTTTTCCTACAATCATTCAACAACATTGTATATCTCTTGAAATTGAACAACAATCTAAAAATGAAACTCTTTCAAAAACAACTGATTGTGAAAATAACGTTGAGACAAGTGACAAGATGATTCAGGTGGTTCAGGCATTAGAGGAAGAAATCATGAGACTTAAGCGAGAGTCATTAGAAGATAAAGTGGAACTAGAGGCTGCAGAGAATAAAAACTATGACTTAGAAAATAGAATTACTTCTATGTTAGGGGAGTTTGATAAAGTAAAGCAGGGTTTTTTACAAATTTATGGTTCACTAGAAGAACGCTTCGCTTTTAATGCGGCAGAGCAAAAGTCACTTGTTGACCAACTGAACCAAAAGTGTGAGGAAATCTCTGACTTAAATATTCAACTCATAGACAAAAACATGGTTTTGGCTAAGTTAAAGGAGACACTTCAACTCAAAGGACAAGAAGTTGTTGATAATGCAGCTACAATCTCGGCCTCGCCCTCTAGTGCTCCAAAAACCAAAGAAGTGGTGATTTATAAGAGCCCGTACCATAAGAACAATTCACTATCATATATGGATTATATGAAAAATGCGATTAGGCATGTGCTTCTTACAAGGGATATATTAGATGATTTATATGAATCTGATCCCACGAACAATGAGTATGATGTTGCCCATTTATATATTGAGAAGGTTCAGTGTTGTTTAGCACATCTTAATTTCATAGGACAACCGGGTTTTGCACCACGTAAACAACAACCCCCCACCATTGCCATGACTCCATTCAATAAGACCCCAGGAGCTAAACCTACTTTAAGCACACCCATCAAGGCTAAATCAAAATTTGCCACTAATGTTCCATTGCCTTCTACAGGAGTAATTGCGTCTACTAAGGCTAAAGGATCACGAGTAAAGAAAGATAGGATCAAGTCTTCCAGTAGTGACACTATGAAGAAGAAAGTAGAAGTTTACTCTAGGAATGTTATTTCAGATTTGTATAAAAAGAATCATGTAGCTAAGACAAAAGGCTCTGTTGCTATGCAGAAGCCTAAGCAAAATGTGAATTCTAATTTGAGATGTTGGAATTGTAATGAATGCATGTTTTCTCAATGTCATGATTTATGCCTTGTTGACCATGTTAATGAAATGTATGCCATTATGAACAACCTTGAATGGAAACCAACGGGGAAGAAATTCACACAACTTGGATGGCAATGGCAACCCACTGATAGGACCTTCACTGCAAATGGAACTAAATGCCCTTTAACAAGGATCACATCCACTGAAGTTAGGTCTCAGCGTCCTTTAAATAGGAACTCTAGCATTAAGAAATGGAAGAAGTGCCCTTTAAATAGGTCTGCATCCACTATTGTGCCTACCAGTGAAGAAGTACCTCGGGATCTTAGAAAACTAGAATCGAAGCCGACATCTAGGAAGAAAATTTGGAAACCTAAGAACTCTTCTGATAGCAAATCTAAGATAACTATATCTGTACCTGCTAATACAAAGGAACAATTAGATTCTGATACATCGTCGTTTTCTGGTGATATTTTCATGTGGTCCAAATCATCCTCTGGTACTTGGACTCTGGGTGCTCCAAGCACATGACCGGAGCTCGCTGGATGCTCAAAAAATTTCGTCAGCAAGTTTCTAGGCATGGTTAAATTTAGTAACGACCACATTGCAAAGATCATGGGATATGGTGAATATCAGATTGGGAATGTTACGATTTCAAGGGTGTATTTTGTTGAATGACTCGGTCATAACTAATTCTCAGTGGGACAATTTTGTGATTCAAACCTTGAGGTTGCTTTTCGACAAGATACTAGCTTCATTCGTGATCTTGCTAGAAATGATTTGTTAAAAGGTTCTCGAGTGGATAATCTCTACACACTGTCTATTCAAAATATGATGGCTGCTTATCCTATATGCCTTCTCTCCAAAGCATCTAAGACCAAGTCATGGTTGTAGCATCGACGGTTATCTCATCTTAACTTTTATGCTATTAATCATTTGGCTAAAAACGAACTTGTTCGTGGTCTTCCTAAGCTCAAGTTTAACAAGGATCATCTATGTTCCGCGTGTTCATTGGGGAAAAGCACCAAAACGTCTTACAAACCTAAAGCCGAAGACACCAACCAGGAAATCCTACATCTTTTGCACATGGATCTTTGCGGGCCAATACGTACAACTAGTGTGAGTGGTCGAAAATACATCCTCATCATGATGTATGATTTTTCACGGTTTACATGGGTCAAGTTCTTAGCGACAAAGGATCAAGCACCAGCATTTATTATCAAATTTCTTAAGATGATCCAAGTGCGTCTTAATGCTATTGTTCGCCACATTCGAACTGATAATGGAACTGAGTTCGTTAATCAAACTCTGCGGGACTACTATGAAGAGGTTGGCATTTCACACGAAACATCAGTTGCTCACACTCCACAACAAAACGGTGTCGTGGAAAGACGTAATCGTACACTTATGAAAGCTGCTAGAACTATGTTAATTTATGCAAATGCTCCTTTATTCTTATGGGCTGAAGCAATGGCAACCGCATGTTATACCCAAAACTGCTCTATCATTCGTAAGCGCCATGGAAAAACACCATATGAGCTTCATGGACGTAAACCCGATATATCCTTTCTTCATGTGTTTGGTGCACTTTGTTATCCAGATACAAATATTGAGAATTTGGGAAAACTTCAACCGAAGGCTGATATAGGGATTTTCATTGGTTACTCACCTACAAAGAAAGCTTACCGGATTTATAACCGTCATCTTGGTAAGATAATAGAAACTATTGATGTCGATTTTGATGAGCTGACAATGATGGCTTTTGAGCAACGCATCTCTGAACCCGTACTTCATGAGATGGGAACCGGTACTATTAGTTCCGGATTAATTCCTAATAATCCTACTTTTCCATCATTTACGCCACCTACAAGGCCCGAGTGGGATGAGTTATTTCAACCTATGTTTGATGAATTCTTTGATCCTCCTAGTGATGATTCTCCAGCACTTGCAGTAGTAGCTCTGATTCCCGAAGTTGTTGCTCAAGATAATGGAAATCAATCTGATGTATCTACAGTCACTACTGAACCGGATGCACCTTCCCCCAGTAATTCTCAAACTACGCCTGAATCAACACCCCCACTCGTTCTTGATGATGTTGAAGAGGATACCTATGATCACGATTTGGAATTTGCTCACAACCAAGAGCTTCCCTACTTTGGTTTACCGATACCTGAAAACCCTTCAGATGCGTCAACCTCAGAGGTAGCCCCTACAACCGTTTACTTTAGACCACCACGAATTGAAAATCACAACACAAAATGGACAAAGGATCACCCAATCCAAAACATTATTGATGACATCAAAAGACCAGTCTCTACACTTCATCAGTTACAAGAGAGTGCATTATACTGCTACTTTGATGCATTTCTCTCCGAGGTTGAACCAAAAACTTGGCAACAAACCATGACACAATCCTCTTGGATTGAAGCCATGTAAGAGGAACTTAATGAATTTCAACGACTTGAAGTATGGGAATTAGTTCCTTTACCAGCCAACGTCGACATCCTTACATTGTTGTGGGTATATAAGGTCAAACTCAATGAGTTGGGTGGTGTTTTAAAGAACAAGGCTAGATTGGTTGCTCGAGGTTACAAACAAGCTTTAGGTATTGACTTTGAAGAATCCTTTGCTCCTGTTGCAAGATTGGAGGAAATTAGACTATTCCTTACTTATGTTGCACACATGAACATGATCGTCTACCAAATGGATGCTAAGACGGAATTTCTCAATGGTGAATTAGCGGAAGATGTCTATGTAAGCCATCCGAATGGATTTGTCAACTCAGAGTATCCTAACCATGTGTACAAGCTCAAGAAGGCTCTTTATGGGTTGAAACAAGCTCCACGCGCGTGGTACGATCTCCTATCGTCTTATCTCATCTCGGAAGCCTTATCCAAAGGCAAAGTGGACCCGACATTGTTCATTCTCAAGGAAGACAACGACATGATACTGGTACAAATTTATGTTGACGATATAATATTTGCTGCCACTACTCAAAGATTGTCTGACCATTTTGAGAAAATCATGTCCACACGCTTTAAGATGTCGATGATGGGAAAATTTTCATTTTTCTTAGGGTTATAAATTTCTCAAAATCCTAGAGGCATCTTCATTAATCAATCCAAATATGCTCTTGAATCGTTGAAAAAGTATCACTTTGAAAAATGTGACTCAAAGGAACACTTCATCATGGTCTATGGTATCCGAAGGACTCCTCTATTGCACTAATATCTTATGCAAATGCGGATCACGCTGGGTGTCAAGATACTGGATGTAGCACATCTGGCAGTGTGCAACTTCTTGGAGATAGACTGATTAGTTGGGCATCCAAAAGGCAGAAAAGCGCTGCGATATCAAGTACAGAGGCTGAATACATTGCCATGTCCGGTTGTTGTGCTCAAGTTCTATAGATGAGATCATAATTAACTGACTACGGTCTTGGATTCAACAAAATTCCGATGTACTATGACAACAAAAGCGCCATTGGCCTTTGCTGCAACTACGTTCAACACTCCCGGGCGAAGCACATTGACATACGCTACCATTTCATCAAGGAGCAAGTGGAAAATGGAGTGATCGAGCTGTATTTTGTCAATAATTAGTACCAGCTGGCATATATGTTCACAAAGGCTTTAGATCGAGGACGTATCGAGTTTTTGATAGATAAGCTGGGCATGAAATCATTCTCACCGGCGACTCTTAAGGAGTTGGTAGAAGAATCTGTAGAATAGTGGTGGTAAACTATTCTCGAGTATCCTTTTATCGTGATCATGTATATTATCATATATATTTAAACCACCAAAAAGAAAAATACAAAAATATAAAACCTACAAAAACCATAAAAAATAAAAAATAAAGAAAATCTAAAAATATTTATCATTTTAAAATGGCATGTCTTTTAGTACGATAATATTTATGGCCTTAGAAATGTCGATCAAAATTGACACGGTGCCATAAATAGAGTTCGTATAAAAGTTGTACATATTTTAAAACATGCCCATATGGCCATATGGCTTGTAGTTATTTCTGACTGCAACCCGCTTTTCGCATTAAAGTCATGTATTTCTTTGGAAAACGTTGGCTCACAACGGGAATTAATTTTCTCGGGTAAGGTTTACTTTAAAACCTTGCAAGGTATCAAGTTTACTTTATAACTTGGTCTAACACAAATTAGTGTACGTCTCAGTGCATTAATTTGTTAAAATAAGAGAAATCTTATTGCCACCAGAATCATTTCTATCACACACTAACTCGGAAAACATCTTCGTTGGTATTTGCCTTTTTAAACAATGACTATAGCTCTTTTAATAGAAAACGGGTCGGTGTTTAAGGGGGAGAAAATATCAAATCGTCTTGGAAATCAAATTGGTCTTCAAAAAGTTTTCAGAAAAAATGGAAAATGGATTGGTTTTTTTCTCTATGTGTTATGTGCTCTATGTGTTATGATGTTTGTGGCCTTAGGAATATCTCACATGCCTTAAGTCATAAGGTTAGGTGCATTAGTTTTACATTTTGCTCGCAAAAGATAAGAGGTTACGGGGTAATGTTTTTTTTAACCTGTTTATACAAGTTTTAAAATATTTACAACATGGGGACTTGAATTGCAATTGTGCAAAAGCAAAGTTTTGACTAGTCAAAACCCCTTCCACCCGTCTCTCTTTCACACACAAACACAAACCCTAGCATCTTCTTCTGCCGCCATTAGCATTCCTTCAAAGAGCTTTGATCTTGATTATCT
Source organism: Glebionis coronaria (assembly GCA_025667525.1). Lineage (NCBI taxonomy): Eukaryota > Viridiplantae > Streptophyta > Magnoliopsida > Asterales > Asteraceae > Glebionis > Glebionis coronaria. The sequence goes on along the minus strand of CM046876.1, from coordinate 478,530,057 downwards.
TTACCTGCAACAAACTTCAAGGTATCTAGCACATACTTATTATGTTGTAACTATCTCACTACACTCCCACAAACGAATCCTAATCATGAATCTAATTGGATTAGGGTTTCGAAATTTTTTTAGGATATCAGGTGAAATTGATTGATGGGAAACGTGAGTTTTAGTTAGATAGACATAGGGTATTGCTTGGTTTTGATTAAAACATAGCCTAGTATCGCAATCAAGGCAAAACCAGAACACCTCGTAATATATGTCTCGGTTATTGCGACGGGCATTGCGAAATGTCTTTGTGACATTGCGAAGAATCATGTTGGTATTGAGAAACATGTTTATTGACATTCTGAAAAGATAATATTGGCACACTATGTAAAGTATGCTTAGAAAACATTGCGGAAAGTGAGATGAAAAACATTGCGGAAAGTTTGTCTTGAAAACATTGCGGAAAGTGTGACTATAAGGTGATTGCGGAAAGTGGATCTATGTCATTGCGAAATGTAATCTTTTTTAACATTGCGAGATGTATCCTATGATCATTGCGAGATTAAGATATTTGAAACATAAAAATTGGCTAAGTGTTGTTCTATTATCATGCTTGTATAACTTTGGTCAAATAAGTTTAATCTAACTTACATGTTAACTAAAAATGACATAGGGTTCATTCTTAGATAACTTAAACAAGCAAAATAATGTGACTTGACACGGTTTTTCCATGCTAAATGATTACATGATGTATGATATATAAATATTTCTTTATCTATCATTTGCATATGTTGTTTACCTAAGTAGGAAAATGTCGATCACCGAAGAACAACAACAACAACTGGATCTTGAACTCGTTCCACTCAGTGATAGGCTGCCCCTTGCAGAGAACAATCTTCGTTTGAAAGATGATTTTGATCCAACTTTTGCAGCCTTCAAAGTAGCTGAAGGTTTATTAGTATCATAACAATTATATAAAACCCTTGACGAGATCAAAGCACATATAGCAGAAGCGATTTAACAAGATCATAATTAATAACACAAGTATAATTAATCGAATTAGGGTTACATCCTTTACGCTAAAGCAATTCCACAAGACGAACAACAAATCACTGATTCGGGTTTAAACCGTATATACCAATATATAGTCTAATTAAGACTATATTACGTTCTTGTACACACGTAATACAACGAGCTAACCGTGATTCTAGCACGTGAAAACCGAGCTACAACGCTTGTAATTAATCTACCCAACAACCCTAGAGAGGGGCTAGGACTAGATTATGTATACAATCGATCAACCAAGAAAAACCAACCAAAACCCTTTTGTTGGTGGGGTGGCGATCGACCAAGAGAAAGAAGAGGGGAAAAGATTTATGATGTTGTGATTATGAGGGGATTAGGAGGTGTATTTATAGACTTCTAACCCACTGTAGCCCAATAAATATAAGGAAACTTTTGCCCCCCCCTAGGGCATAACAGACGATCGAACACCCCTAAGGGGTGTTCCGGAATCTTCCAAACTTCTTTCCTTTTGTTTATACATACTATATGTTTATTTAACGCTCGTTATAACTTAACTATTAATTAATTAACGATCGTTAAAGTTATATAGTTACTTGCTCGGATAAATTAATAAATACATAAATATATTTATTAAATAAATTAATAAATACGATAAATATATTTATTAATTAAATTAACTCTTTAAGTATTGTGTGCAATCCCGTAATCTCGAGTTCGGTCCAATCACACGACTATTAAGTATAAGCCCATAAACTTACAGCTCCCACTTGAACATATTTCGAATATCGTGATTACATTGACTAGCGTCTAGTTACACATAGCAATGTCTCTATTACAACTCGAGTAAGGTTTCCTGAACAAAACCTTTTAACGATTTTGTATCACTATTATTATCCTTTTATTTCTAATACAACGTTAATAAGGATATGGATCTCAGTCATTCCTTTCATTAACCATTCTGTTTCTCGTTCACATATTCAACAAGATTACCAAAACAAATTTGGGTTTGGCCACACAAACATCTTACTAATCCCACGAGGGGCCCAGCTGTATTAAACTCCAAAACAAAATTGGAGGAAATAAATTCTATATTGACTACAAGCAAAACTTATGAATTTTGCAACACTTCTGAAAATAATCCTTATAGCTACCAGTACGTTTAGCGTTAGATTATTCCACGGAGATGCACTAGATTCATAACAGTTTCCTGGTATCTCAAGTCTAAGGATAACTATTTATGTTTTACTTAATGACAAAGATCCATAGAGTAATAACATATAGTTGGGATAAGTCCTATATTCGATTCATCGAATATCATCCAAAATCGATCAATATACTTTCAAGTATACTCTATCACCATTTTGATTTGTCTTAGTTTAATAATACTCCCATATTATTAATCGACAACGGACATATAGCATAACTTATATTCATGGATCAAAACATGTAAAATATGGTACACTTATTAAATAATAAAAATAAACGAAACCTAATCTTTATTTCATTATTTAATAATATCACAACATCCTTTATCCAAATACTAATCACAGATTTATTACATGAGTTCGCTAGCTAGTTGCAGCCCAATCGCCTTGGCATGCTTAACTACCTTTGGTCTAGGCAATGCCTTAGTCAAAGGATCTTCTACGTTATCATCTGTGTGAACTTTTATCAATCTGATTTCCCGAGCTTCAACTTGTTCTTGGATGTAGTGATGTCTACGCATAAAGTGTCTGGCGCCTTTCATGACTCCAGGGTTATTGGCAAATATTATTGCGGCAGAATTGTCACAATACATATCAATAGGTTCTTTAATTGAAGGCGTCACTCCAAGATCTTCAATAAACTTCCTAATCCAAAAAACTTCCACTGCAACTTCTGAAGCAGCCATGTACTCAGATTGAGTAGCATGCATTGCAATTGTTGTCTGTTTCTTGCTCTTCGTATCGTCATTATCACATTGCCAGGACGCATCACATAAACCTGTAACATTCAGTTCTGTGTCTGGTTTTCCACCACATACCAAAAACATATCTTTCGTACTCCTCAAATACTCTAGAATATGTTAAACAGTAGTCCAGTGGAGCTTCCCTGGATTCTGTTGGTATCTACTGACCAAGTTCTGAGCAAACGCCACATCAGGCCTTGTGCATCTAACAGCATACATTATATATCTTACCGCCGAAGCATAAGGTACCTTCTGCATGTATGCCTCCTCTTCAGGAGTTGATGCATCCATCTCATGACTCAGATTATGCTTAACTTCCATAGGTTGAAAACCTTTCTTGGAATTATGCATATTATACTTCTTCAAAATCTTATCTATATAAGCATCTTGACATAGACCAATTAAACGTATTTTCCTATCCCGATAGATTTTAATTCCCAGAATGTATGCAACTTTTCCTAAATCCTTCATAGAAAAACATTTACCAAGATAATCCTTAACAGCTTTAAGTCTTGGAATGTTACTTCCCATGATTAATATGTCATCAACATATAGGACTAGGAATACTACATCACTCCCACTAGCTTTGCGATATACACATGGCTCATCACGATTCTGAATAAATCCAAACTTTTTGATTTCTTCATCAAATCTTTTATTCCATTGACGTGTTGCTTGCTTCAAACCATAAATAGACCTTTGAAGTTTGCACACATGTCCTGGATTCTCAGGATCAACATACCCTTCTGGTTGCTGCATATAGATGTCTTCATCTAAGCGACCGTTTAAGAAGGCAGTTTTAACATCCATTTGCCATATCTCATAGTCATAGTATGCTGATATAGCTACGATAATCCTAATAGCTCTTAAGTCTGGTACAGGAGAAAATGTCTCCTCATAGTCTATGCCAAAAGTTTGAGTAAAACCTTTAGCTACTAAACGAGCTTTATAGTATTGTACTTTTCCGTCCATGTTGGTTTTCTTCTTGTATATCAACTTATGTCTCACTACTTTAGCATTCGGTGGTGGTTCAACAAGAATCCAAACATCATTTACTTTCATGGATTTCATTTCCTCATCCATAGCAACCATCCACTTATCCTTCTCAGGATCAAGTATGGTGGATTTATAATTAGCAGGTTCACCAAGACCCCCTAAATCATCATCATCCTCTATGTTAAGACACATATTGCTATTTGTGTTTTTAATCCTTGCAGATCTACGTAGAGGAACTAATTCCGGTGGAACCGCCAGACTTTTTGGTTCTACAGGAATTACATCGCTAGTGTTTTCAGAAGGTAATGTATCTATATGACTCTCCTCAAGATCATAATTTATCCCACTGAATTCTTGGTTTACAAGATCAGATTCAAGGAAGTCTCCATACCTAGCAACAATTACTTTGTTCTCGGGTGGATAATAAAAGTAGTAACCCATAGTTTCCTTAGGTATCCTACAAAGATACATTTTACTGAGCGTTGTTAGAGTTTATCTCCAGAGTCACGTTTCACATACGCCTCACAACCCCAAATCTTTAAATAAGACAAATATGGCTTTTTGCCATGCCATAATTCATATGGTGTCTTATCAACCTTCTTAGTGTGAACCATATTCATAATACAAACAGCAGATTCTAGAGCATAGTTCCAAAACGATAATGGTAAAGTTGTAAGATTAAACATAGATCGCACCGTGTCCAATAATGTACGATTTCTCCTTTCGGATACACCATTTTGTTGTGGAGTATAGGGAGAAGTAAGATGTTGAACAATTCCATTCTCACTTAGATAATCTATAAACTTGACTTAAATATTCACCACCTCTATCAGAACAAAGAGCTTTAATCTTCTTCCCTAATTGCAGTTCTACTTCTGCTTTAAACACTTTGAATGTTTCAAATACCTCATGTTTATGCTTAAGTAAATAAACATAACCATAACGGCTATAATCATCCATAAATGTTAAGAAGTAGCTAGCACCTTTCCTTGACGTATGTCTAAGTGGTCCACACACATCAGTGTGTATAAGTCCAAGTAGATCAGTAGCCCTTTTAATATTGCTATTAAAAGGTTCTTGGTCATCTTTCTAGAGATACAAGACTCACATTTATCAAATGATTCATTGATATTTTCTAAAAGACCTTCACGTTGAAGCTTTTGTATACGAGTCTTCCCAATATGGGCAAGTCTACAATGCCAAAGATAAGAAGAGTTCTTGTCAAACTTTCTCTTCTTACTCATACTAAATACAATTTTTATCGTTCTTGGATTCATTATCATGCATGTCTAATTCAAACACACCATTCACAGAAATTGCATTAAAATAGAAAATACCATTTTTCCAAACAGAAATTCCATTATTATTAATCGTGTGAACGAATCCATTATTTAACAAACAAGAAAAGGAAATAACACCCCTAACAATTGTAGGTGCATAATGACAATCATTTAATCTCAATACTAAAACCCGAAGGTAAAACTAGATCAAAAGTTCCTATAGCTTCAACCGTTGCTTGTGCGCCATTGCCCACTTGCAGATATTGTTCCCCATAGGAAAGCTTCCTTTCTAGATTAAAACCCTATAGCGTATTACAAATGTTAATACCGCATCCCGTATCATATACCCAGGAATTTAGTTTGTATGTTAAATTAAACAATTTAATCATAAATAAAGTGCCTGAAGCTGCAGCGCTCTACTCAGACTTCTTCTTTATTTCTCGCAATTCTTCGAGGTAAAGAGGGCAATTCCTCTTCCAGTGACCACTTGCTTGCAATGGTGACAAGTCTCATCCTTTTGAGATTGACTCCTCTTAACAAAGATCTGCTTGGGTTTCGAATAAGTCGCAACTTGTTTGCCCTTATTACCCTTGCCTTTGCCTTTCTTCTTATTCGCTTGTGGTTTTGGCTTACTCACTCTACCCTTTTGTATGGTTAGTATAGAAGTCGCAGCGGTAGATGCCTTGTCATAGTCAATGAGCATTGCATACAAATCATTAATTGTCTTCCCCGTGCAATGCATATTATAGTTTCTAATGAAATCATTGAAGTACTTGTTAAGGGAACTATTGATCAAGTTGATAGCCATATTATGATCATTGGGTTGTCCTAGTGCAATGAGCTTTTCCATATAACCCCTCATCTCTAAATAATGGGCACTTATAGACTTTCCTAGAGCTTGCTTGCAGCTATGCAAAGCATCTACTAAGTGGTAGATCTACACAGCTTGCGGCTTCTCTAACATAGCCTTCAGCTCATCAAGCATTCGCTTTGGAGAAAATAGCTCATACTTCTGTTGAAGTGCAAGAGCCATTTTTCCTAGCATTAAGCAATCCACCTTAGAGTGCTTCTTAATATTAGCGGCGCGTTCAAGCCTTGGCGCATCAGATGCTCCTTCAGCAAGATCCTTTGGATAGGGAGTAGTCAAGATATCGATTGTACATGCTGCTCTTAAGACAATTCTTAGCGAGTGGTACCAATCATTGAAGTTTGGGCCAATAAGTTCAGGTCGTTCAAAGAAAGCTTTGAACGTAGAACTTATCATGTTATTGGTGGGTTGATCCATTTCTACACAAATAAGTTCAAATATTAGTATTTTCGAGAACAAAATACTTTCAATAAAATAAAATTACCCCGATATTAAAACCATATTATTTTATTTGAATTCTAGAACTATATTGACATAGATCCATTACATCAGTTGATCTGCTAGTAATGAATGTACTCAACACAGCGACTTGTCGAACAATTCAATTGACAAACAATTTTCAATTTCTAGATACTTAAGGGATTTACATTGCTAAAAAAATGTTTTGCATTGTAAACATGTTGCATCCCTTCGGAATGCATTAAGTTCCCAGATCTCACTGAGTAACTTAATTAAGTCGTCTAATCTGAGTAACGTAAAACCATCATAAGAATTCTCATTCTACAAACGGTTTTCTCTCCATCACAACATCATCCAAAAATCTCATTTGATGACAAAGTAATTTCAAGTGTTCGTCAATTAGGAGCATTCGACTTAAATTTTTAAGGGTATAAATTTTGATGTCAAAATTAATGTATGGAGAAGCATGCATACAATCTCCATAGCATAAGTTTAATAAAAACATTTAGTTAACTTTTACATGAGATTAAGTTCTTCATAAATTATGTTGCGGTATTGGTTAAACCAATTAAAGAATTTACCCACAACTCATCACATCGTACTTTGCTAGAACTCGGCTACGCACAAAGCAATACCCTTATTCATTGTGGTTCGGATGTGAATTGTGGTAAATCACCCTTAAGGTATAATTCAATTAATAATCGTAGGTAATTTTAATTTGACGCACAGGCGAACCGAGAATTTGTTCAGCGACTAATGGCATAACAACTCCTTCCTTAACCGGGTACATGACCAGCGGTGCGTTAAACCCGCTTTATAGTTTGTCAAAAACTGAGTAGGCCGTTAAATTATTATTGTAATTCACCAATCAACGTAATCTTATGTTATTTAAATCTCTAACAAATCATTATTTTTAATATGATTTAGTCCATGTTATTTCTTTTCAAAAAAATCCGTGTTTACAACAATTCAACAATTTTATATATAAACAAGTAAAAAAACTAAATCATAAACACATAATAACAATTTATATGTGCAACAAATAAATTAAATAGCCACATGCATACGATTTATCATCAAATCCAGGTCTTTATATCTCTATATAAAATTCTTCCCTAATTCTAGATTTATTGAATCAAATAATCACGTAGCACATAAAATCATATAAACATATAACTTTATGATCCATGAAAACATGCACGTAATCATGGATTCCCCACAAATCATAACAATTAAAACTCTACAGATTTTAACCATACATGACATAACAATTAATCATGCAATTTAATCTAAAATTATCCCACATGTAATTTAGGGTCTCAAAACAATTCTTTTTTTTCCTTAAAAATTCGGCCAAAACCCTAATTTTATGAAAACCTAAAAAACATGTAGTTTTAACTCAAAACAATAATAGTTAAAAAAACTTTAGATTTTTGATAATTATACATGTTAAAACGGCTCTCGATGCCACTGAAGGTTTATTAGTATCATAACAATTATATAAAACCGTAGACGAGACCAAAGCACATATAGCGGAAGCGATTTAACAAGATCACAATTAATAACACAATTATAATTAATCGAATTAGGGTTACATGCCTTTACGCTAAACCAATTCCACAAGACGAATAACAAATCACCGATTTTCGGGTTTAAACCATATATACCAAGATATGTCTAAAGTAAGACTATATTACGTTCTTGTACACACGTAATACAATGAGCTAACCGTGATTCTAGAACGTGAAAACCGAGCTACAACTCTTGTAATTAATCTACCCAACAACCCTATAGAGGGGCTAGGACTAGAGTATGTATACAATCGATCAACCAATAAAAACCAACCGAAACCCTTTTGTTGGTGGGGGTGGCGATCGACCAAGAGAAAGACGAGGGGAAAAGATTTATGATGTTGTGATTATGAGGGGATTAGGAGGTGTATTTATAGACTTCCAACCCATTGTAGCCCAATAAATATAAGGCAACTTTTGCCCCCCCCCCCCCCCCAGGGCATAACCGACGGTCGAACACCCCTAAGGGGTGTTTCGAAATCTTCCAAACTTCTTTCCTTTTGTTTATACATACTATATGTTTATTTAATGCTCGTTATAACTTAACTATTAATTAATTAACGATCGTTAAAGTTATATAGTTACTTGCTCGATTAAATTAATAAATACATAAATATATTTATTAAATAAATTAATAAATACGATAAATATATTTATTAATTAAATTAACTCTTTATGTATTGTGTGCAATACCGTAATCTCGAGTTCGATCCTATCACACGACTATTAAATATAAGTCCATAAATTTATAGTAGCAATGGGTATTTTGGAAATGTCCTCACTGAAGGATGCCTTAAGAGCCACTGCATCAGTCCCTGAAGTATACATGCAGGAGTTTTGGGCAACAGCATCAATATCTCAAGACAAACAGTTGTCCAAGAAGACTATTACCTTCATGATCAATAAGAAGAAAATGACGCTTGACATAAGTTAGTTCAGGAAGCTGTTCAAGTTCCCTAAGTTAGCCAAAGGAGAATAGTTTATGCCTAACCCCGAGAAAAATGAAAAGCTTAGGGTAATTCGATATATGAACTATGAGGGAGAGATTTGTAATCTATCTCAGTTTCACACTTCACACATCGTTCAACCGAGGAAAGCAAATTTCACTATCCTCATTCGCTGTGTCACTTGAAAGTTTAGCGGATCAGATACAATGAGACCTCCTCAGGCTTTTATATTTTGGGGTCTCTACACTGGAGCTAAAGTAGATTATGCCTTACTACTTTGGGAGGAATTTTGTTACCAGTTCACTAACACCAAGAAGAAGTCTGAGCATCTTCCATTTTCACGTTTCACAAAGCTCATCAGCAATCACTCCATGAAGGGTACACCATCTATTGACAAACATGGAAATTTCTTCTACCACACTCCAGCTAAGGACTACTTGATGGAACATATGAATATTAACGGTGTTTCCACTAAGTACTCACTACGTCCAGCTCTAGTACCTGATGTAATGATCAATGAAGGGATCAAGGATAGTGAAGCATACAAACAAATGCTTAAGGATATTGAAGTACAGTTAAACAGATCAAAAGAACATCCGTCTGCACAGTAAAAGGGTAAAAGGACGAAAAACATTGCCAAACGCCAAAAGACTTCTTCCTCAAAAGCTAAAGTCAAGGCTAAAGGGAAAGAGAAACTCTATGATGAAGATGAAGAAGAAGATATTACAACAACCATGTCTGAAGACAAAAGGATGAGAATAGAACTTCATAGGAGTAGGTTAGAGGCACTTGCTAAGAAAAAAGGAAGTGGATCTAGATCAAAGACTGCTGACGAAATAGCCCGTGAAGCATTTGGAAACCCAGACAGCTCAACTGACGAAGAAGAGGCAGAGATCAGAATAGAGGAAGGATCTAAAGACCGATCAATCCAAGACAATGAAAACATAGAGGATTTATCAACTATGACTATGAAGATCAAATTCCATAAGGTGGGGAGGAGACGATATAGAAACAGATCTTTTGTACGGGGACGTCAACCTCATCAAACCGCTCCCCACAACACCAGCAATGATTGTGCAAGACAATGCTCACCTGACGTTTACTCGCATCACACAACAAACACCTCCTCCACCCCCAATACTTAGCACTACTATGACAACCGTCCCCTTGATCGAACCAACAATCGAACAACAGGTACCAACCACCACCTTATAACCAGTATTAACCACCGCCCAAACGACTGTCCCAACACCGCCACCAATCCTTAAACAACCTATACTAACCACCACCTCACAACTTGTACCATCCACCACCTCTCTACCACTTGTTGTTACACCTCCACCATCCACAGTACAACAAGTACCATCCACCTCCAATCCATTTCTTACTGTCAATGATGCGGTTATCCAAAACCTTCAAAAACAATTGCAAGATCAAGCAAAACATCTTGCACATTTCGAGACAAGGTTCACTGATCCTAATACAAGACTCCTCAGAGAACAGAAACGTGACGAGTCCAAACTCTGGGAGATATACGGCATCGTCAAAAAACTTTCAGAGCAACATCAAGAGTTCATTGCAGAAAAGGAAGAACGTGACAAAGAAAATGTTGCTTTCATTGATTCCATTAATGATAATATAACTTACATCATTCAGCGTAAAGTCAAGTCATGTGTTCATCAGGATCTTCCAACACTACTAACAAAAGGCCTTACAGACCTTGAGTTAATGAAGACTTTGGAGACTTTATTAACCAAGATTGAGTTACCAAAAACAAAGGCTCAACACAAGCTTCAGAGAGATCTTGCTAAAGTGATACTGGAAGCTTCCCAAACATCAACTCGGATGACACTAAAGGTCCTCAATCCACAAACAAAAGGAAACGTCAAGAGTCTGAAAATGAGGATGAGGATGTCAATGATGAAGATGAGGAAGAGGATGAAGAGGAGGAAAATACTGATAAGAATTAGGAAGAGGATGAGGATGACGAAGAGGAAGAAGACGAGGAGGAAGAGGAGGAGGATGACGGGGAGGATGAGGACAGTGATGATGATGCTGATGATGATGGTGACGGCAATGGAAATGGAAAGGGTGATAGGACTGGAAGTGATAATGGTGATGATAAAGGTGATGATACAAGTAAAAATGGCGAAGAGTTGGAGAAAAGTGACGACGATGAGGAATCTGAGAAAGATAAGGATGACGATGAGGAAAGTGATGTTGGCACTAAATATAAAGTCGATGATGAGGAACAAAAGGAGAGTGAAAATGAAGAGGACGACGGGGATGATGAAAACAAAGACATCAGCAAGGAGGATTTACCATGCATATCACTAACTAGTGATGATGGCAATAGAGAGAACCGACAAAGAATCTCCACGGCACAATTCATCCCTAGAGAATCCACATCCAAAGACACATGTAAGTCCACTAAAACCGGTTCATACTACTATTTCACCAATAGAACATGTAGAACCTATGCATGAAGATGAACCTACAGCGTCTATGCATGAAGACAAACCTACAACGTCTATGCACGAAGACGAACCTACAATATATGTGCATGAAGACGAACCTATTGCATCTATGGAACATCACTCTCCACCTCCTACAACAGATCCTCATTACACTGATATGGATATTGAAGACATAACTCAACCAGATCCTGGGTTTGCTGATAAGTTCAACATTGACGACACTGTTCCGGAGCAGCCCTGGCTTACACAAGCAGCAACTGCACGTACGATCTCTGACCAAGAAAAGTCGGATCTTACATAATTTCTCAATAATCCAATCGACTTCTCTGGCTTCCTAGTAGACAAATATGGATTACCAACAATGGATCCAAATGTAGTTCAACAGATGCTTAAAGATAAAAACTTTGGTCCACAATGAAGATTGCCAAAGATGAGGGTGCATATCACACCAATGAGCTCATGAAAGCAATGAAATCAACAGCTTCAGGTGAACAATCTCCAATACTTCTTCCATTAACAGCTTCTGTTATTGCTGCAGCCAAGCACCTCCCAATGGAGTACTTTTGATTACTTAGAAAAAGGCACGAACAAGTAAGCCACATCGTTAACCATGGGGAAGGTAGTAAACTTGGAGATGTTCCTTGGATTGAAGATAAGGTTCCTAAGATATGGAGTAAAGTACTTGTTAAATAATACGATCCATATGCAGAACTAGGTATTTCTCATTGGTATGGTAAGAAGAGGATGGCTTACAACTTCTTTAATCGATAAAAATCAGGTAACCTCATCATTTCAAACCGTCAAATTACAAGCATACATGAAGCTACTATCGATCAGATATTCGGGTATTCATATTTGAAAGAGATCAGATTCAAACGGGACGACGGTAAGATTTACACTGTAAGTGAAGGAGATCTCCAATTTCTACGTCTTGAAGACATAGAAGATTTTCTACTTATCCTGGTTCAAGACAAGGTCCCTCACTTAACACCTGAACTCGTCATTAACTTAAGCTCCAACATTTGCCAATACACTTGAAACGTTTTGATCAAGCGTCGGGTTGAAGACTTACAACTTGGTGTGGAGAGTTATCAATCCAGGCTAAATCTGCAACGTCCTCACCCCCACACCTCTAAGTCATTATCACTAGAAGAAGAAGCCATATATGGGTACACTTGAACCGGAAATGGGCATATTCTACCTGAATGAAGCAAAGGTCAAGCAATATATGAGACTATCAGATCTGCACAAATTTAGCGATGGAACTCTCAAGCATGTTCGTGACAAGATGTCGATGCTCAATTCCATGCAAGCCCTTCCAGAAGTGAAGTATGAATGGACAGGCAGGTTCATCAAGAGTGCCAAACATACCATCCAGAAGATTGAGGAGAAATTAAGGGAACGACGGTTGATCCACAGTATAGAACGCTTCGTGGGTGGCAGACCGTATGGAGCTCGCCATAGGGCTAATGGAACGATCCATTTACGTGGTGATCGTACTACATCAGGTCAACTCCATACACTCACTTGTGAATATGTATATTGTTGTCCCTAATAATATGATGATAGATTAAAGAAATAAGATGGAAAAGATATGAATTTTAGAGAGAGAAAGTAGTGAGAGAAAGTAGAGAGAGATGATTAACTTGTGAAATTAGATTTAGAATAATGAGATCATCCACCCTCCTAACATGCTAGGAGGGTGCTTATATAGTCCACCCACATGCGGGCTCTCTAATTGACTATATTGTTTTGGGTCGGGCTTGAATAAATGCTTAGTACTTTGAAAGAGGCCTTTTAAACTAACCATCAAGCCCGTAATGTCACGACTATTTTTAACTAACTATTACAACGTTCTAATAAATATTACAATATAAACCTATGACCGAACATTCTTGTTTGACTCAATATTTGAGGCTAACAATCTCCCCCAATGTGAGGTCATTGCTCTTCGATATTTGAAGATCAATGGAGATTATGAATTTCGTCATAAATGAGTCTTGAACGTGTAATAGTAGTGTTGTCCCTTCATGCTGTGATCTTTGAGCCTTTGTCGTTGTCTTTCGACTTAGTCTTTTATCTTGAGATCTTCAAATTATTCTTGACTAGTCTTTGCCATCTTTCGATCTTGTGTCTTTATCCACATGCTCATACTTTCCACAATCTTAAAAGCTTGCTAATAATCTCCTTTGATGAGAGGTCATTCCTCTACATTAATTGATAAGGAAGATTTTGATCATCAGATTTTCGGAAGTCTTTAGCTTTCTTGATTGTTGAATGTCTTTGGGCATGAGAATATGGTTTTGAATCTTTGACTTTGCTGAGTACATTGTAACATCACCTTATCGAGACAAAACTTAGACACGGACTGAATGGCTTTGACATTCGTCCTAAATCGGTAGCGTTTTACCTCCGGTCGGTGAATACCGTTACACGATATTAAATATCGTACCTGTGATTAGGTAGATTTAATTAAAAATCTCCTTGACAGGGTTTCGTGGCTGTACTAGCCGTTCTCTTTACTCGACCGTCTCAAAGCAAGACTGCGAACATAAAGAGTGAATCAATTGGATAAATATCCGCTTGATTAAAGTCGTCAATTCAAATTCCTGGAACAAGTTTGATTCCTTAAGAATCTTACCATTGTTGCTTTCCAGATGACACAAGCTTGATTCATAAGTATCTTGCAAGTTACCTACCGTAGCGCTGTTTGATGTTGACGCTAGAAGGATTTTCATTCGTCACTGTGAGTATTAATAAATATCACTCTGAATGTTTTGGCAAGACCATAAAGATATTGCGTAGAAACCTGAAACGAGTTTGAATCGATAGAGAAACAAACCACTGTTGCTTTTCAGTTTTACATATGTTCAATTCATAAAGAATCTTACACATGACCTACCACAGTGCTATTTGATGTTAACACTGGAAGGATTTCCACTCATCATTGTGAATACTAGGTAGTATCACTCTGAGTGTTCTAGCAATATCGCAAGGATATAGCGTAGACTCTCTTGATCTTCATCTGTGTGTCCTAACGATATTTGATTGATCTCTTGGCTCTAGACTCGATTTGTGCACTTTTAGTAGTCGAAGGCTGGAGCAGCTACCACCTATTCAATATCAACTATCTCGGAGTGAGAAAGTCAATAGAAATCGTGTTGATCTCCTTGACAATAAAACAAACTTCTTTTAAGAGAAGCCTGAGTTAGCTGGGGAGGGATTGTTGTGACAACCTGGTTTTGAGGTTCGTCACTTAGTTTTATTTTGTGCTAGTTACGTGTCTTTACGTTTTTATGTACTAATTGGTGGGTATAGATTTTGGTTTGGATATCGTTTCGGTACAGGGTACCTTGTGAATAAAACGATGTGTGATGATTTCATGTTCATGAGCTCACATGGTAGTGACTATGAAGTGAGATGGTGTTATTTAGTGGTTTTACGTATACGTATATGTATTATAGAAAATCGTATTTTTTACGATTTACGGTTTAGCATTTTGAGGTCTCGGATGAGGTGTTTAATCACGGGAGTATTTTTCAGGATGGTTTCAAGTTATTTAGGACTTAAATATAAAGTTTATTTCAAAATTTGAGATTTTTTATAAAAGTGTATATTTTACGTCTTTTACGGTAAACCGCGTAAATTTGACTAGTTTTACGGTTTTGAGGTTTTGGAGGTTTTAGGAGCTGAAATAAATTAAGGTAAATTAAGGTAATATTAATAACATAATATTAAATAATAAAATATAAAAAAACGAAATTAGGGGGGGTGTTGGGTCAGTTTTGGCCGATTAAAGAAAGAAGAAAAGGAAAAAAAAGGGAAAAGATTTATGGTAAGTGGTAATTGGGTTGCACAAGGATTGTTTTGCTATATAAGGAACCCCCACGCTAAATCAAACGCATTTCTTTTACTTCCCTGGAGTTTATAGTCGACTAAAAAGAAGAGAAGAATTAGGGTTCTTCATAAAATTGGGTTTTTTTCATCTTCCATTAATTTAAAGGTAAAATCTTCTTAACCCTTTTCAATTTAATTATTTTAATGATTTCTTAATCATCTTATGATGGATTTAGGTTAGGGTTTAATTTAAAAACAGTATATTAATATTATAATAATGATATTGTAATGATTACATAAATTAGGGCTTGTAATTAGTGGGGTTAGGGTTAATCAATGAGGTTAATTTAGTTAAACCCGTTTTTAAAAACTGGCAGAACTTTGAGTCAATTGTTTTGATCATATCCGGAGTTCTACAAACTCTTATTTTGCGATCCAAGTATCCCTGAAAAGGTAATTGAAGTGGCTTTCCAATGCAAGAAACGAGAACTAAATTGGAGGTTGGGAAGTGGGTCAAAAACAGGTTACAACAGTCGGAGGTTAAAACAGTTTTGAAGTCAACCTGTTTTCTTTTTAAGTTTTAGGTTGTTTGGGGTATTTAGGGTTGCATTGAGATCTTTTAACGAACATGAGAGATGGTTTATATATTATAGTGAGTATCTGCATTGGGGCTAAGGTTGTGGTTTAGGGTAAGACCCCCTAATCATAACAAACTTTTTATATGTTTAAAATCAGTAAATCTGGAATGAAAAAAGTATATATATATATATATATATATATATATATATATATATATATATATAATATATATATATATATATATATATATATATATATATATATATATATATATATATATATATATATATATATATATATATATATATATAATATATATATATATATATATATATATAGTAAGGATCCAGTGAGAAGAAACTTAAAATAAGAAGTGGTGAGAAGAAACTAAAACCACATATTTGAGATGCAACGACTTGTATTAGATGCATTTATATTCATGTAGATGCACCATATTGAGTTTCGGAAGTTAATTTGATGTGTAGATAGTGCAAATTGATTTTTATGATTTTGGCACGTGTAGAAGAACAAAAATATAGATAAGTCATAAAATGCATCTAATATATGTATATGCATCTAATTAAAAGTTATACAACACGTTATAATGCATTATAATGCATCTAAGATTATAAAGATGCATCTAATTTAAGTGGATGCATCTCGAATATGCGGCTATAGTTTCTTCTTATCCTTCTTATTTTAAGGTTTTCTTCT